>OZ007594.1:265287973-265800473 GCA_963931845.1 Maratus michaelseni
ATTGGTTTTGATCAGTGACAATTAAAATTATGTCATCAATATAAGGATATAAATGTATATTACTATTAATAAAAGTACGTTAATAGTGATATAAGTATAAGTCTGAAAATAAACTGGATGTACATCCACCTTGTGGTATACCGACTATCTGTAAATATAATGTGTTATCATGCATTATAAAATTATTATATATAATGAAATTTGTTAGAGTTTTAAAATAAGCTGTATCGATATGCAATGGTAAATTCAGTTTATGATGATACTTTTTAAATAATTCATTTATTATATTATGTAGATCTAATAAATCTATATTATTAAAAAGATCTTTAAAATCATATGTCGTTATATTGTTTATACTTTTAAGATTTTTCCTAATATTGACCAGTCGATAGCTATTTTTTATATAATGTGTATTATCAGTGGTTGTTGTCAGTGTATATATTTGATTGAGAATTTTTAATAAAAGTTTATTGGCAATGTTATTATATGTATTGCAACCAAAATTTTATGTCCTAAATTTTATTGTTTTCTTATGAAATTTGGGTATAAGAACTAAATAAAGATAATTAAAGTTAGTAGAGGAAATATTTAATAGTTTATAATAACTATGAATTTTACGATTGTTTACAATTACATTTTCATTAGTTTTTTGAAAAGATTTATTAGAAGAAATACAGGATGTAAGAAGTTGGTGATAGTAAGATTTACATATGATTGCATAATTAATAGGAGATTTGTCAATATATGTAATAACATAGTTTTTTTTTTTTTTTTTTTTTTTTTTGTAATTAAGTAATTTGCTGGGGAAAAAATGCTTTGTGTTAATAGTAACCAAATCAGAAATATTATGTTTTAAAGCCTTAGTTAACTTTTCAATAACTAGTATTTTCCATTGATTCAAATATTCAATAGGTTTATTGTATGAGATTGAAATTTTATAAATAAAAATATCAATATCAAATGTAAACTGTTTTATAATAGAATTTACGTTAAATTTAGAAAGGAAGTCTATATTTAGTACCATAACCCATTAGTTTTTTCAGTTTAAAAATCATTCACAATATTAAGATTTCCAGTGATTATATGTCCATGATCATTATTAATGTATTTTTTTTTAGAGCGGGGTCATTGCATTTACACGGAAAAGTACTTGCTACAGATGTACTTTTTGAAAATGTATTATAGTTAAAAAAATTTCTTCCGATTGTATTCGGATATTTAAATGTTTTTGAAATTTGAAGATTATTAATAGGAAAAATAACAGTTTTTATCATTAACTATAGAATTAATATTAATTTATTAAATATTTGATTTGAAAAAGTGATTATCATTTAAGTATTAGTGTTTTTAATTTTTTTTTTTTTTTTTTTTTTTTTTTTTTTTTTTTTGTAAATTAGTGTTGAAAAGATTAACTCTTGTCCATAATAAGATCATAAAAAATATCAGAGAAATATTTAGAGTAAGATTTACTGAGAAATACATTTAAATATTGTACAATCTGTTTCTTTTTAATAGCAAATATGTATTTTCGAATTAATAACCAGGTATAATTCTTTATATACTTACTTTGAAGATTATTGATTTGTTTAATAATATACTAGATGGAACCCGTCAAAATTTGACGGCAAAAAACTTGATAGCACCATAAAAATAAAATTCATAGCTGCTTTAAAATGTTTGAAACTTTTTGCAGAATAATTCAAATAAATAAAAAACCCACTTTGAATTAAAGCTAGGTTGAAGAACAGCAATTGGCTAAGTTTCACTGGCACATGCACTCGCGGAATTTCTTTCATCTGACACATTTAGCGCTGTTGTGCAAGTAAATGGTAAGTGCCCCCTTGGGGAGGGGGAAATGGCGGGATGGACCAAGGAGATGCATAACATGAATAAGCAGTCAAAGACCTTTCAAACGATATGTAACATGAGGGGTGTGTGCAAAATTTTAAAAAGTACCCCCTTGGGAGGGGGTAAAGTAGGGGATGGACACGGAACATGCATAATATGATTAAGTGGTCACAGATCTTTCCAACGATATATAACATGAGGGTTGTGTGCAAAATTTAGAAAAGTACCTCTTGGGGGGGGGCAAAGTGGTGAGATGGACATCAGAGATATGCATATGATTAAGCAGTCACAGACCTTTCCAACGATATATGACATGAGGGTTGTCTGCAAAATTTAGAAAAGTACCCCCTTGGGGGAGGGGGGGGGGCAAAGTGGGGAGATGGACATTGGAGATGCATAATATCATTAAGCGGTCACAGACCTTTCCAACAATATATAACATGAGGGGTGTCAACAAAATTTAGAAAAGTGCCCCCTTAAGGGGGGGGGGAAGTGGCGGGATGGACCCCGGAGATGCATAACATGAATAAGCAGTCAAAAACCTTTCCAACAATACGTAACATGAAGTAATGTAACATACGTAACGTGAATTTTGTTAAAAGGCCACAGAAAAACGCGATTTACGCAAAAGATGAGCAAATTTTGTCAAAGAATCGCAAAACAGGAAATTTCACCAAAAGATAGCGCTTTCTTGCCAAATTTCGTCTAAAAATTGCAGAATAAAATGTATTTTATCAAAAAATCGCTGGAAAACGCACACTTCGTTAAAGTATCGAGAGAAAAATGCGAATTTCTTCAAGGATTGCTGAAAAAACACGAATTTCATCGAAGGATTGCTGAAAATTCATGAATCTTATCAAAAGGCAGCAGAGAAAATGTGATTATTATCAAAGCATTGCGAAAAAAGAAAATTTCGTCTAACGATCACAGAAAAACGCAAATTTCATAAAAGAATCATGGAAAATAACGCAAATTTCGTGAAAAAAAAATCACAGAAAAAACACAAATTTCGTCAAATTATCGCTGAAAAAAAACACAAATTACGTCATAGGATAGCTGAAAAAATTGTGAATCTCGACAAAAAAAAGATACAGAAAAAAATGCGAATTTCATTAAAGAATTACGAAAAAAAATGCAAATTTTGTTAAAGGATTGCGCAAAGAATGTGAATTTTTTGAAAGGTTCGTGTGAAAAATGAAACTGTCTTTATTAAAAACAGCACACACACAAACATCTATACAAACCTCAATACACACAAACATATTATAGGCAGGGCTTGAAATTCAATTTTTCCAAGGACGGAGTCTCCCTACCAACATTTTTAAATGGAGGGGAGTTGTAATGTTTGGGAGGGAGAAAAAAAAATCTTTAAACCCCACTATTATTTTACGTGCTATTTAAAGAATTACATTAATGCAGACATGACAAAATACCATTGAAAAAATGAAGTCAACTGAGAATGATTATGTAAAATGTTTATTTTTATTATAAAAAAGGGAAGAAAGTTAAGTTTTATATATGCAGTGTATTTTTCAAGTTCCATTAAATGTGTTAGGGACCCTTAACAATTAGGTTGTTAAATAAATTTCTGACTTTAGATTTTACTTGATTGAGATTCACCGATCGATCGTGGCAAAGACACAAAGTTCATCGATCTGTCGCGGAAAAAACGCTAAGTTTGTCGATCTGTCATAAAAAACGCGAAGTTCGTCGATCAGTCGGGGGAAAAAAGCAAATTTCGTCAATCGATTGCAGAATAAACACAAAGTTCGTCGATCTGTCCCCAAAAAATGCAAGTTTCGTCGATCAGTCACTTAAAAAACGCAATGTTCGTCTATCTGTCGCAGAAAAAACACAAAGTTCGTTGATCAGTCGCAGAAAAAAATGCAACGTTCGTTGATCTGTCGCGGAAAAAACGCAAAGTTCGTCGATCAGTTGCGGAATAAATGCAAAGTTCGTCGATCAGTCAGGGAAAAAAGAAAAATTTCGTCGATCGATTGCGGAATAAACGCAAAGTTCGTCGATATGTCCCCAAAAAACGCAAGGTTCGTCGATCAGTCGCTTAAAAAGTGCAATGTTCGTCGATTTGTCGCAGAAAAAACTCAAAGTTCGTTGATCTGTCATGGAAAAAACCACAAAGTTCGTCGATCAGTCGCGGAAAAAACACAAAGTCCGTCAATCGGTTGCGGGGAAAAAAAATCACGAAATTTATCGTTTGGTTGCAGGTAAATTAAATAATGCAAATTTCTCCAAAAATGCTGAAATTTTTTGGGCAGGAGGCTCCCACTCATTGTCTTTTTTTGGGCGGGATTTCAAAATTTTCGGTGCGAATCCCGCCCTGAAATTCAAGACCTGATAGATATAGTTTTAATCTAAAATAATATACTGAACTTGAACTAACTTTTGAAAAATCGGGTTAACCCAAATCCAACTTGCAGAAATCTACACTCAGTCTGAAATCGACTCGAACCATAAAAACAGTTAATCCAACTTGCAACAAAAATAATTATTGCCGAGAGAGCATTTACCCTCTCTCCCTGTGCTGAAACTTTACAGAAAATTTTCTGTGAATTTTCTGATTTTTTCTTTTCTCAGAAATGCTGTAGTCATTTTGTCCCCCAATTTTGCCCTTTACAATTCAGCCAATGAGTGGAGGGTGCCAAAGGAGCGTTCCTTATCACAAACGAAAGATGAGATACGTTCGTTTGATGTCGTTGTTGAAAATTTATGGATTTCTATTACTAAAGTAATTTTTTCATTTTACCGTATTTATTTTCTTTTTGTGTTGTATGTATTTTGCTACTTTGAATTTTTTTAAACTAACCCTTTTTTTTTGGAGAGTGAGAGAGAGAGAGAGATTTAGTAATTTGGTGACACGAAGTTCCGCAAATTCTCAAAATCCACAAATCGTTTCCAATGTAAACAATGAAATTTACAATTAAGTTGCAAGTGCAAAATTTCAGTTTTTTAAAATTTTCATGTCATTCTGTACACATTTTAATATGTCATTCTGATCATTATACATATTTAGTTATGCATTATTAATTATTTACTTGACCTTTACTTTTAATATTTTTAATATTTCAAACTTACAGCTATATGTAATTATTAAAACATTTGAAATACTGCATTCGAAAAATGAAATTTCAGCTTAGAAACGCGACAATTACTATTAGGTTAAAAAAATTTAAAGTAGAAAAGTACTTATGATATAAAAAGAAGAAAAAAAATACACCAGAATTTATCTGTATTACGAAAGCGGGAGAAATGATTTTCTGTGCTATATGAAAAGATATCCAAATAACTCAATCATGAACATAGAAATAGGTATCGGTTTCTATGTTCATGTGCACTCAATCCAAACTTGAAACTTTTAAAATGGTCATTGAATGAATGAAATTCATCTCCGCCTTTCACATCCAGAAAACTTGCTGTGTCGCCAATTATGTTTATATTTTATACATATATAAAAAAATAATAATTCAGGCACTTTTCCGTTATACGGACACCATTGTCGCCAAACATACATACATACATACATTTTGGCATAGTGTCCGTATAACAGAAAAGTACTTAAGTTCATGGTTTAAAATCACAATAAAATATCATGAAATTTATTGATTAGTTGTGGGAAAATATCGGGGAAATAATGTGTTTTTGTGAAATTTTTTGTTTTGTGTTTAATTGTAAGCATTCATTATAATTTTCAGTGCATTATTAAATTGAAATTTTTGTTTAAAATATGTAAACAAAACAGTGACCAGAAACCTGCACAATTTCTAATATAGATAGATAGATAGATAGATGCATGCATGTAGTACTTTTAATTATTTGGTAAAAATACTGTGATCGTCACTGAGAAAACCTGAATTTAACCTAAAAGTAATTATCGAGTGTTTAAGCTGAAATTTCATTTTACGAATACAGTATTTCAAATGTTTTAATAATTACATTCAGCCGTAAGTTTGAAATATTAAAAGTAAAGGCCAAGTAAATAATTAATAATGCATAACTAAAAGTAATTGTCGAGTGTTTAAGCTGAAATTTCATTTTACGAATACAGTATTTCAAATGTTTTAATAGTTACATTCAACTGTAAGTTTGAAATATTAAAAGTAAAGGCCAAGTAAATAATTAATAATGCATAACTAAAAGTAATTGTCGAGTGTTTAAGCTAATTTCATTTTACGAATACAGTATTTCAAATGTTTTAATAGTTACATTCAGCTGTAAGTTTGAAATATTAAAAGTAAAGGCCAAGTAAATAATTAATAATGCATAAGTAAAAGTAATTGTCGAGTGTTTAAGCTGAAATTTCATTTTACGAATACAGTATTTCAAATGTTTTAATAGTTACATTCAACTGTAAGTTTGAAATATTAAAAGTAAAGGCCAAGTAAATAATTAATAATGCATAACTAAAAGTAATTGTCGAGTGTTTAAGCTGAAATTTCATTTTACGAATACAGTATTTCAAATGTTTTAATAATTACATTCAGCCGTAAGTTTGAAATATTAAAAGTAAAAGCCAAGTAAATAATTAATAATGCATAACTAAAAGTAATTGTCGAGTGTTTAAGCTAATTTCATTTTACGAATACAGTATTTCAAATGTTTTAATAGTTACATTCAGCTGTAAGTTTGAAATATTAAAAGTAAAGGCCAAGTAAATAATTAATAATGCATAAGTAAAAGTAATTGTCGAGTGTTTAAGCTGAAATTTCATTTTACGAATACAGTATTTCAAATGTTTTAATAGTTACATTCAACTGTAAGTTTGAAATATTAAAAGTAAAGGCCAAGTAAATAATTAATAATGCATAACTAAAAGTAATTGTCGAGTGTTTAAGCTGAAATTTCATTTTACGAATACAGTATTTCAAACGTTTTAATAGTTACATTCAGCTGTAAGTTTGAAATATTAAAAGTAAAGGCCAAGTAAATAATTAATAATGCATAACTAAATATGTATAATGATGAGATTTTTTTTTTCTTGAATTATTCAGTGAAACTCGCCTTATAAATGTACGCAAATAATTCACATAAAAATCTTAAAATAACAAAGTTTTCTTTCGTGTTTAGCTATGCTTAATAACCAAAAAAGCTTGATTAATACAAAAATTATTTGGTAAAAATACTGTGATCGTCGCTGCATCTTAATAGTTTGTTTACATCGGAAACGATTCGCGGAATTTCGTTCCACGAAATCTCTCTCTCTCTCAAAAAAAGGGTTAGTTATAAAAAAATTCAAAGTAGTAAAATACATACGACTTAAAAAGAAAATAAATACGGTAAAAATGAAAAAATACCTTAATAAAACAAATCCATAAAGTTTCAACAACCGAACAACCAAATGGAATCGTAATACACATATGCTTCTAGAGAGAGGAAAAAGCCTTCACCTCATTGGCTGAAACATCGCGTCTGAAGATAGTAAAAGCCTCTAGCTGATTAGCTGAATGCTCGCGCATGCGTATAAATAGCATTTTTGCACGAAAAACTAAAAAGCAGGTTAGCTTTAAGTATATGGATTTTTTGGAAATAAGAACTGTAAAAGAACACTTTCCTTGCTTGTTACGTGTTGTTTTAGGATTTAAAGTATGATTTAGAGTAGAATAAATTGGAGAATAATCAATAGTATTATTTTTAGATGAGAAGACTTTAACAGATCTGTTAAATACTTCACTATTAAGACCATATGGATGAATGGTGTTGTAATATTTCATATATGATGACTCCATATAAAGACGTTCTGATTTATTTTTTAGAATTTGTATAATTTCAATTGTGTTATTTTTTTTAAATTTATGTTGACGAAAATGCTGAATTTCAACTGTAGATTGTAAATTTTTTGCTTTGTTTTTGTTAGAGTCTGAACGATGCTGATTGATACGTTTATGTAATGGACCTTATGTTTGACCAATATATTTCAAATTGCATATGTTTACACTTTATGCAATAAATTACATTAAATGCTTTACAAAAATTTTAAAACTTAGGATCTGAGACAATTTGTGACTGAGAAGCATATGGACAAGTCATGCATCGAACATCTAAACACTTCCGAAAAAATAATGGAGAAGGAGGAGAGTAAAAATGGTCACTGGATGATGATCCAGGAACAACCCTTTTATTGTTCCTGTACCTGGAACTACCCTGCTTGGATGCTTAGTGTATCTTGCCAGGATCGAGATATTTACTAAGAACTGCCATTTGTTATAAATTTTGAGACATAGAAAATGCAGTGATTGTAAAAATTAATGAAAGTAAATAAATAAAAATAAATATTAATAATATAAGATATTTAATATATTATCGATTAATGTAATTAAATTAATTATATTGAAATGTCTTGAATAAATGAAAGTATATACAATATGTACAAAAACAAATAAGCACTGCTCAAAGAAAAAAAAAACATTAATAAAACCATAACCAGAATAATGATAGCCCGCAATACAAAAACTGCCAAAGCAGTAAAACAATGGACTTTTTATTAGAAAAAAGTCAAATATAACCATGTCAATATACCAGATCCATGAATGACAATAACCTAGCAAAGACTCCCATAGCATTATCCCAATGGACTTCTCAGTACAATGTTAATATATATTATAACATATTACAAGAGCATTATGAACATTAAATCTCTTATTAAAAACTATATTTTTTGCTATCCAAAATTGATATCTAAATAATGAATAACTTTACGGAAAAATGTACAATAACCGAATAGTTAATTAAAACTATTGAATAGTTATAAAATAGAGGACAATATCATATAATAGCAGAAGAAAATAATAAAACATTTAAACATAATATAACGAGATATGTTAATTGAAACTATGGAATGATAATAATGCAACATTTAATGGAATGTCCTATGAAGATATATATATATATATATATATATATATATATATATATATGTAAATATATATATATATATATATATAAATCAACATTTGAATGGAGGGTGGTTTTGGGGTCTGGGGGTCATGATCGGTGAAAATATACCAAAATTTTTTGGAATTGCTTTCCTCCGAACGGCTGCAATAGGTTGCTTTTTGTAATGAAAGCTACCTAAAATATCTCAATACAGCGAAACAAACATTAATTTCTGTAAAGTAAAGAAGAAGATAATTTATTGACAGATTGGACCACACCGACTTGTTAGAAATCTCCAAATATTATTTTTGGGTCGAAAAACTACATTCCCATGAAAATAGAAAATCTCAGTTGGATATCCCAATGTACGGCTAATGCATACGGGAAGACAAAATTAAACTTGGCAGATTCATAAACACCCGTAACAATTCCATTTTAGTTTTCAAATTGTGTAGAATGTAGCTATATTCAATCAGCTGTATAAATATCTTACATTTTCTTATCCCTTGTGATGACATGCAAATATAAATCTTCTTGCAACTTGCTGCATAGAAATTTCATTTTTCCAATCTTACTGAAAACAGTAAAAAAATCTCAATACAGCGTAACAAACATTAATATCTGTAAAGTAAAGAAGAAGATAATTTATTGACAGATTGGACCACACCGGCTTGTTAGAAATCTTCAAATAGACGCGTTCTTGAGTCAAAAAACTGCATTCACCTGAAAATAAAAAACTCAGTCGGAGATCCTAATGCACCGCTAATACCCGCGGAAGTAAGACAAGAAAAATTATCCAAATCCCCTGCGATAACATCATTTGTATCAGCTGGCTCATCATATCTCTATATTAATGTATTTGCTTTCTTTACTGACATTTCTACTATTCCTCACTCACATGCCAGACGATGAGGTGGGTATCGCAGAAACCCTTGGGTGGCATAATAAGAGACAACAGAGTTTGAGGGATTATGACTTGATAATCTCAGCTATTAGCTTCAGGTTACTTCATTTATCTTTGCAAGAGAGATTAAAATCTTCGTAACTTCTCGGATTTTTTTTATAATAATATTGCGGCACATTTTTTTTAGCACTTTGGAAAAATTATAATGGTTATTTTAGTTGTTGACGAATTGTATATTGCTGGGTCTAAATCGCTTTTAAAAGGCTGTCTCCATATTTTTCCATTTTCTTCACTTGATAATGTGTTTGAATAGTATTTCCATAACAATTGCCAAATTAATTTCAGTCTTACAAGTTCTGGAAAATTTTAATTCAGATTTTTTTTTTTTTTTTAATAAAGAAAAAAAAAACAAGTTTTTTTTTATCTCTCTATAAATGTTGCACATATTTTATTAAAATCTTTTATTAACTTTATACCTCATTTTATGATGTTTTTTCAACCCGAAAATGAAATCAAAAATCAGTTTGTCATGTGTGGCATAATAAGACACCATAAATTTTGGGGGATTGTAACTTAAGAGGCTACTTCACTCAGACGAAAACACCTGCTCGCTAATGTTAATCCTATGAAGGAAATATTTTACGATATCTCGTTCGCATTTCAGTACTTTTAAATGATTTTTTTCTTGCAGTGGATAGCTGAGGTCCATCTCTATGCACGCTCCTTTGTACTTTTTCGATTCTGATTACATGTTTTTTTATTAATATACTTTCACTTTCGGAACCGGTTTCGAAAGTGAAAGTATCCTCAATAAAAAAAAAAAAAAAAACTGCAACAAAAATCGAAAAAGTACAAAGGAACGTGCATAGAGATGGACCTCAGCTATCCAATGCAAAAAAAAAAAAATCATTTAAAAATATTGAAATGCGAACGAGATATCTTAAAATATTTCCTCCCTAGGATTAACATTAGCGAGCGGGTGTTTTCGTCTGAGTGAAGTAGCCTCTTAAGAGTCTAACAGACTGTTGAGTCGTTATCCTCCGGTTTCTTCACTTATCATTATTATAAGATATTTAAATCTTCGTAACCTCTCGTAATTTTTTTGAACAATGTAGATACATTTTTTTACGCTCTTCGAAAGTCATAACGGTTATTTTTGTTTCTGATTTTATGCTGGTCTATCGCTTTTTAAAGATAGTTTTTAAATATTTCATTTTTCTGGACTTGATATTATTATTTTGAATATTTTCGGAATCATTTTTAGTCCTGCATGTATAAAATTCGAGTGTTCGCAAACAGATTTGAATAAAAATAATAGATCCTTCTCCATAAATATCCTTTTCCATTTTCTTGTAAGAGTAGCGTGTCTTTTATTGTATTTTTTATTATCACTGCATTTATGTTATTATCGTTATTATTGTTTTCCACGATGCCGCTAAACATGGATGCTGGCATCATGATGTTCCTTACAGAGCCTGAATTCATCAAAAACGACGTGGGACGCCATTCCTGCGTCATATACAGCATCATGATGCCAGCATCCATGTTTGGCAGCATCGTGGAAAACGCACATTGCCAGCTTGCATTCGAATCGTCATACTGTCATATCACCTGAAGTGATGGTATGAAGTACCATTGGATACACGTCTCGGTAACCTCTTGTTCGCATTGCCGGCAATTTCAACAGCAGCCGTTACATTTCTGATGTGTTACGGCCCGTGGTTCTGCCTTATCTTCGATGCCTCCGCAACTCTACTTTTTAGCAGGACAATGCACGACCGCATGTTGCTCGTTCTATCCTGACTTTCCTTGATACAGAACATGTTCGACTGTTGCCCTGGTCGACACTTTCTCCTGATTTCTCACCAATCGAAAATGTCTTGTCAATGGCTTCTGACCGACTGGCCCGCCACCACTCGCCCGTCATTACGGTTGATGAACTGTGGCATAGTGTTGAAGATTCATGGAGTGATGTACCCGTACATAACATCCAATCTCTGTTCGACTCCATGGCTAGACAGATAAATGCTGTTATTGCGGCCAGAGTATGGCTGCTTTGGATAGTGTTTTCTCAGGATCTATACCTCCAAATTTTCTGAAAATGTAATCGTTTGTCCTTCCCATTATAATGTATTTGTCAAATAAATATCCTTCTGTTATTTGCATTCCTTCATTGTGTAGCATTTTGGATGGCCAGTAGTGTATTTTCGTTGATTAAGAAGCATTTGTCTTTTTAGGGTTTCGTTCATCTCACGAAACCCTATTGCTCCCGCTCCGTTGTCTGTCTGTCACAGAGCCATTCTCGAAAACTGTGTAACTTACAGAGTTGAAACTTTGTGTATAAATCAGAATATCAGCTGTAAAGAGCTGAAAATATTAAAATTTGAAAAATTCGTATTATTTTAATAAATAGAGATAAAAAACCATAATTCTAACAGCCTTTTCTTATTAAATTTGAACATTTTTCCTTATAGCAGATGCCAAAAATTAAAAATCCATGATGAAATTCTATCTACAATAATTAATTTTCTATCAGACGATTTCCACGTGAAAAATAAAAATGAAATAAAAAGTTTCACCATTGAAAAAAAGATTAATATGAAATAAAAATGATTGACGTCATAGTGGTAATAAAACAGAAAGATTTCTCAATAATACAAGGAGTATGAGTATGTGTGCATGCACACAAAGCAGATTAATTACACGTCATTAAAGAATTAAAAAGAAAATCTGACATCATATCGCAAGTTTAACGGATTTTTCAAATGTTTCAGTATAATACAAAGCGAGTATGAATATGAGTAATAGAGAATAGTAAATATATGAGTTTGAGGAACGTATTGAATCATGATAAAAACCCGATTATGGAAATATTCGCATATTTTAACATTTTGAAGGTGTACAACATGTTTAATTTTGAAATTAATTTTTCTTTTTAAATATCGCATTTAGTCCACACGACAGATATTATTATGACAGAATTTAATACTGGGCTTCACCCGCTATCGGGCCGATTCAGATATTCGAAAAACCGAGAAAAATAGACAGTTTTTTTTTTTTTTTTTTTTTTTTTTTTTAGAAAATGAAATTTATTTGGATTTTTTAAAGAAAGGATAAAGTGTTTTGAAAGGAATATTAAACGAAACCCTTTGTGCGAACTTGGATCACACTTACCCACTTGTTTTTAGAGTGTAGCGCACCAAACCCACCAACCACATTTACAATGAACATATGTGTTTTTGTTTTAGTTAAATTTTTAATTCAGTTTGTACCTTACATGGAGTGCACTGATCGGCTATGTTAATTATTATTAAAAAAAAAATCTTGCAATAATTATCTCATCCAATTTGACCAAACTGATTCACCTTCAATAATCTATTAATCCATTTCGAATTATTTTCTCCCTGTGATTTTTCTTTTTTTCTGAAAAGACATTGGAGACATCAATGGTTTTTATCTGATAACCTTGATAAACTTTAAGTGACTGAATATTTTCACGTAACGATGATGCTAATAATATTACATAAAAATAAGTGCTTAATTTGTAGACTTTTTACATAATAATGCGCTTCAGGGATAGTTATAACGACTACTAGTTATAATGACCAATGACCCATAATATCATTATTATTATTATATTTTTTTTAAGATTTAATGCAATAGAGTTGCGTACCGAATAGCTAATTTCATGACAACCTCTTTGATATGGTGAACGATATAAACTGTACCGGTTATATAATATAAAATATAGACTATTTTGAATGAATTTTTTTAACAAATATTTTAATATTAACTACTCAGTGGCAAACCGATGTGTTGCATTTGCATTCCATGAAATCTTTATATATATATATTTGGGGGGGGGGGGTGAGAGGGTTGGAGATAAAAAAACAAATATAAAGACATCTAAAACTAATTTAATGTTAAGCGCATAAAATTTCTTACAATAATAAGGAAGAATTTTTCATGTAGGTTAAACGAAAATTACAAAATCTATGTGATTTTGATGCAGTTATAGAAAAAACATTACAGTTTTTCATTGAAAATGCACGATTTCATTGACGTCAATTTCAAACGTGACATCATCTGTCAAAAGATTTTCGTACTTTGAAGATTTGGTCAGTACCCGAAATATTTACACACTTCGGAATAAAGAAGTTTGATTACTGCACACAATAAAGCAAACTAAAATTATACGATGTATCTTTGTCTTGACATAACATAAAAAAATAATAAAAGGAATGGACCAGTGGCAACCATGTAACGAACAATACTCCAGTTTGCATACAAACTAACAAAATCGTTAATTTGTCTGCCATTTTGATTTTCCCAGCCCAATCAATCAAAATCATTAATTCATCCACCAGTATTGTCGCTGACTTGAGTTGCTAGTGGAACACTGATGTCAGCTAAAACTAGTCTTGCAGTTCAACTGATTTGATCTTACGGCAATTTTTTTTTTCATGATTCACGATATTTGTTCATTTCAGTTAAAACTGATACTTTACCACAAACAATTACATTCACTGCGATAAGTCTGTGAAGTTTACACCATTATGACCTGTTGTGTCAACTTGTATCTATATTGGTGACTGTATTATTCTTTCAAATTCCTGCGCTCGACAAGATTCCACCACGACCCCTTTTCAGGATTTTAAACTTATCTGGTTGAGTACTTACGTAACAAAAATGTATACGTAACAAAACAATGTATATACTTTTACTGCCTAAATAATTTGCGTGATTTTTTTTTCGTCGAGTATCCATGCATTAGGATAGGATATGACTGACAGTATTGTGCAAGTGCTCACGAAAAAACTAGTCGGATATGCCAATCCCAAAACGTCCTTCCTTCTCATACATGTTAATACTTCAAAATTCGCTATCACACCGCCAAAAAAATCAATATTTTTCGTATTTCTGTTGTATACGTCAGTTGCTTGCGAATCGTCGGGTTACCTGGTTGCGATCAGCCGATGTATTATAATAAACTACAAAAAGTCCATCTGTCCTGTACCGGCAGGAAAAGATAGTCTCCTTATTGCTTGGTTTTAAGATTTTAGCTAATTTTACTGAAAAACACAAAACTAAAATGCGTGGAAACCGATTACAGAAGATTCATTCCCAGTTCTCGTCAATATTGAATTTGAATGAGAATATTACCAAATTAGACAGACATAGCCCAGTTGACTTCATATATGGCAACGTATTTTTATCGCCAAATTTGGCGATATTTCGCGAATTGTCGCCAAGCTTGGTGAGAATTTCACGTTGGCGAATATAAAGATATAGTATTAAGCATGTAAGAGTTGAAAAGATGGTTACAACAATGAAGGAAAATTTGCCGAAACCATGTTCACTAAAACTCATAAATTAAACCCGTTTATGGAGGAATCGGGCTGTATTGTTTCAAAATGTCAGCCACTCTAAAATTTCAAACTGCCATATCTCAGCCATTTTTTAAGACAGAGGCAAAACAAAAACTGCTCTGGAATCCTTGGCCAAGACCAAACATTTAACGCAAAAAAAAAAAAAAAAAAAAAAAAAAAAATAGTATTTCTAATTTTTTTTGTACATCTTTCTGAAATTGAAATCTTTAAATAGCTATCACAGCTCGCCCTCCAGGCGCAATATCCCCAAATTCAACTGGGACCTGCAGTCCATAGTCAAAATCCTATACAAAATATTTGGTTCAATTATCTGCATAACTTCATACACTTTTCGATGATACAATAGTGAAAATTGAACGAAAATCGCTATCGCAGCGTCCTGTTTCGTCGGAATATCTCCAAATTCAAGCGGGACTTGCTGGCCATAGCCAAAAACATAGAGCAGCAGTAAAAAAATTAGATATAAAATAACACCGTTGCAAACATGTTTATTACTTATCAAAGCTAAGTTGTCCAGACACTATTATGTAAATATACGAAGAACTTCCTTTTAGGTAGTTTTCAATACAAAAAAGTATAAAGCTACCTATTGCAGCCGTTCGAAGGAAAGCAATTCCGGAAAATTTTGGTATATTTTCACTGATCATGACCCCCAGACCCCAAAACCACTCTCCGTTTAAAAGTTGATTTATATATCTACCCTATATATATAAAATCCTAATGAAACGAATTTGTGAAACGATTTTATGAAACGAATTTATGAAACGATTTTATGAAACGACTGATTAAACGACTGATTATGTTTCAGGGCTATTTTTAATAAAATATTAAACGCTTGATGGTGAAATTAATACCAATTGTCCATAAAAATCCGCGGATGTCAAAACTGGTAATAGAATTTTGAAAATGGAATTAGTTTTCGAGATATTAATTTTTTTCTAATTTTAATGACATTTCTGTAATGATGGCAACTAATTACTCAGTTTTTTTGTGACAAAAAAGGGAAAAAAATTGAAAAGGATCCCGATAGGGATTATTGATTTCTTTTTTTTCGTCATTTTCAAATTGAAATTGAATTTATATTTTATTTCAATCGATAATGAAGATAAGATTGTAATTAAATTATGTTTTTCGGGAAAATTTGAAAAAAAAAATCACATTTCTATCGTCAGGATTCAATCGTCTGTCAGAATTTAATTTAATTTATAAACTGAAAATATTTTGAATAAATTCGTCCAAATGACGTCATTTATGTAAACGCAAAAGAAAGGGGGGGGGGAGGAATTAATAGTAATTATTATTTATTGATATCATTTTGTTATTTTTTTGTAAAATTTAATTAAACGAATTTATAAAATCACTAATTCGGATATTTAGAACGAATATCTAAAATAGTAATGGCCCAACTGAACGGAAAGAGAATAAAATATCCTGCTTCATTTTTTCCGCCAAGCTTTTTAAAACCCTCTAAGCGTGTGGAACGTAATATTCCGTTCACTAAGCTCCAGGTTTCACTGCAATATATGCAATGTTTAAGATAATATAATTCTATAGATTTAATGAATTTTCAAAACATTGAAGAGTGATTAATACTCTCCAGGGTTACATTCATATTTGTAATTAAGTTTTATTTATAATGCTGAAAGAATCATATTTTTTTTAGCATTTAAAACAAAATCCAGAGAAAACAACATTACAATTTTACCCTTTTTCAAAACGCTCAGAGGGTTAAAAAAGCTTCAAAACACCTATAATAGAAAACAGCAGAAGTTCATTGGGTTTGTTTTCATAACTTTTGGCAACAAATGTACGTATATTAACGAATCTATCCCTTTTTAAAGCTCGAATTACGCCAAACCTAAAAGCAAAGAATCCTATACTGGAAAAGTACCCGATTTTCTTATGGGCAATATTCAAGTGACATAACATGATGTAAAATTATCGCGGATTGCAAATTTGTTTAAATATCTCATCATTTGATGCCGAATAAATGCAGGCATGCATGCACAAAATATTTAATAATAATTTTGTATGATAAATAATTATTAGAAAATTCGTATATACATATTAATTAAAATAAATAATTTACATATTTAAAATAACATGAAAATATGCATGATGGTGCACTAAAATAGAGAGAAAATTAAAACCTGTTACTGAAAATGTCTATAACATAGTACTTTTCAATACCGTGGTTCTTAATGTTATTCACAAGCATATGGATTTTTTCTCATCCTTAAACGCAAAGGAAGAATAGAATACAGATCGTTGTTATAAAAGTCCGAGAGGTAGCCACTATTTAAACCTAACCATTTTATACAAGCTGGTTTTCAAGTTGTAATTGATTTTACTTATCAATCCCGAAAACAGTCGTCAGTTGTCGCAACAGCTGTGTATGAGGCCATGATAATCAAAAAATGCCCAATTAAAACGTTAAAAGCATGGCAACCCAATTACAGATTTACCAATATTTTTAAAATAAAGCACGCTGTCATGTTTTTAGAGGCCTCGAAGTCTGAGCGGGGTTGGCGAGCGTAGCTCGCAGGGGGTAGGCCCCCTAGTATATATATATATATATATATATATATATATTGTATATATATATATCCATATATATATCTAACCTATGTCATACGATAACACTCGTATTTATAAATCAATTTGGATGATACTAACTGTGTGTATTAAGCTCACCAATGTCTCAACCGAGTTCGTTGGCCAGCTTGGTCTACCATCTTGTTTCAAGATGGTGGCCACTTAAAGATTTAAAATTAAATAAATTTACAAAAAAGTTAAAAATTCAAATTTATTTTTTGCTTACGTGTTAGGCCTTGGTACAAGGATTCCGAAGCATTTTTTGTTTTACCTCTATCTTAAAAAATGGCTGAGATAGAGCAGTTTGAAATTCTAGGGTTGCTGACATTTTGAAACAAGACAGCACATTTCAAATAAAAAGAAAACTGCCCAGTTAAACTGAGGGCATTGAGCTCACAGACTGTTCACACTAATTGTATATTATACTATTATTTCAAAGAATCTGAAATAAGAGAAAAATAAAGAAATCAACAATATATTAAGGGGGGTCATCCCCCCGTTACCCCCCCCCCTCATAGTTAACTAATGAACCCCTTAAACTAATCAGGGAAGTCTCTAATTACAATGAATATATATACAAAATTTGAAGAAAATCGGATAATTCTGCATGAAAAACCCATTTATCTAAATTAGGGGGGGATTAGCCCCCCCGTTTCCCCCCCTTTATACTTAACCAATCAATCCCGAAAACTAATCAGGGAAGCGTCTTAACCCAATGAACCTATAAACAAATTTTGAAGCAAATGGGATAATTCTGCATGAAAAACCCATTTATATAAATTAAGGGGGAGGGGGCAGTTAGCCCCCCGTTCCCCCCCTTTATACTTAACCAATCAATCCCGAAAACTAATCAGAGAAGCGCCTTAACACAGTGAACCTATAAACAAAATTTGAAAGAAAACGGAATAATTCTGCATGAAAAACCCATTTATATAAATTAAGGGGGGGGATTAGCCCCCCGTTCCCCCCCCCCTTTATACTTAACCAATCAATCCCGAAAACTAATCAGGGAAGCGCCTTAACACAGTGAACCTATAAACAAAATTTGAAGGTAAACGGATATTTCTATGAAGAGTTATCGCGTTACGTACGTACATACATACATACGTACGTACAGAACCGGCGGGCACATAAGTTCTCAGGCTTTGATAGCCTGTGAGCTAAAAACCAACGATTAATTTATGGTTTTAGTGAACGCGATTTGTCGCAAATTATTTTCTTTCATTGCTGTAATCATTTTCCCAATCATACGCATAAAACTGTATATTCATATCCGTTAGAGCCAAATTCTCGCCAAACTTGGCGACATTTAGCGACCAGAATAAGTCTTCGTAAATGAAGCCAATTTGGCTATTGCTCAATAATTTGGCGAATTTCTTATTCAAATTCAGTATTAACGAATCTTTTGTAAACGTTTCTTTGCATTTTAACTTGCTGTTTTCGTGTAACATTAGCTAAAATTTTAAAACGAAGATATAGGAAAGCTACCTTTTCCTCCCGGTACAGGCCGGAAGGACCTTTTTAAAAAAATTGTACAATGGTCTGAAATGGACTTCTACCCAGACAAAGAGTTATACCGTTATTAACCCCTTGCCTGTGACGCCTGAACTCAGTTCGGGCAACGGAAATGCGCCAATTTAGAATGCCCGACCTGAGTTCGGGCAAGATAAAAATCGGTGTTTCAATTCCGTGAAGCCCGAACTCAGTTCGTCCAATGCTTAAAAACAATGCAAAGAAACTTTTAACTTGCGAAAAATTTATATACCTGCCTGTCAAACATAATGTGGTTTGAATGAAATTTGGGAAGAACTGCACAATTACAAAAATCCGACAAATGGCGCGAAACTGTCGAACTTTTCGCGGGAAAGTATCGCCATCTATTGGAAAAATGGTAAATTACATATTATGCATTGGACAAACTGAGTTCGGGCTTCACAGAATTGAAACACCGATTTTTATCTTTCCCAAACTCGGGCATTCCAAAATTGGCGCATTTGCGTTGCCCGACCTAAGTGCGGGCGTCCCAGGCAAGGGATAAAGAGAAAAAAAAAATTCATTTTTGGCACGTTTTTCTCAAATATATATTCCAAATATATTCCACAGGCAAGGGGTTAATTCTTTGCAGCATTGGCAATTTAAAAGGCATATGTTGGATGCCCCTCCATGGAGTAACAGAAGTGCTCAGGGTTAATTTATTTGGATGAATTTTTAGAAAATTCAAGTTCAGAAGAAAGGCGTGCTTTAATTGTTAGATGAAAACGGGTCCTTAATGGATCCCAACAAGCATTAACTTTATTTTTATATTGTTATTCATTTACATTAAAAAAAATATAAACATAAAAGTGTAAAACATAAATCACTTTTTATTAAAAAAACAGTGTTTTTTGGGGGAAAAGGGGGGGTATTTATTGATAATCTAATTAATTTAAATTAGCTTAACACAAAAAGTAATTTTGGCCGTCCAGATTCGCCAAATGTCCCACCTTGCGACGTTACCCAAGCCCGTAATAATAACTTTAAATATATCTGAAATCAGTGTTGAATGATTTTATTTTTTTATACGAAAATCTTTTTAATCGATCTTAATGTTGGGGACCCTACTGACTTCAACAGCGTACATCCTCGAAATTGTATGATTTTATATCTTTAAACGAATATCTATTTAAATGAACTTAGAATTGGGAGGGCCGCCCCCAATGCCTTCGGCAGCGTGCACCGATCGTACTACGAACGCTCCGATGAGAAAATTTTCATATTTTAATCCATAATAAAACAATCGTTAACAACTAGTAAGTCTGTAGATCACAGAACTCGACGACAACTTCGCAAGTCACATTTTTTATTTTGAATCTCGCTTTACATAATATTTAATACCTTATAATCCACAGTTTGAATGTTTTAGGTGAGAGATAGATATTTATAAGTATATAACATTTCCCGAAGATTCAGACATTCTAACTTTTAAGAACAGTTGCATTAAGCGCGATTATATGCAATGATGTTTTGGAGCTGCTTATTGTTGTACTGTTTTAAAGTAAAATAGTACATTTCTTCAGAAGGGCACAAAAATTTGGTGTTAAAAAAAAACCTTTTTTGTTCAGTAAATTACTTTCACTTTGTACCGTAAATAAATCAAATAGAACAACAACTACAAGAATAAATAAATAAATAAATAAAAATCTATACATCTAATTTCGAGTACCTCACTAACATATTTACCCACTATATCTAATTACAATTGCTATTGTAATTAAAGTTGCGAGGCAAAAGACAACTTTTAAAAGGAAAGAGAAAAAAATTGTATGATGTCAAGTTTGTAAAAGTGAGAAAGTAATATAATTTATATTTTTGGAGCAGATGCATAAAATTTCACCAAAATTTATACACCTAATTTCGAACATCTAACAAATGTACCTAATGGCAAAATTTCAAAAAGATCTGATTAATTTATGATCTTCGTAGTTGAAAATTTAGCATCTATAATTTATCATTTAAATCAATTATTTAAATGCTCGATTTTCTTTTCAGTAAATGATACAATTTTAAAATCGTCTATATATCAATAGCAAATATTATGTAATGAAAGAACGTGTTCTACACATCCTAAACGAAGCAGTCAAAAAGAAGAGAAAAAAAATCTATACATCTAATTTCGAGTACCTCACTAACATATCTACCCAATTTTCGTCTAAATACCAATAGAAAAACATTTTGTAATGAAAGAACGTGTTTACATATCCCAAACGAATCAATCAAAAAGAACAACAATAGTTATTACGAGGCAGGCAGACAATGCATAACATTTAAATAAATTATTCAAATGTTCGATTTTCTTTTCAGTAAATGACACAATTTTAAAATCGTCTAAATACCAATAGAAAAATATTTTCTAATGAAAAAACGTGTTCTACATATCCCAAACGAATCAATCATAAAGAACAACAATAGTTATTACGAGGCAGGCAGACAATGCATAACATTTAAATAAATTATTCAAATGTTCGATTTTCTTTTCAGTAAATGACACAATTTTAAAATCATCTAAATACCAATAGAAAAATATTTTGTAATGAAAAAACGTGTTCTACATATCCCAAACGAATCAATCAAAAAGAACAACAATAGTTATTACGAGGCAGGCAGACAAAATGCATAACATTTAAATAAATTTTTCAAATGTTCGATTTTCTTTTCAGTAAATGACACAATTTTAAAATCGTCTAAATACCATAATAGAAAAATATTTTGTAATGAAAAAACGTGTTCTACATATCCCAAACGAATCAATCAAAAAGAACCACAACAACAACAAATAAATAAATAAAATTCTGTACATTTAATTTCGAGTACCTCACTAATATATCTACCCAATTTATCGGATGCTTTTCGCGATAGTTATTGCGATGCAGGTAGACATACATACGCATATAAAAATTCCGATAGCTTTTCCTAGTAACCCTCAACTGACGTTTCAGTAATAATGGTTTCTTTCCATGATCGAGGTGCTTTTATCAGAAGTAACTCGGCATTTTTGACAACTATTGGAGGCTTAATGTCTGTTTCAAGTGGACAGCAATTTTTAAAAAATAATTATTTTATTATTATTATTATTATTATTATTATTATTATTATTATTATTAAGCAACAGTGTTGCTTAATAATAATAATAATAATAATAATAATAATAATAATAATAATAATAAAATAATTATTTTTTAAAAATTGCTGTCCACTTGAAAATATAGATGTTGGATTAGAAACCATATAAAGAGCTACTGAAAGATCCCCTTATCATGTTTGGCTTGCCTTCCCGTAATCAGGTAATCAGATAACGGCTATTATCATCGGGGCACACCTTTTCAGATCAATCAGTGCCACTCATCATCAGTAGGTAAGTGTTTTGCCAACCTCACGCAATCCCCTCTACTATGCAATTATTTGATTAATTTTCAGATGATGTTGGCCGATCACGATATTAACGATCGGTAACAAAACCGCAACGAGATGTTATTGAAATATGTTTGCTCGTGAACAGGTGTGATAATGCTTTCGAGCAGAATTTTCACGTTATTTTGGAAGTATATCCATCCATTTTATTTTACTTTCATTGTGACTTGTGAGTTAGCAATCACTTCGCGTATATTTCGCATCGTTTTTGCTTACTTTATCAGAACAAAAATAAGGGTATGTGAAAAATAAAAATGATTGATTTTATTTTCGATTGATATTATTTTTTAAATAAAACTCTTTTTTATTTTTAAAAAATGTCATTCTTTAAGAGAAATATATTTTAGAAATTGCTAAGTAAATATCAAATGAATTGTATTCCGGTTTGAGCAATTTTTAGATGGCATTTTTAAACTAGTTGAAAATTTTAGTTATTCAGGGAATCAGCATTATTACAAACAAAACATTATAGTAAAAGAAAAATTTTAAATTAGCACGAAAATAAAATTTAAAACAATTTAGATTTATAGCATATTTGTTTTTGAATTTTCTAGGAAAACAATATGTTCAGTTAAATTTGGGGGTTTTCCCTAAGAAGAAAGACTCAATCTATGTACTTTTGTTTTCATTGTCTGTATGCAGATTTACTTACTATATTTGTCTCGCTAAATAAAATAACTTTCAACCTAAAATCTGCTATGTAGCAATTTTTAAGGCATTTTCAACAAACTTAAATTTTAAATTACATATTTACTTGGGTGGTTGCGACGTAACTTAATTGATAAATTTTCAGATAAAAAGCCAATAACCCTAAACATGATCGAACATAAAACATCGGTGAGTTCGCTAATTATGTTTACAAAACAAATTTCTGTACACATTTTTCATGCAGGTGAAGAAAAAACAAGAAATAAAAATCATGCGTCAAGCATTCTTTTGAGTGACCGTCCCCTTAAACAATTATAAATTATGCGTACTTCATTTTCAATATCGAACATGCCATAGTAATCCTCAATAACATATCAATTACGTAGCAATCCGAGTATATTTATAGAGTTAGAACACGGACAAAACAAATTCATAAACACTTTTCAACTACGTTCGAAAGTGTTAGAAATGACGGGAAAAAAGGACAGGTTCCTTCAACTAAGCATAAACTTGATAATTTAATTTATCAAGTTATCCTTTACTTTTATATGCAAATTACACGAACTTTTTGCTGTCAAATGTAGAAAATATGAAAAAAATAGAATAAATACGGTGAACATTCCTGCTTCGACGCCATTTGCCAGTTGACAGGGATCCAGCGGTATCAAGGCGTACCATCCGTAGACGATTTGCCGACTCTGGTCTCAGGTCTCGCGTCCAATAAGGCAGTTGTCAATAACCCCTCAACATAGGCAATATCGTCTGGATTGGTGTCGATCTCGGGCAAGCTGGAGAGTGTCTGATTGGAGAAATATGATCTTCAGCAATGAATTCCGCTTTTTTTTCAGTGCTGATGCCCACCGCATATGTGTGTGAAGCAGAGAGATCAGCGGTCCACTTCTGCATTTGTTACTGAGTGGCACACTGACATAACACCTGGTGTGACAGTCTGGAGAGCAATCTGCTGGGACAGTCGACCACCTTTAGTTCGTGCTGCAAGACACTCTGACGGACCGTAGGTACGTCGATGACATTTGCCGCCGGTGGAACTGCGTATGCTATCAAGTCGCCCAGGTGCCATTTATCAACAAGACAATGCTCGTCCACATACTTCGCGACTCTCGCGACAATGTCTGCAAATATATAATCTCCTTCCATAGACTACCATGTCATCAGATCTTGCTTTAATAGAACATGTTTGGGACATGTTGGGAAATCGACTTCAGCCATTTCGTAATACCACCTAACTACGTAGATCATCAGTTGCTACACCTATGGCAGAATCTACCATAGAGGGACATCGGTAACTTAATAGACTCCATGCCCCAAGGAGTATCGGCGTTTAAACTGCCAGGGGTTGCTTTACAACCTACTGAAATTAACATTATTTTTGCTGCTAATAGACAATAAAATGTTTTTTTTTTGGGTTTTTTTTTCTGAATTTGTAATCATTTGTTCATCTATGCAAACACTATATGCACGTACCGAATTTCATAGTTTCATAGTCCCCCATTCTAGTTGAAAGCGAAGTAGTTCTACGATTTTGATGTGCGCTTCAGAGAGACATATATTTTAAAAATTCGTTTTATTATGTGTATACTCTGTAAAACCTTCAAGGAATGTCCATCTATGGAATAGACAGTAGCGATAGACCAGACCTTGATTTTCTTTTTTTTTTTTTTTTTTTAAGTTTTATTAATTCAAATTTAAACTTCTGGATTAGGTAAAGAAGGTTTACATTCTTAATAAAAAAGTTTTTTTCTGCGTTCGGTGACATTACATCTTTAGATAATGAAAGTTCTGGTCTGGATCAAGTGTCAGAGTCCTAGCTTAACAGCTGTCAGAATATATAAGAAAAACTCCGTTCGCTTCTCTGTCTCTGAGAAATGTCTGTTTATAAAGTTATGGGCAGTCTTTAACACTAGGGGATCCTTCGCTGGATTGTAATTAATCGGTATAGTCCTATTGCGCTATACCAGACATTAACTCTACTTCCAGTTCGCAATTATGTCAAGCCGCCAGACTATGTACAATTTCTCACGATGGTACCTGACGTACCTAATAGAATAATAGAAGAGCTGTTAAACACTTCTCAAAAAATCAGAAAATTCACCCTCTCAGATTTACCTTTATAGCTCCCGAAACCGGGAGGGGACTTACTCTAGTAAAGTGGTGTCACTTTTAACTAAGGTACAATACGCTAAATTGAATGCCACCGGAACTAAGCAGACAGTACTTGTTAAATTTTTCGGTTCTCTAAATGTTGTATTATTTACTTATATACTATTTATCGGCAAGCCTTATCTCAATTTTCGCAGTCTCATTACTTTTCTAACAGACATTATATATTACTCCAATCCTCCCCATTAAGATAACTTTGGGGAAAAAGAAAAAATGCAATTTTTATTTATTTTAAATTTTAATTCAGGCTCAAGTCATACATATTCCGCCGAAAAAATGTTGAAAGCGATTCCTTCTTTTTCCTTTGAATATAACGGGAAAATGCCAAATATACAAAGTGATAAGGAAATAAAGATCTTAAGAATAATAGTCGTCCGTCCAGTTAAATACCCCGTAACAAATCTATTCGCCACCCGATTGCGACTTCTTCCTAGTGCGGCAAAATTTATTGTTATTAGCCGTCAGCTCTAAATTAACATCTTGCAACTTCTGGCGAGAACGGAGGAGAAAAAGAACACGAGGACTTGACCCTACCTGTCGCGTTGGAGAAATGGGGCTCAAAGACACTTAATTAGAGGCTTTGAAGAGTCATTAAGAATTCACCGCAAAAAGAGGGAAAGGGGGAGAAAACTAAAAATCGAATCCGGAAAATGTCTTAGTCTGACAATCTGCGACTTAAGAAAGTCATTTTAGAGGGGGATTTTCTCATTTCTTTTCAATTTTACATGTTATTTTCTTCTTCAGTTCTGTGTTCCTGATGAAACCGGCCGCTTGTCTTGTTATCCTTGGACTTTTCCTTTTAGAAAAGTGC
The DNA here is from genome assembly GCA_963931845.1 of Maratus michaelseni. Lineage (NCBI taxonomy): Eukaryota > Metazoa > Arthropoda > Arachnida > Araneae > Salticidae > Maratus > Maratus michaelseni. The sequence continues at coordinate 265,314,186 of OZ007594.1, forward strand.
GGTCGTTATTATCATTTTACTTCTTTGTAATTATTGTACATTTTTTTTATCATTATTACTTACAGTCAGCGGGGGCGCCGATCTCTCATTTGCGAAGGTCACGCAGCCCGCATGTGGGTCACAACTCAACTCAGCTCCATACGGGATGAGCACACCCTACCGTGGCACACGACATTCCGCCGTCCTACCGTCTCCCCTTCCGCTGTACACCTGCCCGGCACTTTCCTTGTCGCGTGCTTCTTTTAGCACTGATTAATAATTGTTTTGCCTCTACTTTTTTTTAAAGAGCGAAATATTAACCAAATTATCAGTATCATATCATCCGTTTAAAAATCTTCCGAATTTTATGTCGCATTAGTGAAAGGACGCTGTGGCACTGTAAAACTAAGATATTGTTATAAAGATTTATTTACCCCAGGTCACAATGATTTCTCAGACTTTTCTATAGCACACCTTCGAATTTTTCCTTTTACTAGGATTACAAAACTTCATTTGTATATATATATATATATATATATATATATATATTTTTTTTTTTTTTTTTTTTTTTTTTTCAGGTGATATTCGGGTTTCCGGCAACGTCTTGTGCAAAAATGTAATGCCCTATATGTCAAAAAATCGCAATAACATAAAATTTCGAAAAAAAATCGCACATTGGAAAACAAAGTTTACAATATTGCGTTAAAACATTGAAACCGAATTCCTTATACGAATGTCAAAAAATAGCCGCGAAACGAGAAAAAAAAACCCGGTAAAAATTGCATAAAATATTCGCGAAAAATTCAAAATTTTCTGTATGAATTCTGAATAAACTTTATTGAAAATAGGAGAAAATTTATTATATTGTGCTAAAATATTGAAACCGAATGCATTTTTCTAATGTGAGAAAAATCACCGCGAAACGCGAAAAATTGCATTAAAAAATCGTTAAAAATTCATAAATCGCAGCAAAATGTGAAAAACCTCTGAAAATTGCACATAAAAATCACTATACGATTTCCAAATAAACTTTAATAAAAACAGGACAAAATTTACTATATTAATTTAAGAGGTTGAAACCGTAGTCTTTTTACTAATTTGGAAAAATCGCCACAAAATTCTAAAAATCGGATGGGAAAAAAAAAAATTCAAAAACTGGCTTTGAGGTGCATAAAATCAGGAGTACTATATAGGAGTGCTATACCTTCTCGCTGAATCCTGTAGTTTTGTGTGCAGCAGTCTCTTCAGAACACGACACACAGACACACACGCACAGAGGCAGACAGACAAACATCTATCTTTATTAGTATAGATAAAATCCCTCATCGTAGAGGCCTTATAGCGATACAATCTTACAATGCCCCGAGTGAATATGGTTTTAGGTCGGGATCGTCACTCGGACCGACACCGATACAATTTGCCAATATGTAATGAAGTAGCTATGGTGTTTCAAAATTATGATGGAGAACCACCTTTTGGACGCGATATAAAAGTATATCCACAAAACAGTGAACGTCCATATTTGAATCTAAATATACTGAGTCCAAATCTTAACCCTGTGACATATCCAATTATTTTCTCCAACACTCTAAAAAAAATCCGTGAAAATACAAGAGATTTTCCGTAAAATTTTACGGAGAAGTTTCATTTTTCCAAAATGTCAGTACAATTTCTGTAAATGACATTAGTTCCGTTAAAGAGACTTCACATCCGTAAATATGCAGAAAGTTTTCCGTAAATTTGATGGATTTTTTTCGTATTTCTTTGAAAACAGTACAATGTCCGTATTTCTTACAAAACAGTGCAATTTCCGTAAATGACGTTTAAAGGTTGAGTACAGAAATCGCCTTTTTTGAAATGCGAATTAAGATAGTTGTATTTACTAGAGTTCTTCTATAGGATACAGGCCTGACCCGGCTTGATCCGCTGGCACATTCTAACCGAGGCCATGTCAATTTATTGTGAAAACAATAGAAATATTTATATTTTTTAATGAAATATTTAGAAACTTATTTTATTTTTATAAATTACAATATATATATATATATATATATATATATATATATATAAAACTTTAAGTAAAATTTAACCATTTATATATATATATATTTAAATCTACTTTTTTTTTCTTGATAGTTCTTCAAATTTATGATTTTTTTTTTCACTATTTTTTTTTATATTTATCTTTTTTAATGTGAGGCAATATTGTGTTATTTAAAGGTTTCATAACATAATATCTCTGCAAATTATAGCTATGCAAATTGGTATTAAACTAAACTGTTTTGGCTTACAAATTTATGAATTACGCTAAAATTTATTATTTTATAAATTATAATTTTACTAAGTTACAATTTTTTCCTTAAATTTATAAAATTAGTTAATGTTTTTTCTTTACTTTTATAAAAATCAAGTTTTTAATTTTATAACGTTTTTAATTTATTTCGTTAGTTCATATTTTTATAAATTAAACTAACTTAATTTAAATTAAACCAGTTAGTCCATATTTAAACGTACCTATCCCAAAGTCATTAATTTAAAAAATTTCTCTCTCTTTTTTTTTTTAAAAATATTTTTAAAATGTAATGTTAAAATCCCCCCCCCCACACACACACACCGGAGCCACAGAAATCCCTCCCGGAGAAAAATGTCTGAATTCAACACTAGTTAGTACTGTTGCAAAAAGAAGCAATTATTACTCTCAATACAATTTTTTTATGCATATAATACATAATAAATTAAAATTTATCTGTTATAAGGCACCTAATAATATAATTACAGCAAATGATTGAAAATTATGAAAAGAAAATATTAAAAACATTGGAAAAATCAATCTACAGATGAAACCTAGTTTTTGCATCATAAAAAGCGATTCAAATAAGTTACAGCATTTGAGCGAAAACCCCGACCGATCATCGCGCTGTGGTCTAGGGCATCAGGTTAGTACACGGTACATTCTGGGCTCGAATCCGCTCGCAGCAAGGGTTGGTTAAATTCTATAAACTCACTCTGAAATGAAAAAAAGATGCCGAAATGTTGCATCTGTCCCTTGTAAGGTTGTACTCGCGAAGTACCTTGTTTTTCTTTTTTGGTCCTATAAATTTTATTTTAACGACATAAACATTTCTAAAAAATACGGAAGATATCTGTTATAAAACGGAAAATTAAAAACGGATATTTCAGAATTCACGGAAAATTTCCTGGAATTTACGGAATTTTTTTTCCGTTAAAATACGTAAATAGTACTGTCGTCTCGATTGCCAGTACAACTTCCGTTTTTTTTCAGGAAAATTTTTTTACAGTGAATGGTGAACCAGGATGGCAACCACAAATATTATATAAAACATATATGGGAGCTTCAATTGGTTCTAGATAAAAATGTAGCATGCTTCAATATATAACAGTGCAGTATTTGTAGCTCACGAAGATGAATTCAATCCGATTTTACATGGAGGAAAATTAACTCATCAATATGCAGTAGATTCATACTTACAATTGGAGGCCAACAATCTCAATTATCTTTGATACAACCAAACAGAGCTTCGAGCTGAAAAATATAGTGGTGTACTTGATTTTGTTGAACGAGGTGATGCAAATGCTGGAGTTCAAGCTGGGAGAGCAGTTATTTTTGTTAGTGAAACTGAGAAAGAACACCATTCATTTTTGTTCGATTGTTCAGTGGCGATGGTGAACAGTAGATGTCGACACCACATGGAAGCATCAATCTGGAATCGCATTGAACTCTGAAAAAAGACTTTGGACTCTGCCGTAAAAAGTGCTGTATAAACATTTTTCCTTTATTCGATCGGACTCAAAAACTTATATGCGTGTACATGCTTTTTTCACATCACACTGGCTTTTTATGGCCAAGCCTCTGTTAAGAAATACTTAATTTTATTAATATCTGGAAGCATATGTGCTCCATATTTGTGATTTAATTATTGTGTGTTTCAAAGGTATATCCTTATTTTCATCCTTTTCATCATCCGTTTCAACAATAAAATTATTTAATCAAGATTCAAAGATCTCCGACCATTATTGGATAATCCATTACTATAACAATAAAAATATTAATCAATCATCACTATCATTTCAGATGTCAATAATGAGCAGCTACTAGCTATCTATGAAGAAAAAACAAGGTAAGGAATTATTATTTCCTTTCAATTGTTAAATATAAATATCCTAGTTATAAGCATAACGAATCTTGTATTTAAATTCTGCATTAAGCTACCGAGAGCATTATATTTCATTATTATTAACAACAGATTATGAGTCCTGAAATATATATTAATAAATAAAATGCATGAGTAATTTGATAATGTGTGTATGTATGAAATAATAAGAATTAAAAGAGCACAGAAATAATGTAAATAATGTGCAGCTTATAGCGAAACGAAAATAAAAGTAAATATTATTTGTTTATCATAACAATAAAACAATAAGCTTTGGAAATATGGCCGCTAGTAAAGAAATAGCTCTTATAGAAAAATTAAATGATAATAACTAAAGTAACTGGAGCTTTAAATATGAGATGCTCCTTTTGAAAGACGACTTATTTGATGTCGTCACGACCGAACCAACTAACCCGCCCGCCACCGATTGGGCTAAGAAAAATATTAAGGCGAAATCGTTCATAAATCTTTGTATCGAAGATAACCAGATCATTCATGTCAAGCATTTATCCACCGCTAAAGCGGTGTGGGATGCATTAAAAAATGTGCATATGAGGTCAAGCTTATCGTCAAAATTATTCTTGTTAAGAAAACTATATGGTCAAAAATTAAGTGAAGGAGGTGATATGAACACACACATTAATAGCATATTGTCTTTAAAGGATAAGCTCTTCGCAATCGGCGAAGAAATAGCTGAAACTCATATTTGTGCCCTACTATTGTGCTCTCTGCCGCATTCATACGATCCCCTTGTCACAGCTTTAGAGGCACGGCCCAATAACGATTTAACGCTAGAATTTATAAAAAATAAATTAATCGATGAGTACAGACATAGAATTGGAAACCGCGATACTGGTTCCAACTCGCGTGATTCTGCATACAAAGTCGTAAATAAAAACGTAAGAAATAAAAAGTTCTGCAGCCACTGTAAACGCGACGGTCATTTCAAATCAGAATGTTTTTACCTCAAAAACAAAACTTATAACAACTTCCAAAGGTACGATGGTAATAGAAATAAATTCAACAATAATTCGAACACCTCTAGAAACCATTCTAATCATCATAAAAGCAGTCAGAACTATTCAAAAGACTCATCAAATTATTGCTTTGAAAGTAAAGCCAACGCAACCAAAGTTTCGAGCGATTCACCCCCTCCTACTTCTTCAGGAGATGCATCAGATAAGCACTCCGCACAAATCCATCAGGAAAATGAACCACCTCTTATCAACGAAGCTCAGGCACTAAACATAAATAAATTTATAGTAGATTCAGGTTGTACTAGACATGTTGCCTTCGCAAGAGAGAAATTTGAAAATTTCAAATCTGGTAATTTTGGGAGTATCATGATAGCAGAAGGAAAAAGGCTTAATTCATATGGCCTAGGTGACATAAAATTAAATACTGATTCAATAAATCAGGTCACACTAAAAGACGTTTTATATTGCCCTGAACTGCAAAGTAATTTATTATCTGTCAAAAGAGCCACTGAAAACAACTTTAAAGTTATTTTCGATAAAGAAACTTGCAGCTTTGTGAAAAATAAAAATACGGTCTTAGAAGCAAAACTAAACAATAATTTATATGAAATCGAACCCAAGGACGAATACGGTTATACCACTCAAACCCCCACATTGTGTTCCAACCCAAACTGTATAACAATTTGGCATAGACGCCTTGGACACAGAAACTATGACTCCATTAAATGTCTAGTTAACCAAAACCTCGCAGAAGGGATAAAGTTAAGCGAATGCAAACACGACATTATATGCACTAAGTGCATTGAAGGAAAACTTACAAAATTGCCCTATCCTAAAAAGGCTTCAAATAGATCAACCGAAATCTTATCGTTGATACACAGTGACATTTGTGGTCCGATGAAGACAGAAACCTTCACAGTAAAGAAATACTTCATCACTTTTATAGATGATTACAGCAGGTTCACCATGATCTATTTACTCTCGCATAAGGGAGAAGCCCTGACAAAATTTAAAGAATTTGTCGCACTTACCAAAAATAAATGTAGAAAGCAAGTTAAAGCGTTTAGATCTGATAACGCCGGTGAATACCTCGGAAAGGACTTTGAAGATTACTTAACCCTTAACGGGATTAAGCGCCAGCTCAGTGTAGCATTTTGTTCGCCACAGAACGGCGTTGCTGAAAGGAAAACCGTACACTAGTCGAAATGGCACGTACCATGCTTTCCGACGCAAACCTACCAAAATCTTTCTTGGGGGAAGCAATTCTCACCGCAAACTATCTCACAAACCGTCTGCCCATAAAGGCAAACAACAATATAACACCATTCGAAATGTGGAACGGTAGGAAACCAAATTTCTCGCACATAAAAATTTTCGGGTGTAAGGCTTACGCCTACATAGAAAAAGTCAAAAGAGGAAAATTTGACGACAACGCCATCGAAGGTGCTTTCTTGGGGTATGACAACAGATGCAAGGGATACTGCATCCACATCGGTAATAACAGAGTAATAATATCCCGTCAAATTTTTAGAACATGGAGTAAACGAAAACAATCCCAACGAAAACAATGTTGAGATCCCTCTAGACAACATAAAAATAGACCTAACCGACGACGAACCAGACGATGTTAAAGTCCATCAACAGGTCCCCATGGAACCTAGAAGGTCGCTAAGACATAACAGAGGCGTCCCTCCGGACCGATTGGGAGTTAGCGCAAATATTTGCCAAGTCGATGAACCGAAATCTTGGGAAGATATACTAAACATCAAAGACGACAAAATTAAAAACAAATGGTTAGACGCGACTAGATAAGAAATGAACTCCTTAGAACAGAATAAAACATGGGTACTGGTAAAACCAATTCCCAGCAAACGCGTTATAGGATGTCGATAGACATTCAAAGCGAAAAGAGGGTCTAACGGAACTGTTGAGAGATATAAAGCAAGATTGGTCGCGAAGGGATACTCACAAAAATATGGATGCGATTTTGACGAAACTTACGCGCCCGTAGTTGCACACACCACGTTAAGAGCATTCTTAAATGCAGCAGTATATAAGAACTTAAAAATAACGCACCTTCACGTCAAAACAGCTTTCCTTCACGGTGATCTCGAGGAAGAAGTTTTTATGAGACAACCCGAAGGATACGTAAAGAAGGGGCATGAGGAATGGGTGTGTAGACTAAGTAAAGCGATATATGGGCTCAAACAAGCCGCTAGAGCTTGGAATATCAAAATTAGTAAATCCCTCAAAGATCTAAATTTTGAAGAATGTACTTCAGACCAATGTCTGTATAAAAGAAATAAAAACGGAAAAATTGCGTACATAATCGTATACGTAGATGACATCTTCATTGCGGGAGATAAAAATGACACAGACGATGTGTACACACAATTAATTAAACAATACGAAATAAAGAACTTGGGAAATGTTACGCAATACTTGGGAATAAATATTAAAGAATTGAAGAACGGTAACTTAGAACTCGACCAACAAAATAAAATAAGGAAATTGCGTAAAAGTTTAATTTAATAAACGCAAAACCTACTTACAGTCCTATGAACACCAATTATTATAACTTAAACCCAGATAGTGAATTGATGCAGGACAACAAAAAAATATAGGCAGGCAGTAGGGGGGATTCTATACATAGCGACATTAACGCGACCTGACATAGCAGCTATTGTAAATATTCTGGGTAGAAGGAACGAGTCGCCAAGAGAAGCAGATTGGGATGCCGTTGAAAAACTCATCAGATACCTGATGACTACTAGACACTTAAAATTCATAATTGACAAATCAAAACCACCAGTACTAACAGTATATAGTGATGCCGATTGGGCAAGTGATAAAATGGACAGAAAGTCCACCACAGGAAATCTCTTCAAATTAGGGAACAATGTTATCGCATGGCTCTCTAGAAAACAGAACTGCGTGGCATTATCATCTACCGAAGCGGAATATATTTCCGCATCCACAGCAACACAAGGAGTACAATGGTTGTTAACTCTTTTAGAAGATATTGAGTTATCACAAACTCTACCCATCGTTGTCTATGAAGACAACTTATCTTGTATAAAGTTATCAAACAATGATAAACATCAATCACGTATAAAACACATCGACGTGAAATATCATAACATTCGACACTTGAAAGAAAGTGGAATTATCTCTTTACAGTACTGTCCATCAAAACAGATGATAGCAGACATCTTCACGAAACCATTGCCAAAGCCACAGTTTGAATTCCTAAGGTCAAAACTGCAATTACTACCATCACCACTTTCCAATCAAAAGTAGGGGTGTTAGTGAAACTGAGAAAGAACACCATTCATTTTTGTTCGATTGTTCAGTGGCGATGGTGAACAGTAGATGTCGCCACCACATGGAAGCATCAATCTGGAATCGCATTGAACTCTGAAAAAAGACTTTGGACTCTGCCGTAAAAAGTGCTGTATAAACATTTTTCCTTTATTCGATCGGACTCAAAAACTTATATACGTGTACATGCTTTTTTCACATCACGCTGGCTTTTTATGGCCAAGCCTCTGTTAAGAAATACTTAATTTTATTAATATCTGGAAGCGTATGTGCTCCATATTTGTGATTTAATTATTGTGTGTTTCAAAGGTATATCCTTATTTTCATCCTTTTCATCATCCGTTTCAACAATAAAATTATTTAATCAAGATTCAAAGATCGCCGACCATTATTGGATAATCCATTACTATAACAATAAAAATATTAATCAATCATCACTATCATTTCAGACGTCAATAATGAGCAGCTACTAGCTATCTATGAAGAAAAAACAAGGTAAGGAATTATTATTTCCTTTTAATTGTTGAATATAAATATCCTAGTTATAAGAATAACGAATCTTGTGTTTAAATTCTGCATTAAGCTACCGAGAGCATTATATTTCATTATTATTAACAACAATTTTACCATCTACATTTCAAGGATCGACATGAAACATGAGAGAACAATACAACGATGCAATGGCAAAATTAATAATTATTGATGAAGCTACAATGTTGCCAAGTCACGCTCTTTGCTGCATTGATAATTTATTGCGGGAAATAATGTGTAATGAATCGCCTTTCGGAGGAAAAGTAATTTTACTGGGAGTAGATTTCAGACAAAAGTGACCAGTTGTACCCAGAGGAAATAGGATTAACATTATAGAAATATGCTTGGAAAACCTGACATATTTTGTACTTTCACATTTAATCCATAGTGGCGGGAAATAACTGAAAACTTAAATCCTGGTCAAGATGCAAGCGACTGACCACGCTTAGTCGCAAGAATATTCCACAACAAACTGAATGCATTAATGAAAGACGGATAAATTTTTTGGCAAAACGCTTGGTTATGTGCACACTATAGAATTTCAAAAAAGAGGATTACCTCATGCCCATAATCTTATAATTTTAGATGAGCACCACAAATTTCGTGAATCATCTCAAGTGGACCGATTGATTAAAGCAGAGATACCAGATCCAATTGCTTATTCCCATATCTTTGTGAAATTGTTAAACGCCACAAGATTCATGGCCAATGTGGTAATTTAAATCCTAGATCATCCTGCATGGTGGATGGCAAAAGATATTTGGTATACTTCTAAAGATTTTCCAAAACAGTTTCAACAAACTATACAAGTTAATGTTAATGGATATCCCTTGTGTCAGAGATGGGAAACTTCTAATATTTTGGTGAGAGGGAAGCCTGTTGATATGTTTTATATAATCACTTTTCTTGCAAAAATATGATGCACACTTCAATGTTGAAGCTTGCACCTCAATAAAATCAGTTAAATATATATATACGTATATATATATATATATATATATATATATATATATATATACAAAGGATACGATTGTGTAAATATAGAAATTAAAAGTATTAACGATCAACAAAATGTTTTTGTTCATGATGAAATCAGTAACCATGTTGATGCTCGATATGTTAGTGCTCTCGAAGCAATGTGGCGGCTTTTGGTATTCAGTATGCACAGCAAATCGCATAAAATCACTCGCCTTGCTGCTCACTTGCCTTGCAGACAAATTGTTTATTTTCAAAGTGATCATGAAAATAATGCAGTGCAACGTACCAGAAATCGTGATACGCTTCTCACAGCATGGTTTAGGTTATGCTTAATTGATGCAAAGGCTAATAAATACTTTTATCATGAAATTCCATATTATTATGTATACAGAAATGGGTCTTGGCACAAACGAAGCAAAGAAAGGGAAATATAATTTCCAGGCTTTATACAGTAAGCCCAACTGATATTGAACGTTTCTCACTTCGACTGTTATTACTTCATGTTCCTGCGCAACCAGCTTTGAATATTTACTAACCCATAATACTGTTATATATCCAACATTTCAAGAAGCTGCCCGAGCACGTCAGTTTTTCGCTGATGATCGAGAATGGGAAAGATGTTCGGAAGAGGCAGCCATAAATGTCAACAAATCTTCGGCAAACATTTGCGTTCATTTGTATCTTTTGTTCACCAGCCAATGATCTTTATTTATGGGGAAATTTTCTTGCGAACATGTGTAAGGATTTCAGATTAAACTTTTCTAAGGAAGAAGCTGTCAATATAGCCCTCTGTGAAATACAAGATATTTTAATGATGCATGGTAAAAGTTGCAGTGATTTTCTATTACCAAATCCCCAAAACTTACAACAATATAGCATTTTCATGCCAGCCTTTGATCCCATTACTGAAGCTTCATAAACCACTGCACAGATAGCTACACTAAACTCACAGCAAAGACAAGCATTTTAGAAAGAACATGCTGCACTAGATAGTCCATTGAAAATGCAGTCTTGCTTTTATCTTGATGGTCCTGGTGGCTCAGGAAAAACTTATATATATAATACCAGATCCAATGTGTTTAGTTAGAGGGCAAAATCAAGTTGTTTTACCTTATGCAATCACAAGAATTTCATCAATTTTACTAAAATCTGGTTGAACAGAACAAAGTGGATTTAAATTACATTTTGCCAATTACGGAAGCATCTACACCACCAACGAAAATTTCATCACCAGAAGCACATGTTCTTCAAGTAGCAAAATTAATAATTATTGATGAAGCTACAATGTTGCCAAGTCACGCTCTTTGCTGCATTGATAATTTATTGCGTGAAATAATGTGTAATGAATCGCCTTTCGGAGAAAAAGTAATTTTACTGGGAGTAGATTTCAGACAAAAATTACCAGTTGTACCCAGAGGAAATAGGATTAACATTATAGAAATATGCTTGAAATCTAGACCTCTTTGTGGAAAATTTTTTTTCAATTGCAACTATATGAAAATATGCGATCTGAAGGACAATATAATTTTAATAGATGGCTCTTTAATATTGGCGAGGATAAAACTCCTGTTATTCCTAATTTGGTACAAGACACAATTGAAATTCACCAATCTATTATTTACAAAGAATATATTATATCTAAAATTTATAGAAATCAGGTGAATATTGAAACTGTTCAAAATTTAGCAACTAAAGTAATTCTCACAACAAAAAATACACATGCAATGAGCATCAATAAGGAAATTTTAAATCCACTTACAGGCGAATGAAAGGCATATTACTGTGTTAACTCTATAGTATCAGATGATATAGAAAATAAAATAAATTATCCATCTGAGTTTCTACATGCTCAGACACCATCAGGAATGCCCCACATAAAATTACATTAAAAATATGTGCAATAATAATGCTTATCAGAAATTTTAACCCAAAACAAGAATTGTGTTATGTAATGGAACACGTCTAATTATAGAAAACCTCCACACACATTTTCTAGATGTCAAAGTTTTGACAGGAACTAACAAAGGAGATCGCGTATTTATTCCCAGGATTGATTTGGCACCAAGTGAGATATTACTTCCATTCATACTTAAACGAAGACAGTTTCCTGTGATAATGGCGTTTGCAATCACAATATACAAATCACAACGTCAAACATTTGATTCTGTAAGGTATTTACCTGAGAATCTGTTTTTAGTCATGGTATGTTACATGTTGCTTTATCGAGGTGCAAAAATAGAAGCAAATTTAAAAAAAATTATAAATCCAACTGAAAAACAACGAGAGCTACTACATGACAGCAGAATTTTCACAAAAATTTGGTTTACCCAGAAATATTGTAAATGTTAATAGTGTGTTTCTTAGAACATAAATATGAATAGTATAATTTCTAACAGTAAAAGTCAATAATAGCTATTTATACTGATGTTGCATTAAATCTATATCTGTTTCCTTTTACTTAGAGCTGTAATTTCTCCTCTGTTTTATCGTCTTACTTACATCAGATTACAATTTTTTTGTTAAAACCCCAGAGGCGCATACATTAATCAGGCCCTTAACTTAACGTTTCAGATCAGTTTTTCATTGTCCATGAATAGTAACTGAATATTTTTATCAATTATTTTCAATTTTAAGTTAAAACCATTATTTCTACCCACCGTCCTAGAACGGTCATTTACACTACACTGCAAAAAAAAAAAAAAAAAGTGTTGATTTTACAGTATAATGCTGGCACTCCAGCTGGAGTGTCAGTATTATACTGTAAAATCAACACTTTTTCTTTGCAGTGTAGTAATAATAATAAATGGTAAATTTGCCTTGAATTCCTTTTTAGCTTTCGAAAAAAATATATTTCTGTTACATATCAAGTTTTTTTCATTATAAAATATAAAATAGATTTAATTGCATATATTTAAGAATACGTGTGATGAAAAATGTTTAAAATTGATGACTTACTAAAATATTTGTGTAAGGAAATAGAATAGAGCTATATAATCTAAATTTTAAATTACCAGTATTTGATTTATATTATTAATGATAAAATGTCGATTTAAATGCATTGATATTTTTTACGAAGAGTATGGATATAATCTTTAACGATCTTGCTATCAAATTGATATATATATATATATATATTTAACATTAGATGGCAGTCTAGACAAGCTGTTATTATATGAAGTAAGAAATACTTTATTGTAAATAAATAACCGATACGAATGGTCTAATAAGAATTTCATGAGATTATATGTTTAACATCTTTGTTATCTGTCATGTGGTTTTATCTCTTTTAAACCTGTTCTAGAAGCAACATAAATGGGGAAGGAATGACTTATTAAATTAGATTTATTTAACCCTATACTGCATGATTTTTGTTGTTGGTGTAATTGTTGTTGTTTGTGTGTGTATGTGGGGGGGGGGGGGGGGTAGAAGCAGTATTTTTTTTCATACACATATTTAGGACTACAAAATGAAAACCTTTTTAGAATTTTTTTTACTGATTTTAGCTAAAAACAGCGTTTGATGCCTGTATGAATCACTGTGCATTAAGTTAAATTTTGGCTATGAATACTAGGATTGTTTGTATCTGATAACTAACTTATAACTTAAATATTAGAAAATAAAATAAATTAGAAACAAATAAAAATTGCCATTAGGAAATAAATAAAAGCCATATAATTAATTGTCATGAAATTAGATTTGATAACAAATCTAGGATATTTATTATATATGCTTTAAATTAAAATACAAATAACATAAAAATTAATTACGAAATTATGTTGTACAGAACAGTTTATAGCAGTTTCTGTCCGTATTAAGAGAAAGTGTAGCCACACATTTCTCACAGGGTATATGGGATTGACCTGTATATGTTGGTCATTCGTACGGAGTACGTATATTGTTACAAGGTCAAGGTCAAACCGGGCGGGGAGGCCTACCTTTTGGCTTATGCTCAACTAGTTCCGCCCAAACTGGGTTTGTGTATTATTACAACAAGCATGTGTTCTAGTCTATCTTGTCTTACTGCAATAGGTGGAATATAAGCTTTTGGGCAGTTTTATCCTCTTTGCAGTGCAGGCCCTGACTATCGCACAGACACCCGGGGCCCATGCTCTGGGCACAAAATTTCTGAGGGGCACGAAATTTTTTATAATTTCATCGAAATTTCGATTTTAAAAAATCATAATTGTGCCACCCTTTTTATTTCTGAAAAATTACGCATAACAAATCTAGTTGTTTTGGGAATACACTTGTCTAAGTTTTTCTCATGTCGGGGTCATGTCACTCGAAATCTGAAATTGTGCAAAAAAAAAAAAAAAAGATTATTATGAACAAGTTAAAAATATATGTAATGCAATGCGCTTGCAATGGATTTTCTTGAAAGGAGAGCTTACATCGTTTCTCCACCAAATGGCGTATTCGAGATTCCAGTGCCCGAATTCCCAATTCCGAACAAATAAAATTTCAGGCCAGTGACGTCATCACCTCGATAGCATAATATTCCCTCAAACTTTAGAAGAAATCTCAAATCAGTGTATAGTGATAAACTGATTTGATTTCGATTCTGCTCTATATTTCAAATCGAAGAGAAAATGGTCTCCTGCGTAACATAGCAAAATCACACAATAGTTCTTCCTTCTTGTCTTTAGCTCGAATGGTTTTTATTTAAATCTGAAGTTGTTTTAATACTTTTAGGACTTTTGTTTGCACTCAATATCAGTTTGGTTTTATCATTCAATATCAATAACATCATTAATAAGTAGACTTCTTATTATTTTCTAGTAATTGATGTACTGTATTTATGAAGTCATTCAATTTTATCATATTGCGCACCATTTACTCAAAAAGTGATACAACTGAAAAAAAGTTATATTTGAGATATTAATACGAAGAAATGACAAAAGTATATCTCAATCTATAGTTAAAAGCACATTTCAATAAATATTAGAAAAAATAGTTTATTTTTATTTATGGAACCGTTTTTCAATATTCCAGAAAACTTAATTTTTTGAGTTGACACTTTTCGAAGATGTGTGCAATATATATATATATATATATATGTGTGTGTGTGTGTGTGTGTGTGTGTGTGTGTGTATATATATATATATATATATATATATATATATATATATATATTACGCTATCGTACGTGGCACAGAAATAACGATTATTTGTTAATTGTTTAATGGCACCGCCCGAATGAAACGCATCTCATTGGTTTGTGCTGCCATCTACAAGAATAAAAGTGAAACAAACAATGATTTCTTGATTATTTATAATTTATCAACATTAACAATTAAATAGATATATGTTTATACATTTTCATTCGAAATATTGATTTTTGTAAGCATTTAATATTTATAATTCAAAAAATACAATTAGCAATATAAAATTTAAAATTTAAAATGTAAACAAAGCAATGATTTTTAAAAAGGGATTTTTAGTAAAAAGGGAAAAGTAAGTATAATAATTTTTCTTGACCGTTTCGTTTTTTAAACGTTACTGTTACACTTTTGAAATTTTAGCTCTTGTTTAATTTTTTATAAGCTTTTAGTATAAATAAATATTATGAAGTCTTTTTTTTTTATGAAGTCCACTCCACTGTTATATTTTTCAATGACAGTCTGCCCGGGCAACGCCGGGTGGGTAAGCTAGTGTAAAGAAAAACAAGTATTATCCAATATAAGGGGGCACGAAAAAAAAATTAAAAGTGCCCTGAGCACAGAAACTTGCTAGTCGGGCCCTGTTGCAGTGTATTCTTGATGTAAATCTGTAGGTCTTACCTTGTGTTTGTGTTATAGTCTGACCCATTTGACATACAGTTTCTGCTATCTCTTATCTGAATTCAGCAAGCTTCAAGATTTATTTAAGCTGGCATTTTTTTCTATCTTTGACATTCATACAATAACCAAGCATTCATTACTGCATGTTAATATGATGATATAAAAGACGCATGTACAACTTTTTGAATCTCAGTGTAATTTTTTATCAGCTTATTAAGTTGTCTAACAAATCCATACCACAACTATGTTTCTTATACTCTTTGCCAACATATTGACAATCTACAGGAATTTTTATTTTGTTTTTCTATCATATAACTCAATCTGCCTCATAAGGTATATGGGCCAAAATATGATAAGTGTGATTTTTGGCTGCTGTTTTTCTGCTGATATCTAATTTTTAAAAGACTCATATTATGCTCAATTTGAATTTTTAATAACCACTGATATATTGCAGAATAATAATTAGTAGATGGGCAGAAACTTTATTAAATATGATATGACAGTTTTTATCAGATTAAATTGTAAGCTACAGAAGTGACAAAGACGGTAGTGACTTTTTCTTTTACAATTTTGCCACTTTATTTTAAAAAGAACATTTTTGAAATGTTCTATGCACTATTTTCAAAGACATATCAAACCTACGATTAAATGGCTAGATATTGATAAATCTATAAATATCAATATTTAAATTAACAATGGGGACATTAGTGACGGTTAATAAAGGTTCGCTTACCTTTTCTCCATTCTTTTTAATCCAGAAAATCTTCTTTATGAACAAAAAGCAAGCAATAACGATTTTATAAAAATAACATGTTATGTTGTATGTGTTCCCGGGTGTCGCGTCAATTCATCTCGCACAATTCATCGCGGAACAATTCATCGCGCACAATTCGTCGCAGCGTCAATTCGTCGCAGCGTCAATTCATCGCGGCGACAATTCGTCGCAACGTCAATTCGTCGCAACGTCAATTCGTCGCGGGCTCAATTCATCGCGGGCTCAATTCGTCGTGGGCTCGATTCGTCGTGGTGTCAATTCGTCGCGACGTCAATTCGTTGCAACGAAAATGTCTTTGAAGACTATTATGATAAAAATAAGGATAATTTAGTAAAATTATTTAATGATAATTTGTTTTTTAGATATACAGAATTATAACTAACATTTTAAAGGCGATTTCGGAGGAATTATTTTTATAAGTGATTTTTTGGGGAATTTCCTTATTGTGAGCATGACAGTTTAATGAATAAGAGCAAGTCATTTCTTATTTAAATTAGAGATAGAATAAATATTGCTTTAGATAACCGAAAAAATGGCGAAGGATTTAGGATAAAATCACCCAGATCATGAAAAAATGACGAATACAAATGCTAGAAATTAAAAAAAAAAATTATTAGTTGACATATGTGTACACAGGGTACAACCTCCCCCCCACTCCCTTATATTTGAAAGAATTAGGAAGTAAAAAAAGTATTGAGAGATGTAAACATAAAATACTTTTTGTGATTGCGATTGAACTGATTGCTGCATGAATGCAATTTCATTAAGTAATATTTTGGTTTTATAAGTTTTTTCATTTATTTCATCTATACTAATAAAAGAAAAATGTTTGTCTGTCTGAGTTCTGTGTACGTGTGCGCGATGAAAAGCGAAATCTACCGCACGTAGAAGTCTGAAAATTTGGGTGTGGATAGTCCAAGGCAGGTCCTACTGACCTGACACTCAGATTTTTTTTATTTTAAGAACCGGGGCCCCTAGGGCCCTTTTAAGGTTTTTGCATCTAAATTGTTAATAACTTGCCCCATTTTCATCTGATCTCCCTTCTTTTTGTGGGCCTTTCTTCATTAAACTGCCCGCCCATTTCTACATTTCAGTTAGGCCCATGGCCCCCTGGGGCCCGATGTGGTGTTGACTTGAACCTTTTGTGAGCCATGCATTTTTCACCCTCTCAATGCGTAACTTTTAAGTTGAGTCTTCGACTCCTTTCCCCGGGCCAACACCTTCATATTTTTACTGTGGCACTAGGGCCCTTTTTTATCATTTCTTTCAAATTTTATTCTAATGATTAATTTATACCCTATGCTTAATTTCGACTAATTGAAGATCTAAAGCGCTACGTACTAGGATCTTTTAAGATGTTTTCCTCTTAGGGCCTTACTCAAAACTATCATTTGGCCATTTTTGGGACCTCTAATATAGCTTCCTTAAAAATCAACCGATCCACTAGTTTTTTTTTTTTTTTTTTTTTTTTTTTTTTTTTTTTTTTTAATGATAACGTTTTTGGACTTCCAGCTACTATATGAACGACAAAAAAATTTCTCGGACAAGTCCCCGGGCCCCCTGGGCACCTTAAAATGTTTGTGCCCTAAGTTATTAATAATTTGCCCCATTTTTCTCAGATCTCCTTCGTTTTTGGTGCCTTCTCTCCATTAGGCTTTTCTCCCATTTCTATGTTCCAGTTAAGACACGGGCCCCCGTGGGACTCGGTATAGGGGCGCCGTTGAAGTTTTTGTTCCCTAAATTTTTAATAACTTACTCCTTTAAATCCGATTTTTTTTCGTTTTTGGTGCCTTTTCTCCATTTAGTTATTCCAACATTTCTACATTCCAGTTAGGATCCTGGGGCCCGACTCGAGGCCCCTTGAACTTTTTGTGTGCTATGCATTTTTCACCCCCATAATTCTGTCACCCTCTTACTAAGCGACTTTAAAGTTTAGCCTTGGATTACTCTCCCCGGGTCACCACGCTTATATTTTTATAGCCCTTTTAGCCATTTATAGCCGCTTATAGCCCCTTTTTTAGGCATTTCTTTAAATTTTGTTCTAATGATTAATTTATATCCTATGTTTAATTCCGACTAATTGAAGTTCTAAAGCGCTAAGTACCAGGATCTTTTAAGATGTTTTCCTCTTAGGGCCCTGCGCAAAACTATCAGTTAGCCCCCTTGGTTAGCTTCCCTTAAAAATCGATCGATTCACTAGCTTTTATTTGTCTGACAACTACTTAGGACTTCCAACTACTACTTGAACGACAAAAAAATATCTCGGACCTCAGCTACCACCAATTTTGAATATTAATAACCTTCTTGGGCCCCTCTATACAGCTTCTTTTAAAAGAGTCATAGAAGCTTGAGTTCTGTTTATCGTTATTATCACGGGCACGGAAAACACCGGGTGGGTCGGGTCACCTAGTTAGAAAGTAAACAATAATTTTATATTTTAATTATTTTCATCCACTAATCGGCAAATGTTCTTTCATCTCCCCCCTCTTTTTCTCCCCTATACTGAGTCCCAGGGGGCCAGGGTCTTAACTGGAACGTAGAAATGGTGAAAAGCTTAATGGAGATAAAGCCCTAAAAACGAAGGATATCGGGTAAAAATGGGGCTAATTATTAACAATTTAGGGCACAAAAATTTTAAAGTGCCCAGGAGGGTCGGGACTTGACAGAGAAAATTTTGTCGTTCTTTTGTGGCTGGAAGTCCTAAAAAGTTATCAGTAAACAAAAGCTTAGTGGATCGGTCGATTTTTAAGGGAGAGGTCCCAAAAGGGGCCAACTGATAGTTTTGAGTAAGACCTTAAGAGGAAAACATCTTAAAAGATCCTAGTACGTAGCGCTTTACATCTTCAATTAGACGAAATTAAGCGTAGGTTATAAATTAATCGTTAGAATAAAATTTGAAAGAAATGCTAAAACAGGGCCCTAGAGCTTCAATAGAAATATCAGGGGGGGCCGTTGAGAGGAATCCAAGACTCAACTTAAAAGTCACGCATTAGAGAGGGTGAAAAATGCATGGCACACAAAAGGTTCAAGTGAACAACGCATCGGGCCACAGGGGGCCAGGGCCCTAACTGCAATGTGGAAATGGGGGGAAAGCTTAATGGAGAAATGGCCACGAAAACAAGGGAGATTGGATAAAACCGGGGCAAATTATTAACAATTTAGATGCAAAAACCTTAAAAGGGCCCCAGGGGCCCCGGGTCTTAAAATATGAAAAGTCTGAGCCTCAGGTCTTCAGGGACTGTCTTGGACTATTCACACCCAAATTTTCAGACTTCTACGTGCGGTAGATTTCGCTTGTCCTGTCGTACACACACACAGAACTCAGAAAAAACAAACAACTTTCTTTTATTAGTATAGATGAAATGAATGAAAAAACTTTTAAAGCCAAAATATCATATAATGAAATTGCATTCATGAAGCGATCAGTTCACTCACAATCACAAAAAGTTTTTATGTTTACATCTCTAAATACTTTTTTTACTTCCTAATTCTTTCACATATAAGGAGGAGGGGGGGGGGGAGGGTCCTCTTTTGTACCCTGTGTACGCATATGTAATTTTTTCTAGTATTTGTATTCGTCTTTTTTTCATGCTCTGCGTGATTTTATCCTAAACCTTCCGCCATTTTTTCGGTAATCTAAAGCAATATTTATTCGATCTCTAATTTAAATAAGAAATGAGTTGTTCTAATTCATTAAACCTTCATGTTCTCATCAGGGAAATTCACAAAAATCACATATGAAAAAAGATTCCTCCAAAATTGCCTGTAAAATGTTAGTTACAATTCTCTAAATCTAAAAAACAAATTACATTAAGTAATTTTACTGAATTATCTTTATTTTTATCATAATAGCCTTCAAAGACGTTTTCGCTGCGACGAATTGTCGCCACGGTGAATTGACGCTGCGACGAATTGACACTGCGACGAATTGTGCGCGATGAATTGTGCGTTTTCGCTGCGACGAATTGAAGCCGCGACGAATTGAGCCGCGACGAATTGAGCCGCGACGAATTGACGCTGCGACGAATTGGCGCCGCGATGAATTGGCGCTGCGACGAATTGACGCTACGACGAATTGTGCGCGACGAATTGTTCCGCGATGAATTGTGCGCGACGAATTGACGCAGAACCGTGTTCCCGTACTGGAGACAATACTGAAAATGACTGCATACTGTCATCTGGTGGAAATGTGAGGAAATTCATACAATGGGACAGTGGTGACAAAAATAAAGTGAGGGACACAACTTTAAACCCAAGAAAAATAAATATTGCACATTTCGCTCATATAAAAAGTATAATATTATGCTCCATGAGATTGATATTTATAATAAATGCATTGGTTTTTCAAAAATTTTTAATAATTATTGTTTGTTGATGGGTTTAATGATCAAGTTATGGGTTGAGGACAGGGGACAGTTTTGACTTTTAAGATATTTTAATTCCATTAAAAAAAAAACGATTTTTACAGTAGAAGTAACATAATATTGTAGAACAATCACAGAGAAACATTTTAACTTTAAATGAAATTTTATATTGCAAAGAAATATGCCGAGATATATACACTGCTCAAAAAAATTAGGGGAGCAAGCAAATAAGAGAAGAGAACCGTGCGATACAGCCATGCATGGGTATAAAATGGAGAGTACACGTTTAACAATGCGCAGTACAGAAAAAAAGACGCAAAAAAATTGTAAGGGAGCTTTAATTATTTGAAAGGATGGAAAGAACATGGCAAGATGGTTTAGGGCAACAATTTGGTTACATGTGAATAACAAAAAAAAAAGTATTGTTTAGTAATGATGCAAGTTGTTTAATAGGGCGTGTGGTTCCCTGCTGCTGGTAAGACTGCTGCACACCTCTTTTTCATGGATGCGATGAGGTTATCCATAAGACTTTGAGGAATACTGTTCCACTCTTCAAGAATTGCAATCTCCTTGTCCCAGACAATAAAAGAAAGCTTTCGTCTAGCTGCAATGCGTCGTTCGAGTGTTTCCCGAACATGCTGGATAGGATTCAGGTCAGGAAAGCATGCTGGCTATTCCATGCGCTGCATTGTTTCAGCTTCAACCATGTTCTCTAACAGACGAGCTGTATCTGGTCTATGCATGTATCATGCATGAAAATAAAGGAATCACCATGGGTAAAGCGTAAGGTACGGCATGAGGTCTCAGTATCCCGTCTGCATACCTATGGGCCGTCAAAGTGCCATTGCAAATGATATGCAGGTCCGTACGTCCACCTATGTTGATTCCAGCTCATACCATCAACCCACCTTGTCTGTAATGTGGTCGTTCACGAACAAACATGGGGTTATTTCAAATGCCCCTTTCCCTCCATACAAAACCACGTCGAGTGTCACACCCCAGGCTGATTAGGGACTCGTCTGTAAACATCTAATCCGTTCCCTTCAATCTTGATGTTCAGCAGCCTACTTTCTTCGGGCCGCACGGTGGCTTGAGGTCAACGGAATACAGACCATTAGCCTACGTGCATAGATACCACCCTGATGAAGCATATTTCGCACTGTTTGGCTGGACACCCTTCGTCGTGTTGCCAAGACCTACTGTTTTTGCAGCTGAGTATCATCCCCTTTTCTGTCTCGACGAACTGTTAACAGGATATATCGGTCATCAGTTGATGTGGTGCACGTGGTCGACCTTGCCCTGGCCGACATCTAACATTTCCTGTTTCTTGGAATCGATTCCACAGCCTTGCAAGGACATTTCTTGCAATTCCAACATCCGCTGCACTTCATTGTGTTTGCCCTGATTCAAGTCTCTCTCTAATACGTCAAGCCTTGGATTCCTGTAAATCACATTGTTGTGACATTTTTAAATCACCTTTTCTCAAATCAAAAGCTGAGAGATTGAATTTCGCCACTGAGACAGTGAAATAGACATTTCTGCGAAATCCCGATTTCTGCACTTATCTCCTTAAGTTACTTAACTTAAGTCACAAATACTTATGTAAAGTAAGTATTTGTGTAATTTCGTTAAAACCATGTGCTTCCCTAATTGTTTTGAGCAGTGTACTATAGTGACTGAGAAATCACATTTATGAGATTTTGGCCCACATGGATAATTATCAAATAATATTACAAAACAGTGTCCAGCAATATAATTAAATTTCCAGTTAAAAAAGAGATATAATTCTTATTTTATACAAATATATGGAACTTTTTGAAGATAATACAATATCTGTTGAATAATAGTTTCTTAAAACATTTAAGTATTTTCAGTTTATAATACTCAATTTTTGAAAAATTGACTGTCCCCAGTGAGAAACTTAAAAAAAAAGCCTTGAAAATACAAGGTACAGAATGGAAATGTATTTAAATTATGCATCATTTCAAAATTAGATACCTTATCTTTAAATTAAAATATAAACTGAGAAAACATTTTAATTATGAAAATGTAATATAGCTTGAAATTAAAGGTTCCCAAAGAGTTCCTATGTTCACTCTGTTACCAAGATTTTCTAATGATCCTGTTACACAGCAGATGACCGCATACGTTTCAAGACTGTGTACATATATGAAGATTTTGTCCACATGGAATTTGCATTCATAAAGTGGAAGAATATTTTTTTACAGATTTTTGTAACAAAAAATTAGGTAAGTACAGTTTTGTTTGTCCACTATGTTATCTTGCCTTGCTATACATAATATAAATAACTGTTAAGATTGGTAAATATTATTAATAGTAAGCTTATGTATGTATGTAATATATATATATAAAACTACTTATAAGCTTATATAATGATTTGAATATTTTGTTAAAAATGGAAACATTCTATTTATTCACTCTGTTACACCACTGTTAACTATTCACTCTGTTACACTCTGTCTATTTATTCACTCCTGTTCACTCTGTTACTAGAGTAGTTTAACCATTAAATTGCAACGCATATATATTATTTAAAATTACATTATGGTATATTTCTAAAAGATTTTAACTACGTTAATTCTATATTAGTCTAATTTTTTAAACCATAGTAAACAAAGTGGACATATATTTCTTTTCTATCCAAATTGGTGATATATTTGAACAAATATTTGTTTTCTATAATATTTGTCACCACTTAAAAAATATATTTAATAAATTTCAAGAATTAAAAATAATTTTTATGCCAAGAAGTGCAATAAAGTGGTAACATAAAGGCTCATGTGTTTGACAAAAATTAACCGTTTTTTCTATAAACGAAAAGAAAAGTGTAAAAAAACTTTCAGTTTTCATAACACGAATTAAAATAAAAAATTAAATGAAAAACAAAATTTCAAGACATAATCAATTTCTGAATTGTAACTTTTTTTGAGAATGACCCATATGCCCAGCAAAAGTCGACTTGAATAGGACATTTATGTTGACTTTTCATGTAAGGTTAAATATTTCTGTCTCATCATACTCTGTAACATATTAACACTTGACCTTTTATGAGCGGCCGGAGACACATAATCACTAATCCCTAATTATAAAATTAATTAAGATGCTCTTTAAAAGTTTTTTAATACACCTTCACTGTTCCTTTATAATTTTCACGGTAAGACAAAATCCGCCATTTATTTATAATTACTAATTTAAAATCACATTAAAACATCTTTACATACCATTTCTTTACTCAAAAATTCTTTTCTGGATGTAGTTCTACTCGTGCTATAGTTGTGTATACTAATGAAACATTATTCCAAATTAATTGAATTTGCACTATCTATTTCTACATTACAAAATAAATAAAAAAATTTGCATTGAAAAATGAATGATTTATTAAAGAAAATCTCTTTTTTTAACACTTTCCAACCTAGTTGAAAAGTGTTTATGACTTCGGTTTGTCTGGCCGGATGGCCGTCTGCCGTCTGTCCGTGCTCTAACTCCCGTAAATATGCTCGGATTGCTCTGCAATTTTTATATGTTATTGTCGTTATCTATACCATGTTCCCTATTTCAACGGAAGTGTGTAGCACTTATAGTTTTTTTACAGGGACACTCAAAAGAGTTCCGTTTCATTATGGTCTATGGGAAAAAATCATTTGCGGTTCTTTTAATGATGTTACACAATTTCAAACACATCGTAATTGATATATATCACTAAGGTGCATTACAAGAAGCTTAATATGGAATATGGTGTGCATAGCACTTATGGTTACTTTACAGGGACAGTCAAAAGAATTCCGTTACATTACATCTAATGGAGAAAAGTCGTCTGCGGTTTATTTAAATTATGTTTCACTATTTTAAACGCATTGAAATTTATATATATCACTAAGGTGCATTACAAGAGGCTTACTACAGAATAGTGTGTGTATAGCAGTCATTGTTCATTTACAGGGACACACAAAAGAATTCTCTACTGTCTGTTAACAATCATCCCTGAAGTTACTGAACGCTATTTTAAATTTAACTCACTTTTTGTTTATTACGTGGTGTGTATAAATTCTGTAGATAATATACAGGGCAGCACAAAAGTTCGCGAACACATTTCCGTTTATTGACAGAAACTCCAAAAGGAGAATTTTAAACGCTGCTACGCGTTGCCTAACTAAACTAAAATTTAGCATCCTATGTAATATATATACAAATCTATAGATCCTATACAGGGCTGAATAAAAGTATTCGGATATTTTTCCGAATATTGTATATGTTGGAAATTCCTGAAATTGCGTTCTTAAATATGTTATGCGTTTTCCAAATTGTTTACTTAGATGTTATCTTTCAGCTTATTAAACGGTAATGATTTGTAAAATTATTTTGGAAGCGTTGGAAGTGTTACATAATCTATGCTTGACGCATGATTTTTCGTTCTTGTTTTTTTAGAATTTGGTGATGTTGCATTGTTATATTATTATGTTTTATACTTATCATATCGCTAATAGTGCTTATTCGGGTTGTCATGGAAAAAAATGGCAGAAAAAAGTTTTACAACAATAATCTTCGCGGCATATTTTTACATCATTTTAATAGAAATCTATTCCGAAGTAAGTTTTTTTTTAGAAAATAGAGGTTAAGGTGTTAAAATTTTCTGGTAACATTCCTTCCATGACAAACGTTCAATACTACTAATTATATTAACTTTTTATTTTGCTTTATTATTACTGCTTTTGTTATCTTATTATTTTAATTACCCTTTTTTTTTACATTGTTATACAAAGTGTGTTGCGGCCCGCGAGAAAATAAGGTTGATTATGGCTGTTCTAGAGTTTTTTCGCATTTCTTCATCAGAAGGCGGTTTGCGACCAAGAATTCTGTTACACCCAGAAAAAGGAATTGATTAAAACTACAAAACATGTTTTGTTGAGTACATTTTGGTTGTTTTAGCAAAATTCAAGTAAAATTGAACCATTTTACTTCAATTAACAAAGCATTTTTTGCTGACGATACAAAAATTTTTTTTGGAATTGCAAAAAAAAAATTTTTTTTTGTTGATTCAAACAAAATTTCCATTGACCTGTATTTAAACAAAATTTTTGTTTAAATATAGGTCAATGGAAATTTTGTTTGAATCAACAATTTTTTTTTTTTTTTTTTTTTTTTTTCAATTTCAAAAAAAAAAAAAAAAATTGTATCGTCAGCAAAAAATACTTTGTTAATTGAAGTAAAATGGTTCAATTTTACTTGAATTTTGCTAAAACAACCAAAATATACTCAACAAAAACATGTTTTGTAGTTTTAATCAATTCCTTTTTCTGAGTGTACTCTTGATGACTGTGCCTGAGCACAAAATTTCTTTTTCAGCGAAATACTTCATGAGGCTAGATAAAAATCCTCAACGAACAACGTGAAATTTTGGTTATGATAATTGCATAATTGAACTACATATTTGGACGACAATATTCCCGCTTCATCATATATTTGGTTCATTTGATAAATGATTGATGAATTTGTATTCATTGCCTGTGTAAACTTATTTATGTGTATCCCATCCTGACCACGAAGGAAATATAGTTTATAACCTCTTTTAAGAGGCTTGTTAGGCATATGTTGTTTTAGATTATGCTTAGCTTAGCACATATTTTCTCATCTACCATTCATCTATTGGAGCCAATAAAAATTTTGCATTCAGCTTATCAATTACGAGTCTGATTTTTTACAAATAATCACATCCAGCCATTTCAATGTCAGTAATATGTGCAGAATTATCATTGAGATGTAGATTTTATCTTATTTTTTCAAAGAATTTCAATGGCCTGGTATTTTGCATAATCCTATTACCGATTTCAATTTGATCGAACATTTGGAATAAGAAGAATAGATAACACAATTATTGTTCTTAAATATTTTTTTATTTCATTCAAAGCAATTGGGAATGTGTTATTAGTGTCTTTCTGAATACTATTCAAATTTGTTTCTGAAGATATTCTCTTGCAAAGAGTCTCGGGAAAGAAATAATTAACCCATTAACGACCAGTGGCATATTTTTAGATCACTAGACTTAGTGGCAAGAAAGCTTCTTTCACACCAGTAAATATGAAGATAAATATATACTCTCTTTCACCAGACAAATCCCTTGATAAAATAATATAAAAAATACCCTTCACTTAAAAGTGGTGGGAAATCTAAAATTTAAATTTTAAAGAAGAAAATAATTTGGGCGTTAATGGGTTAAAATATTGGTAAGAGCTTTGAAAATCTTAATTTATTTGGGGCATAGATGTGCAGGGTGTCCATAAACTATTGTCGGGGTCCTTACCTCATAACTTTTGATTTCAGAACATGACGAAAAATATTTTTGCATATTCGTAAAGTACAACTCAAAAAAAAAAAAAAAAAAAAAAAAAAACATAAATTAAGTATTATTCGCCAAATTATCCGGCAACTCTAGCGGCATTGCATTGTGGAAGTTCTAAGAAAGTATATTTCAAAATGACGCGGCGAGTGCAAAAGAGAAAGCAATGTGCGTATTGTGGTTCTTGGAAACAAAATCCGTCACTTCTGCACATAACGTCGTTGTTCAACTTAAAGCTCCTACAATCCGAGCTGACTCACGCCACCATTTAATTGCCTGTAGATGAAGAACGATTGGCCACGACACTTCTAGCCGCATGGACAACAATCGCTGATTGGGCTAAGAGGGCAAAAAAAAAAAAAATGCTTGATGATTCAGCCTGCATTATAGTAGTCCTAATTCAACTAATAACTTTTTGATATAATTTCATAAAAATTATAATATAAATTGTTATTTTATTATAATCGTTACTTGATTAATAACATCTTGAGTTGCAACTTTATGCATATGTAAATTTTGCATTATTGCAAAAACTTTTTCAGTTGGTACTTTACGAATATGTGATAGTATTTTTCGTCATGTTTCTAAATAAAAAGTTATAAGGTAAGGAAACCCCGGCAGTAATTTATGGACACCATGTAATTCAAAAAACATTTATGTTATCTGACTTTACAAATATTTTTCTATAACAATTTTCTTAAATGTGTTGAGTAACTAGCAAGAGAAAGGGCAGCTGATGTGGAAATCGTAGTTGTAGACATTGGAATCTGCTGTACCGTTTGCCTTACAATGGTGGAGTAG
Organism: Maratus michaelseni; assembly: GCA_963931845.1. NCBI lineage: Eukaryota > Metazoa > Arthropoda > Arachnida > Araneae > Salticidae > Maratus > Maratus michaelseni. Next base: position 265,342,219 of record OZ007594.1, read on the forward strand.
GTGCTAATGGAATTACATTGGGATTAACCATCTTAGAGTCACTTGAATCAATATGTCATGAGCAGTTATATTACGATTAATGTAACTTCGATCGTCTTAAAATTCTAAACTATCTTCATTATCAGAGGGCAGAGGGCAAAGCAAACTTTTCTAAAACTCAAGCAATTTCTTCGCCTTTCAAATATTTTTTCCATGTTTTGTTAAACCGTTACCCATTCTAAAAAAATAAAATATTAAAAAAACGCTTAAATAAAGGAAATACAATTAGAAAATTAATTTACTTTTTAGAAAAAGCATTTATAAAATTCCGATTTTACAAGTTTGCAAATATTTTTGGTGATAAACGCGCCTAAACAAAAAGTTTTATGTTACTATAGAATTAGGCCTTAATACATGCTGGTTCATATTGGAATCAAACACAGAATAATGGCTTTAAAACTCAACTAAATGGAACCCGTCAAAACTTGACGGAAAAAAATTACTGTAACAATATTAGTAAAATAAGCTTCTTTATTACATAAGAAGGGGTGCGTATGAAACAGTCTATCAAATATTTTATTTTAAAAGTTTTTTTTTCCCAGTGAAATTACAGTACTATTTCTGATGCAAATTCCAAACAAACAATCCGTAAACAACTGTGTAATGAAAATCAGTTTGACATTACCGCCATATTCCTCACGGCAAGAAGGAAAATTTCATGGATTAAACCAAAAAAGAGATATATTCTTTTATGAATCAGTGTGAAATAAATGCAATTTTTTTTCTTCACATATTTAACGTAGGAAGAAATCTTAATTGATTCATACGTACATCACTGAACAGTGTAAGGTTAAAAATAAACGCGATGAAAAGTGCTTAAAATTCATTCCTTATTGATGTCCAAGCCATTGGCATTTGATTTATATCAAAGAAAAAATGCCGGTTTTATTCAATACACTGATATTTTCTGTGAAGAATATCAATGTATCGTTTCTGATATGTCGATACTTTGAAAACTTGTGGGGACGTTATCATGTTAATATGTCTTTCTGTAACATTTGAGGTGACAGTCGGTGACTGTAATTATATGAAGAAAGCATGCTTGATTGCAAATAAATAACCGATACCAATACTTTAATAAGACTTGCGTGAGATTATATGTGAAACATCTTTACTATGCCTCATGCAGATTTATCTCTCTCAAACTTGTTCCAAGAGCAACACAAACAGGGAATGGATGACTTAATGTGCTAGTTTATATTCCTTTTGCATTTATATAGTACATGGTTTAAGTTTAAGTACTATATTTTTATATTGTAGTTATTTTCTTAGATATGGATATGAGCCTTATCAATGATGATTTATATATTAAGTATTGCAATTAACTTTCGGACCTAATCATAAGTTACGACCAAAAACACTTGCATTGAAACTATCGTTGTGTGAAGTGATTTTAATTGCACTTATATCGAGAAATAATCACCCATTTAATTGTTGAATATATTATAACTTAACTTAATTCGATGTTTATCGTTAAAGAAAGAGCGCACAGAATAGAAACATTGTATAAAACTTTGTAACATCAAAGAAAAACTCGGCGTCTACATTCAGCTGGATGTCATATTGTGTTTTACTTACCCATCATACGTAGTATAAGGTAAGTCTTGTAATCGTTTGGAAAATCGAAAAAATATTTTTCACGGATTTACACGGTACAGACACTGGAGATTCCAAAAAACATATTTTTAGAAAAAAAAAAATTGCCGTCCGTCTGTGTGTCTGTATGTCTGTGTGTCTGTGTGTCTGTAAACGCTCTATCTCCCGAAAAAATTGAGATAGAGACTTGAAATTTGGTATGTACTTAGTATGCAATAATGGGAAGAGGCTTATTGAATTTCAGTAACCTCGATTAACCGGAACTATTTTTTTCGGACTCTCGAAATATTCGTTCTGATAAAAGGTATATAAAAATTTTCGAAATTGTTTATTTAAAGGAGTGAACATAAAAGACAATAAAAAAACATAAATTTTGCATAAAGCATGAAGTCGATCGGATAATGAGTTGCCGAGATATTTGTAATCCTATTTACCACACTCTTCAATTTTTCATCACCCTGTATTTCATCTAAAATTCAATTCAAGGGTATATTTTAATTGGAAATGAGACGCTTAATCAGATGCAATAAATCGCTAGTTAATAGGATTATTGTTTTTGGAGTTATAAGGATGTTTCTTTTAAGCAATTCAGTAATCGAGCCTTTAAAGTTTATGACGTCATAAAGCCACGATTTTATTCGAATTGCAATGCATTTTATAAGTAGTTTACACATTTTTTATTTTAATATTTTACATTATGCATATCCATGATGGGTAAGTATTACGGTGGCCCCCAACGACCAGTTTAATAGAGTAATGGTAATCTAATATCATTTATCCGTCGAATTTGCTTTTTTTTATTGCTTATATTTATTTCTTTTAAAACCCTCTAAGCGGTCTGTCGGTATTTTTCCATTTCCCAAAAACAATTGAAATCGGCTGTAGACAAATATATTTTTAACGGAATTGTATTTTAAGCTATATCTAAAATAAATAGATATCAAGTGTATTTTTGAAACAAACAGGGAAAGAAAATTTAAATTAATGTTAGTTTTACGAAAATTTTTATGAAAATGCGGAAAGCCCTCAGACGCTCAGAAGGTTACTGCTACATAGGAAAATCTCGGATTAATCAGATTTCCGTATATTAACTCGTAAAAACACCAAAGAAAAAAAAAAAAAGACTTTGGAAATCTGAAAGGAAATACCGACATACACACATGCATACGCACATACATAAAAAATTTTCGTAAAGATAGAAGAAACTGATTCAGGGGACATAAAAAAGTAAAAACATACCATAATTTCATCGCCTGTTTTTTTCTTGTCGTGATTACAGTACTTTCCTTACACTATACGTGTCCATAAAATAAAGATGCAATAATTTTCAATGTTATCAGCGGACAACGGCTATTGTATGACTAGTTCCAAAATAAATAATGCAAAACCAATTCTAACAAAAATCTCGTTGCGTGCATTATTTTTACTGAATTACGAATTCTATTTAAAAAAAAAAAAAAAAATTCAGACATGAAATAAGATTTTCAGTTTTTTTTTATTCTATGACGAGCTATTTAACGACCAACAGTTAAAAAAATAATATTTAATTTAATTTAAATTCAAAATGAATTTTTTACTCTGTTGGTTGTGCGCTGTGTATACGAAAGTGATAATTCACATCCTCTGTATTCATTAATTTCCAGCGTAATTTCAGCTCTGCTGAAAATTTAATTAGATATATTCAAAATTATAGGCAAGATTCAAAATCAAGCTTGCTCTATGGGCGACACAGACCCTAAATGCTCGAGACTATCAGCGTGCCCCCACCTTATTTTCCAGGACTACACCACTGGTACAACCCCCTTCTGGAAAACCCGAGGCTAACGAAAAAGAAAGGCTACCGCAGTGCTTTACGCGTATCTTTTTTTACAGACCGCGGGAGTCACGTGATGCTCGAATCCACCAATACAGGTGTACGAAAAGAGAATCACGTCACTCTAGTGGTCTGTAAAAAAGATAAGTGGAATGCACCGCGGTAGCCTGTCTTTTTCGTTAGCCTCTGGAAAACCCAAAAAACGCAGCATAGAATGGCTACTCCTAAAAGATGTGAGTCGCGAGAATGACCGTGACTATGGCCGGTCATAATAAAAATAAGTGAAACTATTTATTTATGTTGATACGCAATAGAAGTTTGTTCCTGTGTTTGTATTGTGGTGTAACTTTATGTGATGTATTAAACTTTGCTCGTCATCAAAACATTCCTTTTCCATTTGCTTACTCCCACGATGAAATGAATTATCACATAAATGTTTAGGTGCGAAAAGCATTTAATAAGGAAAACTACGTCATATGTAAAAAGCCCAAATAAAAATAGTGTCAAACACTTTTCAACTGAAAAATATATTTACACGTGAATACTAAAAGAGAAAGAAAACTTTAAAATAATTAAATTATTACCTGACAAAAGCATTAAATGGGGAAAATTGCGTCATATTTTAAACGATATATTTAAAACAATTTTCTTATAGCGTTTTAAAAGAAAAGTTTTCTTCTAGACATTATTATACAATTCCGGGAAGCAGGGTCATTTTCTATTTAACCATTTTAAACAAGCTGATTTTCAAATGTGTGATAGATCTTACTTAATTATTAAAACATAGCAAATTAGCATAGCATGTTTTTAGAGCTTGCGGAGTCTGGACGGGGGATGGCGAGCCTAACTAGTAGGGGGCAAAGCCCTTAGTTTTTTTTTTTTTTTTAATAAAGTTAGTAACACGAATAATCCGAAAGAGTGTCAATAAAACGTTCAAAAGGCGTTATGTTGCCCGCGTTGGACAGCCTTTCTATACACTGTTTACGGACAGTGAAATATATTTCTTTTATTACAATTGATAATATAGAAATATAAAAATAAATGCTCCTCAAGCGTTGCGCATTTTTTTCTCTTTGCTTATTTTCAATCATTATTTGATTTTATTACGGTCATTTCTTCGTATTTCTAACAAGTAGAAATGTTTCTATAAAGAGAAATAAATGGTCCTTTGGGAGTTCCTTCTTAACCCTTCCTTAACCTTCTGAAGTTTCTTCTAAACTGCACTCCTTGAATTCCATCAATCTTTGTCAAAATCTGATCCCAGCTTATAAAAATGGCATTAACCGCACTGCTTGTAGCATCATTATGTAAGTTAGTATTTGCTAATAAGCCGGCTCCTTTCCGTAAGCATAGAACAAGCTGCATCAATCCTTGAACTTTTTATATTTTTTCATCTGTTCCCAGTTATGTAATTACCTTTATTGTGGTTTTATTTTTATTTTTTACAAACAGGTTCATTTACAGAAAGCCGACTTTTGATAAAATCAGCTTCAAAGATATTACATCAAAAACAAAATCTTTACATAAGTAAACTACAAAATAAATTATATAACATTATAAAAAATGTTGTTCTAAAGATTATGTTTCATGTACTTCGTTGTAAATGCCGCAACGTTATGGTTGAATGAACACAGTTCAGCAATTTAATTGCTTGTAAGACAGTGCAAATCTTTTTATAGAACCAAACAGTAAAATTTGATAATATAAGATAAGTTGTTAAAAAAATAAGAACCTCAATCTACTCGGGCTTTTATCATTTATTTATTTATTTTGTAACTGTATATCATAAATAAGTGGATAACATGCTCAAATATAAGTAACCAGTACGTATATTTAAAATAACCTTGTTGGTTGTCATCTTTAATTACTCCATTTTACATATTGTATATTTCAAGATATACAAATATATCCGAGCTTGGTTAATACGAGAAGCAAGGGAATTAGAAAAGTCCTCGTATTAACTGTTACTCGTAACACCCGTGAAGATTATAAAAATCTTAAATATACACACATAACTAAACTAATTACTAATATTAATTGCTCTAACTATCTCAATGCTTAAATTAATTTGATATCACAAAGTTAACACAAAATATTCAGTCTTACCTTTGTGAGTGTCATTTTCTTTTGATGGTTATTTTCTTTACACAAAATCACAGTACTGAAGTCGAAGTCTCTGAAGAACTACTAATTTCAAAGGACATGAAAGACGTGCAGTAATGCAACTTATCACTCTAGAGTATTTTGATATCTAGAGTATAATATGTTTTACGGAAAAACTCGGTGAACAGTGCAATTGCCACTATAACTTTCGACCTATAGATGTCACATATCCATTAAATTTTAATAGTCCAGTAAGAGACATGAAAAGGCTAATTAATATGGCCCAGAGTCCCGATTTTTTAAAAACAAATAAAGGTTTTCTTTTATATTCCTCCCTTTCTATGGCTCAGTTTTAAATCATATAAAGGAGCGTTATATGAAACGTCCTTATCCCTTTCGTCCCTTCTTTTACGTCCCTTCTTTCTTTCATTCTTTCAAGACCTCGGGATATTCCTTTACATTTTTTTGGCTATGTGTGTGCTGGAGGGGAGTGGTTACTTTATGGTTCAAATTTTGTATGGTAAAAATGACAAATTACTAAATTTTGACAAACAGTTCTGATGTAGAAATATTATCGTTGTTTTCTTTATTCTACCCTCCTTTTCGCCGAAAATCGCATTGAAATAAACCTATGTTTTGGTCGTTTTGAGCCATGGTCCTGCTTTTCTAGCTACTAAACAGGGTGAAAATCTTAATATAGTTTAGATGATGAATCATTCTTGACGTGCAAATTGTTCGTTTTAACCGTGTTCTCGTTTTAACCGTGCTCGTATTAGACAAGTTCGACTGTAGTTTATTTTTTATTCAAAATTAAATATCATAATTTTTCAATGCTTAGAAATGTTTCACCAATCATCAGCCAACAACAAAGAATTGAGAGTATTATTTTGGCGAATTACTAAAGTGGCAAACTACTGATGTTTTTTATATATACAGTGCACAGAAAAAAAAAAACCCAATTTGGGTCGAAAGATTCTTAGGTATGTGCCTAAAATGAGTCAGGCCTGTTTTGATTACCACTGTGTATCCATTTTCGGCCACTGTTAAATATCCATTTTCAAAACAATTTTTTTTAAATGGGTATTACTGTTATGATGTGTATCATAATGATGATATTATGATGTGTTTAATGGGTATCACTGTTAAATACCCATTTTCAATTTTTTTTTTTTTTTTATTGGGTATTTAACAGTGCCCAAAATGGATACACAGTGGTAACCAAAACAGGCATGACCCAATTGGGGCACGCATACCTAAGAATCTTTCGATCCAAATTGGGTTTTATTTTTTTCTGTGGGTCGAAAGATTCTTGGGTATGTGCCCAAATTGGGTCATGCCTGTTTTGGTTACCACTGTGTATCCATTTTCGGCGCTGTTAAATATCCATTTTCAAAAAAAAAAAAAAAATCCTTCATTGTCAATTAGGAAGATTATACAAGGTTTTTTTCTTATCATTGACCAATAGCTAATTCTTAAACCGTTAATTTTAGAGGTGTAGGTCCAATTGCAAAAAAATAAAAAGTTTGAAATAAAGTTCTTTATGATGTAAAAATCCCTTTACGTCAAAATAGTTATTTGTGTAAAAATTACGAGATTTAAATTTTTATACAGTCCCTGTGCCCTTTAAGAGGCTACTTCACTCAGGCGAAAACACCCGCTCGCTAATGCTAATCCTATGAGGGAAATAATTTACAGTATCTCATTCGCATTTCAATATATATATATATTTTTTTTGCATTGGATAGTTGAGGTCATTCTCTAAGAACGCTCTTTTGTACTTATTCGATTTTTGTTGCAGTTTTTTTTTTTAATTTTTTTTTTTTTTTATTGAGGATACTTTTACTTTCGAAACCGGTTCGGAAAGTGAAAGTATCTTAATAAAAACAAGTTGGAAATTGTACGTCAAACGTTACAAACGAGGTGCGTTCGTACGCACGTTTTAGAATTAAATTCATGATATCCCGTGCGTAGAACGGGTTAAACAGCTAGTTAAGTATATATTTTATGACACTGTTCATACAAATATCTTAACTAGTTATATAAATATTCAGATATATATGTATCAGCTAGTTATATAAATATTCAGATCTTGATGATTTTTAATTCTGTGAAATGAATTATATCGTCTGCAGATTAATTTCTGTCATAAAATAAGTATCTCGGTCGCTTGACGATTTAACATCCATCAGAAGCTCATATAACAAAAAAGCACCGATTTAAAAAAAAAATCAAATTTCTTAATAAATATTTTTATTAATATCTCCTAAAGTTTTGATTCGATTTTGATAAAATTTGAAATGTCTCGACAAATTTATGCAAAGATAATATATTTCAAATTGCAAACCATTTGGTTGGGTAGTTTTTGCGTTGTTATATGCGGACAGACAGACAGACGGACGGACAGACAGACAGACGGACGGACAGACGGACGGACCAAACGACGACTATAGGTGCTACGTATTTATATAATTACATAATTACGAACGCACCTAAAAACTTGTAATCAAAATCAAAAAAGTACAAAAGAGCGTGCATAGAGATTGACCTCAGCTATCCAATGCAAAAAAAAAAAAATTAAAAAATATTGAAATGCAAACAAGATAACGCAAATTATTTCCCCCATGGGATTAACATTAGCGAGAGGGTGTTTTTGCCTGAGTTGAAGTAGCCTCTTAAGTTATATTTTGAAAAACTAATTCATGCTTTAAAAGTTCCATTTTTTTTTTGCGACAAAAACTTTCCGATTTATGATACTTTCCATTTTATGAATTTTCGGTGCTTTTTGACACTAAAAACACGTTTTTTCCACTTTTAGTGCCCGAAAGTACCAATAATTTAGGAATTAGAAATTGGCAAACGATGAGAAGGAACATCCTGTATAGGTAAATTACAGAAAACAAGCAAAAAAATAACGGAAAGGGAAAATAATCATAACGTCTCCATTTATTATGGTCTCACTTTACAACATTATTAATGCAAGTCATTGCACAGAATGTGTACTTTAGCGAAATCATGTATGTATGAATTGAAGAGAAAAAAAATTAATAATAATTATAAAACTTATTGTCTTCGTTTCTTATTGTCTGTATCACTTATTAAAAAAAATTATCTTCGTGGCTTTGGGGGAATGTTAATAATGTAAAAGAAATCTAGAAATTCCTCCAGAGAATTCAAACATATTTATCTTTTCGAGTCACTTAAAAAAGTAAGATATAAGAAATATTTTATGAAAATTATTCATACACACAAAACACACATAGGTCCGACAAGATATATTTCGGTCATGCCATTGATGATTGATTAAGTATTTAAATCGGCAGAAATCTGGCGTTACAGGCTGTTGGCGAAACATGAAGATTTTTTTTTCTTTTTTTTTTTTTTTTTTTTTCTTTTGAGAATTTTTTTAATATTACCATTATTTTATTTGTATTATTTCCTTATTTTCTTTGTGAGATCCAACTACACAATCATAAAAAAATATTTGTAGTTTTTACTGAACTCAGAAGATGGCGCCATAAACAAGCATTTAATAGAAGTTTTCAAATATTTTCACCTGTCATATATATATTTTTTTTAGTTTCGAATAACACTAAACATTATTCACAATTTTATACGAAACTGAGAAAAATATGTTAAGTATGAAAAATTTTCAGGAAAAGTGTATCATTCCTTCCTCATCTCCCCTCATACTATTAATTATTAGAATGATCTACTTTAAAAATATGATCACAGAAATTATACAAAAACGTGGAATTAATGATCAGATGATCAAAAATCTATGTTAAATACTTATAGATTTTTGATCAGCTGATTGCTTCAGTGTTTTTTTTATAATTTCTGAGATTATATTTCTAAAGTAGATTATTCTAGGGCCGAAACTAAGGGGGGAGGGCAGAGGGGGTATGTGCCCCGGGCGTCACATGAGATTTTGTTTGTCGTTTTGTACAATATTTATATATATATATATGAAATTTGAGTAAAAATATAGTCTATAAATAAGAAGAGCGGTATAAGAGATATTTTCATGAAACTGCTGTAGATAATACACAAATATATTTTACGTTATTGGAATTCATTGTTAGCCTGCAGTAAATCCTGGTTTTCGAGTTCGTAAGACAATGTGACTCATACTCATATCACTATGACTTTACACGCCTCAATTGTAATAATTTGTAATACTACAACTGCAGTAAAATCTGGGGAAATAAAAATTTTTCATAAGGGAATCATGTCTTAAATTAAAAACATGCATGATCCCAACAGAAAGAATACCAACAATTATACCTGCTAAGACGGAAACCTGTGTAAAGCTGAATTTTTTCCGGTTCCTTTTGATTCCATTTTCACAGGTTTTAATGAATAAATATTTGACAGAACTGACTGCGTATTTCAATATTACGTATCTTATGGTTACATATTTTAAATTTTAAAATCAGTCGGCTAATAACAGCTTAGTAAAATTCTCTTTGTAAATTTACTTTGAGGAGGAAGGAGTGGGGGGAGGGAGGGACGCCAAAATCCATGTTTGCCCCGGGAAAAAATAAAGCTAGTTCCGGCCCTATACTATGATGCTATGGGGCAGGATACGACTTATTAGACTACCTAGTGCCCCTGGGCAAGCATTACTCTGGGGGGGGGGGGGAGAAAATTTTATTGGATTATGTATTTCACATCTGTATATAAGGTATTATAAGAAAGATGATCCCAAATTTAAGAGAGGATAGAATACTTTTTTTTTTGTATAGGAATATAAGGGCTCATGGAAGCCGTTGTAATGTAATACAGGTCATTATTGGCTATTTGTCATAATATCATACGTATATCACAAGATGTCTAAAAAAAAATTCCCCAATTATCATCATTAATGGTTTTAATTTGCCTTGTTACAAAGATAACGTCAGTAATAAATTTCTCTTGAAAATAATTAACTATTAAATTGTTTCAATAAAATTTTAGTCATTAGCTTTCTGATGATGTAGGTGGTTCTTTTTTAGGAGGGGGGACGGAAGTAGGGGAGGAGTCCCCCCCCCCCTAAATATTTGAAATAGTAAGAATTTTGGTCACTTTTGGACAATTTTCAACATTTGTGTCCACTTTAACGAAAATCTCTTATGCGCCCATGGGGAACCTTAGAGCAGCTGCCCGCATGCCGCTGCATTCGTCAGACATGCTATAGGGGGAGATGGGGCAGTAATAGGGAACATTTCAAAAACTTTTCCTACTCAACATATTTTTCTCAGTTTTGGATAAAATTGCCAATAAAGTTTAGTGTTATCTGATACCTTAAAAAAAAGAAAAATATTTGAAAAATTTTATTTAGAGACCATTTGAAAATTGTAAAAATTTTCTCCCACTCCTCCTACAAAAGTGGGAGAAGAGGACAACTGTGAATTAAAGGACAAGTATCAGAATGCCACATTTCAATGAATATTGTACTTTGATAGATCTAAGTAAAATGAAAAGCATGATTTGGCTCTATTTATTACTTGTTGCTCTACAAAATTTACAGTTGCAAAATTTTTTTTAAAAATGTAGTTGCAAAACCTTATTTTTATAGATAAAAAGTAATGAATGAGCTGTAATTTTAGATTCGTATATTAAATGCTTCTAGAACTCGACTAATGTTAAAATTTCTAGAAGATTTAGGAAGGGGATCAACATAGGGGGTTTCATATTTTGTAAAACTTATACAATTTTGAATCAAACAAAACCAAACATAATTCTTCTGGGTTTCTATGTTTCTTTCAAAGTTTTACCATTTTTTTTTATGCCAAAGTAAATATTAGGTTTCAGTAGATGTTCCAGATCATAAAAGATGTTAAATTATTTTAATAATTTTATTTTTCATGGAGATTTGTTTCATTGGGTTTGTTTTTGTTGGGTTCAATTGTTTCGAAGCTGGGCATCAAAACCTTCCAAGATGTTTCGTTCTTAAGAAAACGATCAACGAGCACAGAAATAAAAGGGTCTTAGCAAATATGAAACCATTGATCTCCTGAAATCAGGCGCAGATCCAAGGGGTTGTTCATGGGAGGTCATGACCCCCCTCTAAACGAAGAACATTTTTATAGAACAGTACATTTTTTAAAATATAAATATGCATAAAAGGTATTAGCATATATATATATTATTAAAATTGTCATGACATTGTTTACCGGTATGGTATTACCGGTCATGAAATTAATTTTTACCTCCATTTTAAAATTATGTGTAAATATGCAAAAAAAAAAAAAAAAAAAAAAAAAAAAAAAAAAAAAAATGTTTGACTGGGTAATTTGGTTTTTAAAGTCGCTAGCAAAAGATAAATATGGATACGCTTATTATTTCATACCTGATATGTATAGAATAAAGTTTTCTTTCCTTCGTTTCGATTTACGATTTCTTTGTATAGCAAACAGTAAACTGCTTTTACAGCAAAATTGTAACATGATTAAAAATTAAGGTATTCAAAAATTAAAACTACACATAATGTGTTTTATTACTTAAAAGATGATAAAATTGTTGTATAATGACCATTGATTCAGCAACGGAGCCAAAACCAAAGAATAGCGTATTTGTAAACTAGTTCTGTCATACTAAATCACAATTTTATCATCTATTAAGTAATGAAACAAATTATGCGTAATTTTAGTTTTTGAATTTTTAAGATGAATTTTAGCATTTTACTCATTTCTTTGCTTAAGTCTTTCAAATGAACAATTCATATTAATCTATTTTTAACTCTAAATAATAACTATTTTCAATGCTTTAACAATGTCTTAAAAACAATGTATTTGTAAATTAGCTCTATCATTCTAAACCACAATTTTATCATCTACGTATTAAGTAATAAAACACATTATGAGTAGTTTTAATTTTTGAGTTTTTACGATTTAAGTTTTTAGCCTTCTACTCATTTATTTCCATTCAAATGAACACTTCAATCGTCTTTAAAAAAAAAAAAAAAAAAAAAAAAAAAAAAACGCATATATCCAAGTTGTCGGGAAATTTTCAAAAAAAAAAAAAAAAAAAAAGAAAGAAAGAAAAAAGTGTAGCTCTTGATTGACTAGAATTTTTTTAGTGTAAAGACTGGAATGTTTTCAGACTTAGAAAAGTACACCACATCCTAAACTAAAACCCTTTTCAGATAATCTATTTTTAACTCAAAATAATAACTATTTTCAATGCTTTAACAATGTCTGCAAAATAATGTATTTGTAAACTACTTCTGTCATACTAAACCACAAAGATTGTACTCTTAAAATTCAGATAACAAATTGTATAGTGTAACTGATAACATAGCAACAATATTCTGACAACAAAATGCAGTATGATTTACTACTGATCGAAACAAATTATTTTAATTATATCTTTCTGTCTACGGAGCAGATCGTGAGTAGCTTTTTTATAAAGATGTAGGTAAAGAAGGTTGGGTGTCTTTTGTTAACACTTTCCAACATAGTTGAAAAATGGGTTATGACTTCGATTTGTGACTTCAAAAGTGACTTGGTTAAGTATTTATCATTCATTTACAAGGTCACATAAAAAAATTCGGCGACATAAAGAGCTACAACCGTGGTTCCCAAACTTATATTGTCCACGCCCCAACGAAGCATCTGTAAAATGTCAATGTCCCCCAACACACACATTCTGCAAGATATATCTCTTATTATTTAAAAAGTTAATTGTATTCAAAACCTAAAAGTGCCTAGCAATTACTATTCAACACACATAATCATGTAGCAATAACAATTCAACATACACAAACCTTATTTCAGTAACTGTTAAACACACAGTAACTATTCAACACACACAAACCTTATTTCAGTAACTGTTAAACACACAGTAACTATTCAACACTCACAAACCTTATTTCAGTAACTGTTAAACACACAGTAACTATTCAACACACACAAACTTTATTTCAGTAACTTTTAAACACATAGTAACTATTCAACACACATTTTCTGTTACAAATGTGATTTTAACATAACTCTATAAATACAATATTACAACTCCGCCTTTATGAAAAAAAAAGAGTTTTTTTGTTCCTTTTCCACTTACCTCATATATTAAACAAAAGTATTTTTTGTCTCTATTTTTATCTTCACAATATGTCTTGAAGAGACTCTCTCTCATATTTAGCATTAAAATCAGTAACATTGACGCATTTTAAAATTCATTTTAGTAACTTACTAGATAGTACCCGTCAAGATTTGACGGTGAACAACTTGAAAGTTTCATTAGAAAAATGTTTGAATTTTTATGTAGTTGCTTTTAAATTAATTAAATATTGAAAACTTGAAGAATTGCGATATAGTATAAGCAATTATTATAGATATAAGGCGAGAGATGTTGATCTCAGTCCAAGATACTAAATTAATGAAGTGAAAGAATTTTAAATGTAATTTTATAACAAATTATGCTTGTTTTTTAGCAGAATTTTAACTAAAAATATTAATTGAATGGGTAGGGCATTTATTTTTTATGTATTACAGTCTCAATTTTTTGAAAAAATAACAATATTTAGTATTTTCTATTTTTTTTTTTTTAAACTATGCGACATTTAAAAATTTTCGATACTTTTATTTTTTAGTAATCTCACTCTAAAACAGCAAAATTAAAATCTGCTGTTGGCAGCTAACGATTTATAATATATATTTTTTAATTGCTTGAATTTAATTTAACATTTTCATACATTATTTAATTATTAAACCATGGATATGTAGAAAATTTCTTTTATAGTTCTTAGAAGAATGTTTTTCTTCTTTCTATTTTCTATTTTTTTTTCTTTTCTACGGAAAATAATCACATATTTTTCTTAGTAGACATATAAATATATTCTTGATAATGGTCATACAAAATAAAGCCAAAATTGTAGATCACTTCAATTTATTTAATCGATAACAAGCAATTTTTTTTAATTTAAATATTTTTAATACAAATATTTTTTATTTGTATTATATTTTTAATACAATTTTTAATTTGTAAAAATATTGTCGGGTGTTAAACTTTACTTAATTAAAAAGCATTAAAAAAATTATATACGTAACTTCTTCTTTTCCTGAAAATATGACAGTAATTGAAACAAATTACAGCCAAAAGTAAAGCAGAAATCATTCTGTCAGAAACGGAATTCGAACCCACTTTCTTTACAGAGAGCCAAAGCTTAAACTAACGCCTTAGATTGCGTTCAAGTGTACCTTTAAACTGAGCAGATTTTCGATTTAATCTCACGTATGCTCAAAAACATCGAATTTTGGCTGAAAACTTTAGCTTGTCGTTTTAATATGTAGGATTAATAGTTCATAGAAAAGCTTTGGATACTAAATTTTCTTTCTATGGATAAGACAATACGCAATAAGCATTTCAAGATTATCAATGTTTATCAATTTTAAGTAGCTCTTATTCCCCATCAAAACACATTTATGTGTTTTCCCTTTCCCATTATATAGTTAATTGACTGTCATATATTATCTGATTTTAAAACTTAAAAAATACATGTCATGATGTACATTTACTTACTGTGTAGGAGCCATAGATATTTACTATTTACTCATTTTCTTTTCTAATACTAATTAAGAATAATAAATTTTATAAAGTTTGTAGCACCTTGTTCAGATATTTCAAATATTTTTTAGGTTAAATATGTTCGAGTCAGTCAGATTTAGATACATCATTAAGTAGTTTGACGTGGAAAAGTTTCTTCATAAGACATGTAGCAGAGTGAATAGAAATACAAGAGGCATTCAATAAACAAAATCGAAATATTTGCGAAAAATTATAAAATACATTTATAACCAGAAAAAATATAGAAATATTTAAAAATGAAAAAGTGTCAACTTATTTCTGAAGATTGCACATATAATTATTCTGGTTATGATTCTATTCAGAACTTTTGATCGGAAATTTTTTATAAAATTCAACAAAAGAAAATATTTATTTTTATTTTGTTTTTAAATTTTGCATGTATTGCTTTTATTTTTAATTTACAAGAAAACTTTAAAAAAGCGAATGCATGAGTAACAAATCTTGAATAGCCCTTACGTTGGGAACCACTGGTCTAAAAAATTGTTTGCAGCGTATTTTAATGATGTTACACTATTTTAAACATGATGAAATTTTTATATATACATTACAAGATGCTTACTGTAGAATGTCACGTGTATAACAGTTTATGTTCATTTACAATTTACAGGGACACACAAAAGATTTCGGTTACAGTTACTATTTATGAGCGATAAAAACATTGTTAAAAAGTGTTTATGATTTGGGTTTGTCTGTCCGTGCTCTATTTTTCGTAAATATACTTGGATTCCCATGTAATTTATATACGTTATTGAGATTTACTGGGGCATGTTCGGTGTTGAAAACGAAGTGTGTAACATTTTTAGTTCATTTACAGGTGTACTCAAAACTATTCCGTTACATTATGGTCTATGGGGGAAAAATCATCTGCAGCGTATTTTAGCGGTGTTACGCTATTTTAAACATAATGAAATAAATATACATTATTGAGGTGCATTAGAAAATAGTCATTATTAGAATATGGTATGTGTAGCACTTACAGTACGTGTGCAGAACTCAAAAGTATTCCGTTATATTATGGCCTATAAAGAAAAGTTGTTTGTGGCGTATTTTAATGATGTTTCTCTGGTATAAACATAAGGAAATAGATATGAATTTCTCAGGTGGCACTGAAACATGTTTTCTGTAGAATATGGGGTGGAAAGCATTTATCATTGATTTATAAGGTCACACAAAAGAAAATTCGGTTATATAATGGTCTACGGAGAAAAAATGTTCGCAGCGTATTTTAATTATATTGCACTATTTCAAGTATGATGAAAAGAATACACATTACTGCCGCAGAATATGATATGCGTCGCATTTATCATTCATTTACAGGGACACAAAATATTTCGGGAAATGCGTTTTCGGTTATGCATGCGTTTTTAAATTTAACAAAATTTTTGCATACTATGTGGTGTGCTTAAATTCTATAGACAAAAACAGGGCTTCACAAAAGAATTCGCAAGCATTACTGATAATGGGTGTGAATTGCTTAAATGTATTTTGTAATTTGAGTCATGTATTTTCAAGCTCAACTATATTTCTATACTAAGAAATGTTTGTAAAATATAAATAAACTCATATACAGGGTTATGCAAAGAACTGAACAAATAGCCGCCTATGGATGATAAATTCTGGAAGTGTGATTTCAGTAGTTTTAAGTGTGTTTTTGCTTTAATTAAATTTTAGCTTAATATGCGGTGTGTATAAAAATCTGTATGTAATATACAGGGCTGTACAAAATAATTAAAGTATGTTTCCGTGTATTAGTAGAAATTGCTGAAGGTGACTGTTCAACTGTGTTATGCATTTTCTTACTATACTAAATTTTAGCACACTGTGTAGAATATATACAAATCTATAGATCATATACAGAGATGCACAAAAGATTTGGAGTACCTTCCCGGCTATGAGCGGCAATTGTTGAAATCTGGTTTTTAAATGTGTTATGCGTTTTCTAAAATGTTTACTTAGGCATGTTGTTTACCTTATTAAACGGCGAAAAGGTCTGTTAACGTATTCTCGAAGTGTTGGAAAATGTTTCATAATCTATGCTTGACGCATGAATTTTCTTTCTTGTTATGAATTCGATTTGGCTGTCTTCCGTCTGTCTATTCTCGTAAATATAGCCGGATTGCCATCAAATTTTTATGTGTTATTGAGGTTTTACTATAGTGTGTTTGGCATTAAAAATGAAGTGTGTAACGTTTATAGTTCGTATACAGGGACACACAAAAGAATTCCGTTACATTATACTGTCTAAGAAGAAAATTGTTTGCAGTGCATTTTACTTATGTTACGTTATTTCAGACATAATGAGATGAATATAGATCATTGAGATGAGCCACAACACGCTGTCTCAGGAGTATAAAGTAAGTAGCATTTATAGTCGTTTACAGGGACGCACAAAAGGATTCATTAAGATCTATGGGGAAAAATCGTTTGCGGTGCATTTTAATGATGTTATAATGCTTCAGTCATAACGAAATCAATGAAGCGTACTGTATCTTTTCTATAGGTTATAGAATGCGTAGCAATTATCGTTCATATACAGAGACATACAAAATAATCCAGTTAAAAGTGTGACTAAGATCGATAATTGCTGGAAGTCCGTTTTCTTCTGTGGTATATTCATTTTTAAACATATCTAATTTTGAGTGTATTGTGGTGTGAATAAATTCTATAGATTGCATACAGGGTGACAAAAAAGACGTCGGACACATTACCAGATAAGAACAGTTATCGCTGAAAATGGATTTTTACTGAGTTGTGTGTTTTTTTTTTTTTTTTAAGTTGCTTATTTAGACATCTGATTCCATTCTAGGGAAAAAAATGAGATTTCCTAATAATATCGTGTTTAGTGTTGGAAGATGTTTCATAATCTGTGCCTGATGGATGATTTTTCGTTCTTGTTATTTGGGGTTATGCAATTTTAAGTTTAACTAAATTTTTGCAAAAAATAAATAAATAAATTCTACAGATTATATACAGGGCTATACAAAATAATCCCAGGAAATTAAAATACCGTTCATGAAAATAAATAGTTATTATTTTTTTTCTATTTTTTTTTTTTTTTTTTAGTGTGTAGAATAAATCCCTAGGAACTTTATCCTCTAACCGTTGCATGGTCAAACAGTAGAATTTTCGGGCTAACTCACACTATTGTTTTGTGACAAAGTAAACTCTGTTTCAATATCAGATTCTTGAGAAAATATCGAAACAACAATTTATTATAATGCTGGTGCATTTGAATAATAATTCAGATTCATTTAACTCTTGGGTCTAGTTTTACATATCTGTGCAGTATTTTTTGTAAAAACAGCAATACGGAGAAAAAGAAAGTTTCGTAATCTACACTGAAGTTGGAAGACCTTGTTCATTTACTTTGTATATAATGTACGGGAAAATTTCAATATCCCGTTTAAAGAATAATTAGAAAGAAAGAGCAGTTTAAATAGTTAGATATTGCGCAAAATAATTTTTCATTTAACAATTTATTTGTGTTAAAAAAAAACATAATATATGAGAAACTCGAAGAAAGTTTTGTTATTATCATTATTATAATTTTTATTTGTAATGATTTTTATAAAAGTTTAGTTAAACATCATGATAAAAATATTTTATACTAAACTAGACAGAATTAACAAAGGAAAAATATTTTTTTAGGTCAATGATAAAATAATTATAATATATATCTATTTATATCTTAATTTACATTAATTACTACATTGTCTCTAATTTATCTTAAGCAAAAAAACTCTTTTTTTTTTTTTTAAGATAGATGGCAGCTCCAGCATTTATTTATTTTTTCTTAACGCTAGATGGCAGCACCAGACACTTCCTTTTTTATTATTACTCCTTTCTATTTTGCCAATGATTCAGCATTTCCTAGTGATGAGCTACGCACTAGTACTTAAATAATATTTTTAAATGTTATTTAATCATTTCCACTCTTTATTTTACTGGTGAGTAGCTGTGTCTATTTTTATTTAGTTTGTTATCTATTACAGTTGGATCATTATTTATTTTTTGGCTTAATGCTGACAATATTCGACGAAATAACATATCTTTACTATGAATTATTCTTATGAAGCTCCTCTTACGAATCCGTAAGATATTAATGGTTTTTCATATTTGCATTCGTATTTTATTGTGATTATACTTTGCAATATCTTTCCCTTTGGTTTTCACACATGTGTTTTCATTATATCTATCTATCTATATATATATATATATGTTATATATGTGTGTGATTATCTACATATCATAATGTGTGGCATATCATGAAATCCAGAATATCGTATTAAAAAAAATATTAATAACAATAAAATAAAATTTCAAGCATATTTCTATTGCAATGAATCTTTTAACCAATTTTAACTTAACTGGATAATTATTTTCTGTTCAACATGAAATGAAAATCTGTCTTTTCATTGGCAGATTTTAGATTATCGCTAAAGTGTAGTATTTTATAGTTAATCTGATATTATGATTAATCTGTTTTATTTTATTTATTTATTTTTGCTCTGGGCAAGCAATTGCCAAATGTGGTACCTCTTGTGACGAAGTTTGTTGAGATAGATATTTAAAAAATTCATTCTTGAAAATTAAAATCATAAAAGTCACTAAATTGAGCAAATAGTTTTCAAACAAATTTCGTTTGAAAATCTATTCTTTTTCCTATTCGACGATGTAAAGGTGAAAATTGTGCAATATTTAGATGTGTTGTAACAGTGATTGAAAATAGCAGCATTCTTTTTTAGCAGCCCTTCTAAAAGTGGCCGACACATATCTGACGACGACAGAAAAGTCCGCAGTGAAAGAAACAGACATTGTCGCTATAAGGAAGAGAGATATAGAGAAAAGGAGTTTTTGTAAATCAGAACTCATTCGAATGATAAAATAAAAATGTAACAAGGTCACACTTCGCTCATCTCCAAAAAGATTTATCTTTTGAAAAACAATAATTATCTTTAAATTATGCATAATTGGGTTGACATTGGAATTTACCTACCGCAAAATAAAACCTTGACATGAATCATTACAAAAATTTTGGAATATAAATGTGTAATTTAATGTATTTCATGTATTTAATGTATTAGTAAAAACTTATAAAGAATAAAAGTATAAGTTTTAAATACTATTTGGGACGATTTTGTTAATTTATCAAAAATAAACGTGAATCGCATAAAATTTTTATCCTTATTATTTTTTAAACATTTCTAATGATCCGCTTATCTGATTATGAAAGAGATAAGATAGATAACTGTCTCCCATAAGACAGATGGCTGTCTCTAATATCTAGATAATAATTAATAATTTCTTAAATTTTATTAATTATGAAGAAGAAAGTGCTGAAGTGCTATTACTGTCAGTATAAACAAACACAAACACACACAGAGATGGGGGGGGGGGAGGTGTGATGAAAAAAGTATTTTGCATTTTTATTCTAAGAAGAGTAATAACATCTTTAAAACGATTATGAGAATTTCATAATTATTCTTAACGCATAATAGCACATTTATTCTTGTTATAATGAATGGATAACGCAGACTAACATAATTAATTTAAAAGTATAACGAAACAAGATGGATTGAGAAAAAACATGCATCGTGCTTTTGCATTTCCTACTTATTTATATAATGCATTAAGAGCCTGCACAGAAAAAAATAAAACCCAATTTGGGTCGAAAGATTCTTAGGTATGTGCCCAAATTGGGCCATGCCTGTTTTGGTTACCACTGTGTATCCAATTTGGGCACTATTAAATACCCATTTTCAAATATATATATATATATATATATATATATATTTGACGAAAACATTACAGGTCCAGTATACAAGCTAAAAGTGCGACCCAGCCATTTTAAATTTGTTATAGTTTATCCCAACATCCGTCCCATGCAAAATGAATGAAGTCACTCAATTCCTACAAAAAATACCGATGTCTCGGTACCAAAAAATTTTATTCTGTTCATAACACATATATTAATGTTTTTGGATGTTAATGTTCGTTTCAATAAAGCAGCAAAATCATTATAGGTTGTAAAAGGTTGTAATCATTATAAATGGTTGTAAATTATTAGTAATATTTTTTTAAATTAACAATATAAAATTTTTTCTTTTTGAATTTTAGTATTTAAAACTTGATTTTTTTTTTTTTTTTTTTTTTTTTTTTTTTTTACTCGGGGTAATTTATTCTACAAACCTAAGTTATAAGGTTTTTTATAAAAAGATTAGATCAGAAAAAAAAAATCAATAATTGAGTATATGTAGAAGAAACCTATGAAAATCGCATATGTTTAAGCTCAGATTTTTTTAACAAAAATTTCAAAGATAAAAAAAACATAAACATTTAATTATCTCACATACAGTCTAAAGATACATTAAAAAAAAAAAAAAAATCAGACAGTTCGCTCAATTATTGGAAAAGCCTCAGCATTTTGATTATATATACAGAATATGAAAAAATACTCTAAAAACGACATTTTCAAAACTGAGCAAAAATTACTCAAATATGAGTATGTCGCATAGTCAAAATGGCTCCTAATCAAAATTACTCAAGTTTGAAACATGTATATACTCATTTCTGAAAACATGCACACACTCAAGAATAAAACATCATGTGCTCATACTTGAGTATATCCATATTTCAAAAAAGAGAATGAAATGACTTCTATGTGCTCATTTTTAAGTATGTCCATGTTTCAAAAATGAGTTTGAACTGATCCTAATCATTTTTGAGTCTGTCCATGTTTCAAAAATGTGTATAAACTGACCTCTATGTGCTCAGTTTTTAGTATATCCATGTTTCAATATTCTGAGTATTGCTGGTATTTCAGAATTGAAAGCATTGCGGGTCGTCATATTTGAAACACACAGTTTCATAACAAAATGAAAACATCGATTTAGTCAGATTTAAAAGTGTCATTTTCTCAGTGTACGAATTGAACGAATACGAAACATTTCATTTACAAAAAAGAGACATTAAATTCCATCTAAATGTATTAACCACATATCCTTTACTATTTCTCAGATCAAGAAATTTGGGTACAATGTTCTAGAGATGTTAAGGATAATTTTAGTATAAAAATATGAAATTCGACATGTTTGTCATTTTTTGTCAAAATGAAATGTACTGAGTCCCCTTAATCAACATTATCGTGCAACTAAAATTCCGTTAAAAAAATATACATATTCTATGTAAAATTGTTTAAAAATACAGCATTTCTCAAATTGTGTATTCGCAATTCATCGAGTACAAAATAACAGCATAAATTATCACTGACACTGTTATGTACAGTCGGCCAAAAAAACAAAAAAAAAAAAAAAGAGAGAGAAACATTTTAATCACCAAATTGTCCTAGAAAAGATAAAAAAACATAAATAGAAATTATGTCTTCTTTCCATTTATGCTTAAACTAATAAAAGAAAGAAAGAAAAATAAAAGCTTAAGTTGTTTCGTTTTCATACTGAAATTGTACCAAAATCTGAAATTTTCAGTACGAACATATAATTTTGACAGCATATTTGTTTTTTTCGGCAAATTGATTACCTTAGGATACCAAACGAGTAATTATTATGCCAAATAGCTTAGGAATTATGAAGGTTTAAAGTTTGGAACTCCTAATGTTAAATTCATTATCAATCGTTGCAAAACAGATTGCAGAGGTCATAAACAAGGTTCTCTCCCATAGGACGAAAAGAGGTTGCACCGCCGGACAGTTAAAAGTTGTGGTTTTGTTTTTAGGTTCCCATATAGCTCACCTTCGGAGGGTTCCAAGAGATTATCGTCCCGCCTTGGATATGCAACCAACAAGTTTCACTATAGTGTCAACCGTAATGATCGGTGACGATAGAGCGAAACATTTGAAGTACCGCTGCTGGGAGCTGAACTTAGCCGTTATTTCGAGCACAATTTATTATACATTGGGATTCCTATACTGGATTCTGATCAGTTCTCAGAGAGATACTGGTGAAATTCTCACAGTTGCAAAAATTAATAATGAATTTAACATTGGGAATTCCAAACTTTAAACCTGCGGTATTCCTAAGTGCTTGACAGAATGGTGTACCAAGGTAACCGCTTGGCGTACCAAGGTAAAATTTACCAAAGAATCCAAATGTGATGTCAAAATTAGCTTTCTGTATTGAAAATTTTCAAATTTAGTGCAATTTATATGTGTAATCGACCCTTAAGCAAAATTTAAGCATAGCATTAAGTAGTATACGTTATTATTAATCGATTAGTACCAGTCACATTTTTATCCGATAATGCTTGGCAGAGTTAATAGGGATGATTACTTTTTCCTTTCATGACTGAACATATACATGTACTCTCATTAAAAAATAAAGAAATTTAGAATGAAAGAAAAAAATAGCTAAAGAAAATCCTAATTTTAAAGCTCTGTAATGAGATGAAGATTTTTAAAAATAAATCTCTGCAATTTATGAAATCAAATTATACTTCTAAAGATTTCCTTAAACAAATGTACAATATCATTATTATTTTTACCAAAAAGGAAAAAAAGTGAAAAGATCTTCAAAATGCTTTTGTTGGATAATTAAATAAATAAATAAAATTATAAATGCTATATGAGAAGAACTGAAAACTTATGTCAGATAAATGAATAAATAAGATTATAATTGTGATTTGAGAAAATCTTCCACTTGCTTATGTGGGATAATTAAATAAATAAATAAACAAAATTATTAATTTACTAGTATATAACCCCGTCAAAAATGACGGATTGTTGATCTGCGTTTCATTTTCATAAGACTTCATACAAACAAACGGCATGGAGATTTATTATTGAAAGGTTTGTATTGTAGAAAAATACATTTTAAAAAGGACAAATGATTTCTACAAATAAAAATAATAAGGATATATATATATATATATATATATATATATATATATATTTTTTTTTTTTTTTTTTTTTTTTTTTTTTTTTTTTTTACTTAGTATTAAATTTCTGAAATAGTTCAACGATTGGACAAAATCAAATATTAACAAATAATCCATGTGCGAAAGTTTTTGTAAAAAAGTGTTATCAATGAGTTTTTAAACAGCTTGACTAACCATATAACTCATTGTTTGATTACATAAGCAAAATTAAATGGAAATTACGCTGTACTATGCATTTCTTATATTTTAATTACGTTTGATAAGAAAGAATCATTTTACAGTATATGACCCATTATCCGAAAATCCAAAATCCGGAAAAACCCGAAGTCCGGAAAGAAAAATTCGGAAATTTGTAAATTTTTACTAAAATTTTAGATTTTCTGAAATTTTTCGAAAATTTTACCGATTCCTAATTTTTTTTCAGTCCATTGTGTTTCAATGTTTAATCACTAAAATATTGTTACTTCAGTGGCGGGGGAACGAACCCTTCTCTTCCCGAAATTAAAAACAAATCATTTTTCTCTCAAATTTTAGTTTAAAATTAATTTATATTACGATTCGTTAGAAACAAAAAATAGTTATGTATTTATTTCATCAGGGGTGATTCTGTTCAAGTTTTCCTAAAAATTTAAGGCAATCGATTTCGAAAATTTAAGTCTTCAGTCCAAAATTTCGAACATAAATAACTCGAATTTTGAACGATAGTCGCCGAAAAAAAATCAATTATGTCTATCTATCGTTCGCAGAAAAAATAGAAAATTTCATCAAAGGATTGTGGAAACAACGTGAATTTCGTCAAAGTACCGAAAATAAAAACAAAAAAAAACGCTAATTCTGTTAACAAATTGCAGAAAAACGCGATTTCCGTCAAAGGCTTACGAAGAAGACGCAAATTTCTTCCAAGGACTCCGAAAAAAGTGTAAAATTTCATCAAGGGATCACAAAAAAAAAAAAAAGAAAATGGTTAAAGGAACGCAAAAAAAAAAACCTGCGAATTTGGTCAAACAATCGCGGAAAAACATGAATTTCTTCAAAGGGTCTAGAAAAAAAAAAAACACAAATTTCTTCAAAGCACTGCGAAAAAATGTCTAATTTCGTTAAGCGATCGCGAAAAAAGTGAAATTTCGCAAAGGATCGAAAAAAACAACCGCTAATTTCGTCAATCTCAGAAAAAACTCGAATTTTGTCAAAGAATCGTGAATAAAAGGCAAATTTCGTCAAAGAATAGCAAAAAACGCAAATTTCCTCAAAGGATCGCAAAAAGAAAACGCAAATTTCTTCAAAGGAATACGAAAAAATGAAATTTTGTCAAAGAACAGCAGAAAAAATGCAAATTTTGTCAAAGAATCACGAAAAAAACATGAATTTTGTCAAATAATCGTGAATTTCGGGAGGACCCGAAATACGGAACGATGGAAGCCAATTTCAAAATCTGCCAGTAGATGGCGACACTATACTGAATCAACCTCAAATCTCTCCCAAGGAAATAAATCACCGCATTCTGAAAAAAAAAAGTGCTTACAGAATTTTTTTTTAACAGTATGAAATAGTGTTTTAAGGTTTTAAACAAAATTAAAAGATTTAAAAGCTTGAATATGCTTTTACAAATATTTAAACGACGAAAGTAGATAATATAACTTCTTTTTCAGTAAGCCTAACATGGCGTTTAACTACGGTCGAATCGCAGAGTGGTACAACCCGGTACCGTTACAGACACTTTCTCGCCTTTGGATTTTATTATAAGTAAAGATAAGTGTGATGAGAGAAAGTCTTCAAAACGTTTACGTTTACGTAATTATAAAAAGTAGTATCTATCTGAGCAATGCACTGTAGCAATTATCTTAGATCTCCCTCCCTATATCCACTGACATCCCCTCTATATCATTTTGGTTATTAATTTTGTGTTCAAACCAATTTTAATATCACCATTTTTTGAGATTATAAAAACTTTTGGTATCATTTTATTGAATACAAAATGAAAAATTTGTATAATATATATTTCTATTTTTGTGTTGTCACCCTTTGATTTTTACATATGTAATTTCATTTTAATTATAGATATATATTATATATTACGTAGAAGTAAAACTTTCAGTTTATACAACTTAAGTCGAACCTGCTGATTTGCAGACATGCCAACAGCACATATTGCATGCAATATTGCCATATTTTAATAATAATGTGATATTGAAAAATAATTTTAATGATATCAAATGATGAATAATTAGTTGCTGTCATCCTCCTGCTTACAAATGATCTTTCTCATGCACGTGAGCAACTTTAATTTGCCAACTTGTGCTTGATTGACGAATCATCCATCAACAACTTCATCATTAAGTTGCAGTTGATACCTACAGGTGTCGTTAATGATTTAGAGACAGACACATTTCCCATTTGACACAGCAGCAACACCGTGTCATTTTCTGCATTATTATTATATGAGCAGTTGCATTTTTCTTTCTTTCTTACCCGATGGATAGGAGCTGTTTTCAGAGGCATCATGTTTTTCAAGTGCATGGTGCTTTCCTTTTTATTCCCTTAGAATAAACACTTTAAAAATTAACAGTATAAAGAGTTTGTACTAATTACATCACTGAGAAATAAATGGAGAGTAAAATGTATTTCGTGTAACGAAGTTAGCTGATTTTTATTAAATATAATTATTTTTTAGAAACTTCACGTACAAGGGTGAAGTGGAGGGTATATGGTGGTATACGCTGTGTACCTATTATTAAATTTTTTTAGCAGAACTGAATTTACGCTGAAAATTAGTGAATATTTTTTACTGGCGATTGTAAAGTGTCGTTGGCTATACCAGATTTTATCAAGTGTACAAAGCCCTTGTACCATACGTATATATGAATGTGTGTTATATTATATTTATTTTAAATTAAATTCATTTTTCTATTTTATTTCACAAATATTAATCAAAACAGATTATCTCTTAAAGAATTGTACGGCAAAACATTTTTTAATTTATTTAGTTAGTTATTTCGTTTTGCTCGTAAAGAATAGTGACCCAAGACGGACACCTGTCAAAACAAAATTTCTTTCCGCTTCCTTGAAATACCGTCTTCGCAGATTTTATTGTATCTAAAAGACGATAATTATTGCGCAGAATTTACCTCTTATTTGAATCAATCAATGAATAATGGAATCAATGGTTTTTATGATTCAAACAAATGAAAATTAAATGGAAAATACCACATTCAGGCCTCCCAATTGGCCCGTTTATTGAATACCACTTTTTTCAAAGAAAAATCTTCTTTTTAGATTTTTCTTGCAAATTTTGTAGAAACGAACGCGGAAAATAATTTTTGTTGCAAACGTTGTAAAAACCTAGCACGAAAAATTTTCTTCAGAAATACCGCTGTCCTAAAAACGGACTAGTGCATTATGTTTTTGGCTCATTGGAATCAGCCGCTTTATGGAATCCAATTCGGAGCCTAAAATATCATTTATTTGGAGTGTTGGCATAGAAACACTGTTTTATATAAATGACAGTTAAATCGAATCCGCTGTTTTTATAAATAAAAGCAATCAGAATGATGAGAAATCGTAATGCAAATTTAGCAACTTATTGGAATCAGACCCTTTTTTTTTTGGATGAAGCTCTGGTGCATAAACTCGCGCCCCGATCAAGGCAAAGCAGGGTCCAGGGCCCAAGGTCTTTTCTATATCGTCGCAAAAGGAAAATAAACAAACGTTATCAATGCTTTATAATACATATATGAACATAAAGCTACCTTATGTTTATATGTGTTAAAGAACATAATAGACATTCATAAAGAACATTGTATTTTTAAAAATACAAACTTACTTAAATAAAGTAGAATCTGTTAAAACGGAACTCATCTACGATGGAATCCTGTCTTAAACAGAAAATTGTCATGGCCACGATGGTAAGAAAACTTTATTATTATACCTGTTAAGACGTTAATCTGTCTAAAACGAAATCTATCTGTGGCTCCTAGCAATTTCGTTTTTAAAGGTTTTACTGTATATCTTCTGTATTTAATCTCATCCTACTGTAAAAAGATAAAATATTGATTAATAACAATGCAGGGACAAAAATGGATTAAAAATGCATGTCAAATTTTGAGCCTTAAAATCGGGCGGCCCAGTGTCACAGCCCCGTCAACCCGTCGTTTAATCAGGCACTGTACAAATCTGAGTCACTTGAACGGCGATCATTGTGTACCTTAGGATAATGACATATTTCGGGATTATGTTTCCCGAATCAAACGCGGAAATGTACAATTTTTGAGAACAAAAGCGACCGAATTTCTTCGAGTCCGCACGCCATTCCTACGCTCCGGGGCGGAGCACCTACAGTTCTCCGCCAGAAGAAGGAAAAGAAGGTTCCTTGCCATCTGTCGACCGCTGCTAAGGGAATAAAAGAAGGGCAAAAAACCATCCATCAAGCCCCGCAGTTCCATTGCAAAAGTACACTTGACCCTTATTCCATCTGTCGCCATTTTTGGGGTCCAAAAGATTGGATTAACGGAGGAACCGACCCGGGCCTCTCCAAAAAGATAATCTTCCAACGAATATACATTTTTTTTTCTAGTCTTAAATTGTTTTATTTTTTTATACGCCGAACGTGCTTTTAGGGTTGTTTCGGGGGCCCGTATCTGCACAGGGTTCGTGCGATACTATGCGGGCCCGAAGCAATCAAGAGTAAATGAAATGAATGAATGAATTTTCTGAAAAGGACGATCCAGTAAGAGATGACTCGAAATTCGGAAACTTTGGGAAAAGACTCCGTGAGAAAGCGTCTCGATTCGCGGAATATAATAGAGTTTATTTTTAAATCTGTAATTTTTTGTTAAGAAACATATGCAAACTTTTGACATATTTCCCTCTTATGTTATTAATGATACAAAGTAATATATCTCCTCTTGTGTTGAAAGGAAGTAGTACTACCTCTTTCTTTCCATCAATAGGCTCCAATAATTCAATAATACACTGCTTGTGATTGGTTCCTATTTTGAAATTATAGTACCCCTAAACACAACTTATTACTTTAAATTTCTGTTAATTGTCTGAAATTCTTTAGTTTTAAAGCGTCGGGTAAATTTAAATCTTCTAAAATTCATATGTGTGTGTGCGTCAGGCTTGCCAGTTTGGCAACCTATTTGATTCAGAAATTCCGAATTCATAATGGAAATTCTGAAAGAATAATTTGTACTTTATGTAATTCATGAAATGTCTGTCATTAAATAAAGCAAAACTTACTCTTTGATATTTTTGGTATGGAATCAGAATTTCTGAATAAAAAAGGAGACCAAACTCGCAACCCTGGTGTGTGTGTGTATTTCATTAATATTACATTTATTTCATTTGTAATATTTGAAACAAAACCGCATCTAAAGTTTTCCGTTAAAGCAAAAGTTACGATAAAACAATCCTCAACTAGCAGCATATGGAGCATATGAATTGTTCATTTTTAAAGTCGTTAAAATCACGACACAGTATCTATCTAAGTTTCTGGATTACACAAAAATTTATGAATTTTGGAAGATTTATGTTAAAATGTTCTATTCATTCGATTATCACATTTTTATCCATTAATATAGTCAAAATACTTCTAATTAAAAGAAAATAAAGCAATAATCAGCCTAAAATGAAGAGATTGGAATCTATATATTTAAAACGCTAAGCGATTTCTTTCGACAATCCGTGAGAACAAACTACTACATCAAATTACACCATTCTTTTTTTAAATGAAAGATATTTGGACACAAATTTGTTATCGTACATTCGTTTGTTCGAAAGTTTTAATAATTAGCCGTAATTTTAAATCAAACTTTTACTTCTGCATATGACATCATCGGCAATCGGAACAGAGTAACGAGAAACTCTATGGTTTTGAAGATAACAGAGAAATAATAAATATTAAAGGCACGTGGCTTTTAGGCCATTTTTTTAATTTGCAAGTATAATTTCGGTAAAACTATTTATCGCGTGCACTTCATATTTATAAGCGAATAAAAATTCATATTTATTGTGACGTCATGAGAATATTGTCCATTGGATTTTTTTTATCATTATGCATTATAACTTTGTTGGTGCCATTTTTTCATTACAATTAAATACAAAATATATTTTTATTTGTATACATGGTGTTTAAGCATAAAAGTAACGTATATAAAGTACGTGTGAAAAGTTTGTGCCGGTGAAAATGACGTTATGCTTAGCTTGAAATGCGTTTTAACATTGATAAAACTAAAGAGAAAAATTTACATGATTGTGTCAACATACCGCAATTTTAACTGATTTTTCCATTCTTAATTATAAAGATTAGAATTGGAGCCTTTATTGATTGCTTCATCTTGATTGCATACCTTGATTACATATTACCAATTACTTTTTTTTTAATTATAGGCTAGACGATTTCATTTTTTAATAAAAATATTCACAAAAGTAAAGGACTTCAGGAAAATTAAAATTATTAAAAATAGTGTTGTAGATGTGTGTTTTATTTACTATGTTCTTTTATTTACTGAATATGAGATGAACGTAGGAATATACTATTTGTATGATACTTCATAGCGCCATGAAATTTTCTTTCTTGCCGTGGAAAATATGGCGGAAATGTCAAACTGATTTGCATTACACAGTTGTTTACGGATTGTTTGTTTGGAGTTTGCATCGGAAATCGTACTGTATTTCACTGGGGAAAAAACTTTTAAAATAAAATATTTGAAAGAATGTTTCAAGCTTCTTAAATAATAAAGAAGCTTATTTTACTGATATTGTTATTGTTTTTTTCCCCGTCAAGTTTAGACGGGTTCCATCTAGTTTTTATTTAATTTACTAGTATATAACCCCGTCAAAAATGACGGATTGTTGATCTGCGTTTCATTTTCATAAGACTTCATACAAACAAACAGCATGGAGATTTATTATTGAAAGGTTTGTATTGTAGAAAAATACATTTTAAAAAGGACAAATGATTTCTACAAATAAAAATAATAAGGATATATATATATATATATATATATATATATATATATATATATATATATATATATATATATATATATATATATATTTTTTTTTTTTTTTTTTTTTTTACTTAGTATTAAATTTCTGAAATAATTCAACGATTGGACAAAATCAAATATTAACAAATAATCCATGTGCGAAAGTTTTTGTAAAAAAGTGTTATCAATGAGTTTTTAAACAGCTTGACTAACCATATAACTCATTGTTTGATTACATAAGCAAAATTAAATGGAAATTACGCTGTACTATGCATTTCTTATATTTTAATTACGTTTGATAAGAAAGAATCATTTTACAGTATATGACCCATTATCCGAAAATCCAAAATCCGGAAAAACCCGAAGTCCGGAAAGAAAAATTCGAAAATTTGTAAATTTTTACTAAAATTTTAGATTTTCTGAAATTTTTCGAAAATTTTACCGATTCCTAATTTTTTTCAGTCCATTGTGTTTCAATGTTTAATCACTAAAATATTGTTACTTCAGTGGCGGGGGAACACGGTCCCCCCCCCCCCCTTCTCTTCCCGAAATTAAAAACAAATCATTTTTCTCTCAAATTTTAGTTTAAAATTAATTTATATTACGATTCGTTAGAAACAAAAAATAGTTATGTATTTATTTCATCAGGGGTGATTCTGTTCAAGTTTTCCTAAAAATTTAAGGCATTCGATTTCGAAAATTTAAGTCTTCAGTCCAAAATTTCGAACATAAATATCTCGAATTTTGAACGATAGTCGCCGAAAAAAAATCAATTATGTCTATCGTTCGCAGAAAAAATAGAAAATTTCATCAAAGGATTGTGGAAACAACGTGAATTTCGTCAAAGTACCGAAAATAAAAACGCAAATTTCGTTGCAGGATTGAAAAAAAAAAAAAAAAAAAAAGTTAACAAATTGCAGAAAAACGCGATTTCCGTCAAAGGCTTACGAAGAAGACGCAAATTTCTTCCAAGGACTCCGAAAAAAGTGTAAAATTTCATCAAGGGATCACAAAAAAAAAAAAAAAAAAAAAAAAATTGGTTAAAGGATCGCAAAAAAAAAAAAAAAAACCCCTGAGAATTTCGTCAAATAATCGCGGAAAAACATGAATTTCTTCAAAGGATCTAGAAAAAAAAACACACATTTCTTCAAAGCACTGCGAAAAAATGTCTAATTTCGTCAAGTGATCGCGAAAAAAGTGAAATTTCGTCAAAGGATTGAAAAAAACAACCGCTAATTTCGTCAATCTCAGAAATAACTCGAATTTTGTCAAAGGATCGTGAATAAAAGACAAATTTCGTCAAAGAATAGCAAAAAACGCAAATTTCCTCAAAGGATCGCAAAAAGAAAACGCAAATTTCTTCAAAGGACTACGAAAAAATGAAATTTTGTCAAAGAACAGCAGAAAAAATGCAAATTTTGTCAAAGAATCACGAAAAAAACATGAATTTTGTCAAATAATCGTGAATTTCGGAAGGACCCGAAATACGGAACGATGGAAGCCAATTTCAAAATCTGCCAGTAGATGGCGACACTATACTGAATCAACCTCAAATCTCTCCCAAGGAAATAAATCACCGCATTCTGAAAAAAAAAGTGGTTACAGAATTTTTTTTTAACAGAAATGTTAATATACATTTTTTTTATGAAATAGTGTTTTAAGGTTTTAAACAAAATTAAAAGATTTAAAAGCTTGAATATGCTTTTACAAATATTTAAACGACGAAAGTAGATAATATAACTTCTTTTTCAGTAAGCCTAACATGGCGTTTAACTACGGTCGAATCGCAGAGTGGTACAACCCGGTACCGTTACAGACACTTTCTCGCCTTTGGATTTTATTATAAGTAAGATTAATATTAACTTGTCAGTGGACTCGTGCAATGCTTTCGCATTGCAATCTTTGAGAATATTTGCTGATGCTTTTTTTTTTCTCAATTTTTAATTAACTGCAATTTTTAATCAAACAATTAAATCTAAATGTTTTAAAGAAATGTGACTGAATTAAGGCAGTTGTTAAATAACCTGCTCAACAACGCGAAACTTTCTGACACATTTTCTGACTCATTTTTAAATGCAAAGACATAAAATTGACAGACCTGACTATTGAAGTAATTTGGAATCGAAATGAATTTTCCATTATTTGATAAATAAATTAGTTATCGAGTTAGTATAAGCGATTCGTATCACGTGACGACACGCTTTTTTCCTTTCTCGCTCTGCTGCCTCAGAAATTCGGTTCAAAACGCCGATTTTGACAGTATTTTCTGAAAGATCTTCTTCCATTACCAAAAAATATAAAAAACTCATTTCGATGACATAGTTTCTGAATAAGAACATCTGCCAATTTCATCCGTTTCTGAACAAAAATTAATTTAAAATTGTGTCAGAAGTAGCTTTTTTGGATTTGAAGAATATTTTCGTATGATACCTAATTCACTACTCTACTTTTTTGTATGTCCATAGGAAAGAATGAAAGAAGAAAAGATGTCCACATTAAAAATAATATATATGATTATTAAACAATAGCAATTTGAATATGTTAAAACTCTTACGAATATTTAGCGATCTTGTTTCCACTAGAACATTAATGTACCCACAGTAAATATATATATATATATTGCGCGGCAGTGTATTACTGCTTATTTTACTGTTTATTACTGTTAATTTTACGGTATAATACTGGCAGCTGGTGACAGTATTATACTGTAAGATTAAAAAAAAAATTTGTTTTCAGTGTATATATATGTGTATAATAAAACTAAAGTAAGAAAAGTTCTTATCTCTTTCATTAATGTTACGTTATTTAAAATTTAAATTTATTGGAAAATAAGAACGAAATGAGGTGACAAAAATATTTTCCGTGTACAATGACGAAAATTAAAAGTCTCACTTTGTAGGTTTAAAGTTGAAGACCTCCCACTCCTGTGAACTTGCAAATGTACATCAAGAAGCCGTACGAACCATTTCACAGGTAGGTTTTCAAGTCACGCCTCACTGTGAATGATTCATCCAGCGATTAAAGCATTAGATTTCAAATTTCACTTTTTTTTTTTTTTAATTCCGTGCACACGTCATTCTCAATTCTAACACTGACATAAGTTGCTCCTACAGAGGATTGTGATGAAATAGCACCCTCAAAATTTAAGAGATTCAACTAAAGCCGAAAATATAGTTGCATAGAACATTATGAAAAATTATGGAAATATTTTTAAAAATATATTCAAATTGACTAATAGTGTTACACTAAAAAAATGGCAAAAGAAAAAAAAAAGTGAAAAGTGCATCGTAAATAATAACACAGATGTTTCTATGTACGAAGTATGATATGGATACAAAGTATGATAGTATGGTAGTATGATAAAATGACATAAATTTGTCGCCAAACCAAGTATGGCGATAAGATAACATAAACTTAGGTATTTCCTATTGGAATCAAGATGAAAATGTTAGTGGTAATTTCATATACTTTTGCTTCAGAGTAACAAGTGTAAAATTTGTGCTTTAGAGACATCAGTTTTGGATGATATTTTTAAGTAACGACATCTTGTATTGTAAAGATTAATCATTTGAAAATTGAAGGTTTTGT
Organism: Maratus michaelseni; assembly: GCA_963931845.1. Classification (NCBI taxonomy): domain Eukaryota; kingdom Metazoa; phylum Arthropoda; class Arachnida; order Araneae; family Salticidae; genus Maratus; species Maratus michaelseni. Next base: position 265,376,806 of record OZ007594.1, read on the forward strand.
ATCAATTTTTTTACGATTCAGAAAGTTTTGCAAAATGAATGAAATAACTGGAAATTTTATGGATCAAGGTACTATATGATAAATAAGAACAATATACTCTTTTGACGAGTGAGCAAAGTGTATCGTCACGTAATTTGTCGGTTCTGATCTCTTTTTGTATGTGTGTTCAGTTTTATAAATTTTTCAATGTACAGATCTACATTTTCGTTTACTTATAGATGGTAATATTATAAGTTAGTCCACCAAATCATCTTTTGATTAATATCAGTTTTGGATGTTGTTTACGATGTCCATCTCGCTTGCTCACAATTTGCAAATGCACATTTTGTAATTGGCAATGTTTTAAAAAAACCAACTGAAAAAAAAAAATCTCAATATTGACTAAAAAGTACTCGATTTTAAGTTACGTCACATACTCAAAATAGCTCTGATCCAAATGTTCTCAAAATTGAAATACTTATTTTTGATTCCATGATCGTGTTCAAATATAAACCGTTATTATGTACTCATTTTTGATCCCATGGATTTATACAAATATGAACTCTGTGTACTCTCTGTTAAATATTCAATACATTTTTTCTTATTTTATGTAATCAGCAGTACCTTCTGGAAACATTAAATGAATGTAAATACAGGGTGTCCCACAAGGTATAACGCAGCGTCTAATATGTACAGATTCGGATAGAGCACGTCTATATAAGTATTTTGAATGGTAACATGTGGGGTCCCCGAATATAGCGTGATAGTGTAAGTAAAGGTGTGAAGCTTGTCATATGAAAAACACAAGAAATGAGAAAAAACCAAGTGAAAATCAATGTTTATTGAGAATTTTCAATACAACAGATTTTCGAAATGTCCGCCGTTCGAACAAATAAAATTTTAAAGTCTGGAATGGAAGTTCGCAATTGTTTTTTTCAATAGATCTCCTCCAAATTCCTTCATCTTGTTTTCAATTGCTTGCTCTCAAGTCGTCTAATGTTTTGGGCTGTGTCCGATATACTGCGGCCACTCTATATCATTGCCTGTATTCGTAATGGAGTCCAACCGGAGGATTCTATCGTGAAAATGTTCCGTTAAGAGGTCGAAGTTACGCTGAGCATAGTCATCTGGGGAATCTTTCATGTTGTGCATTCGTCGTACACATCGTCATTTGGAATACCCACTGTCGGATTCGTCAATAACGTTCATGCTGTAATTAGACTATCATGCTATATTCGGGGACCCCACATGTTACCATTCAAAATACTCATATTGACGTGCTCTATCCGAATCTGTACATATTAGACGCTGCGTACCTTGTGGGACATCCTGTATTAAGTTATGCACACTATTTTAAAATAATTTATAAGTGCTTGAAAACAATGCCCTTGTTCATAAAAATATGAAGTATAGCAAGATGGCGTCCAAGATGGCCGATTAGTAACACGTTCAAAACCAAAATTTGGGTAAAACATGGGCTGAAAGAAATTTAATAAAACACATTCAAAACTAAAATAAGTTAAATGGAAAAATATTTTTCTTATCAAGAGTGCTCAGCACCGAACGCCCCCACCCCCATCCCCCCGTTTATTACATATTAAAGTAAAGATGTACTCACATTTACTTTCCACTCAAATTTATTAACAAGCAACATTTAATTAATTATTTATTTAGGAAAAATAGCAAGATACCCAAATCAAATACTTTTATGACAAGAAAATTGTTTTCAAGCACATTTAAATTATTTTAAAATACTGTGCATAATTTAATATTTACATTAATATATTATTTTCAGAAGATACAGCGGATTACATAAAATAAGAATATATATATATATATATATATATATTGAATATTTAACAGAGAGCACTAAATTTCAAAGTTGTCGGTGAAATCTTGAAAATCTCATACTTTTAATTTCCTTTTCTCAAACAAATCCATGTCACTTAGCGCACAGACCGGACCCAGACCGACCGCGTATGAATATACAAAGCACTCATAGCAACAACGCAATGCAATCTTACGCATTATAAAGGAGGATCAAGATATAGCTCCTTCCAAGGAATAAAAATGCATTTTTATTATTCCCTGATTTCCAGGGTATATATTGCATAGTTTTCCTATTAATGAACATCTTTTATGCCGCCATGAATGAAATAAACCATTACAAAGTACAAAATTATCGTTTCATTTGAGTTTGATAAAATGTGATGTTTCAAAATTGAGAAAGAATAGGTTTAGCTTTGATCTCAACATACTCAGTTTGATATATGAGTACATATATTTACTCATTTTTGAGCACTGAATTTTTTTCAGTGTCGTCTTTCATCGGCAATTTTCAATTTTATTATCTTCTCTATGTATCACCCTAAATAAAGCACATAGTTGACAATGAGTTCTATTATGTGAATTGTTTTATATTATTAGAAAACCAAAAATCGAGTTATTTTAAAGCAGCTAAATTATTTTAAACGCTTGTAAGTAATACATCCATAGCTTCTCTGCAACCTCGTGTGTATTACCGTAATATTTAAAAAATAATTATGCTTAAAATAGGCTTGTTTGCTTTTCCGAGAGAGTATTGTTAATCACACACAGTTGTGCGTTGCCATTTTTTTTTTCCTTTCAAGACGATGATTCTATTAGCAAGCAGCTATAACGTTTGCCAGTTTAAAATTGTTGCAAGATTAACGGGAGATAAACAATTCTTTATAATAACTATTATAACATTTTCAAAAATATCTACATAGATCTACACATTCAAACACTTAAAATTAATGAAGCTTTAATAGTATCTTTTACTGTATCTGCTTCTATTCGCAAAGATATAAATTGGAGTTGGAGCAACACCCAGACGTAAACATTCAAAATTGTGACCTCGTTTTTAACCACGACATATCGCTACATTCGTAATACGGTAATATGAAGTTTTGACACTAAACGGTGAAGTCGATTATAGAAAATTGCATTGGTTAAGATTACGACTACTTTCAATTTACAGAAATGGGTTACAATTATGATTCTATTTATGGTTAGAGCAAGTAATTGGGTTTCTGTAAATTGGGTTTTTGTTCAAACTACAATTATCGAAAATTTTTATTTGAAAATAAGAAAATGCAATGTTACAGTCTTTTGTGTTTCACCAATTTTATAAAAGTAAAATTATGTTCAAAAAATTCTGGTACAAATCTTGATTAAAATTAAGTGGTATAAAAAAAATTCCACCATCTTTCTCTAATAAGATTAATTTTCTGGTTACCTAATTTTTTATTGTTTACACATCGAAATAAAGTTACTTTTAGATTGTAATTTTCTTTTATTTATTTATTTTTTATTTTTATTTTTATTTTTATTTATTTATTTATTTATTTATTTTTTTGTGTTCAATTACGATGTCGAAAAAATCAGTCATCATATACATTATTTCTGTTGTCAACATCTCTTTTTCTAAGCCATTTACAAAACGTACAACAATGAATGAGGTATCATTCGAAAGGTTTTTGAACCGGTTTCTGACATTTTACACACTCATTACACACACATTTCATTAAAACATGGTTTTCGATTAAAGATTACAGTTAATAAAAATTTAAATCAGCATTGTTTTCACAAATGATGTTTGCACAGATGAAAGGGTTTCCTCCAATCAATGTTGTCGCAAATATGAAATACCGCATTATGTTGTGTTCAACAATGATTAAAAAAATAATCATAAATAGTACAAAAACAATAAAGTGGGGGTCTTTGCACGGGCTTATTTTATATTTCTGATTAAAAAGCGAAATTTAAATTCAATTTTTTTAGAAGAAAACGACATCATCGATCGATTGAAGCAGTGGTATTCCGTATTTCACGTGTAAAATGTACGCTTTGTTATATTAAATAAAATTGTACTTTATATGTAATCATTTTTAACACTTTCCAACCTAGTTGAAAAGTGTTTATGACTTCGGTTTGTCTGGCCGTATGGCCGTCTGGCCGTCTGTCCGTGCTCTAACTCCAGTAAATATGCTCGGATTGACTTGCAATTTTTATATGTTATTGTCGTTATCTACAGCATGTTCCCTATTTCAACTGAAGTGTGTAGCACTTATAGTTTTTTTACAGGGACACTCAAAAGAATTCCGCTACATTACGGTCTATCGGGAAAAATCATTTGCGGTTTATTTTAATGATGTTAAACAATTCCAAACACATTGTAATTTATATATATCACTAAGGTGCATTACAAGAAGCTTAATATGGAATAGAGTGTGCATAGCACTTATAGTTAATTTACAGGGACAGTCAAAAGAATTCCGTTACGTGACGTCTATGGAGAAAAATCGTCTGCGGTTTATTTAAATAATGTTTCACTATTTTAAAATCATTGAAATTTATGTATATCACTAAGGTGCATGACAAGAGGCTTACTACAGAATAGTGTGTGTAGAGCAGACATCGTTCATTTACAGGGACACACAAAAGAATTCTCTACTGTCTGTTAACAATCATTCCTGGAAGTGCGTTTTAAGTTATTGAACGCGATTTTAAATTGAACTCACATTTTGTTTATTACGTGGTGTGCATAAATTCTGTAGATCGTATACAGGGAAGCACAAAAGTTCGCGAACACATTTCCGTTTATTGACAGAAACTCCAGAAGGAGAATTTTAAACTGTGCAACGCGTTTCTTAACTGAACTAAAATTTAGCATCCTATGTAGTATATATACAAATCTATTGATCCTATACAGGGCTGAATAAAATTATTCGGATATTTTCCCGAATATTGTATATGTTGGAAATTCCTGAAATTTCGTTTTTAAATATGTTATGCGTTTTCCAAATTGTTTACTTAGATGTTATCTTTCAGCTTATTAAACGGTAATGATTTGTAAAATTATTTTGGAAGCGTTGGAAAGTGTTACATAATCTATGCTTGACGCATGATTTTTCTTTCTTGTCTTTCTTTGTCCCATGTTTTTCCCGAAGCGGATGACGTCATTCTGTAATACAGAAGTTTAATGTTTAAATCTGCATTCAAAAATATTACACATTGCTAAAAAGTATATTAAACTGCAGTGCAAGATCCTCACACGGATCCGCTGGATATGATTATATTCTGATTAAATTGGCTCAGAAAACTTCATATTACGAAACCCTCTGTCCTTTCTTAAAAATCTTTGTTAAACTCTGTCTATAGTATTCAAATTCTGCAGGCACACTGAATGGATTTAAAATATCATTAAAAATCTACATTCACAAATATAAATAAAGAAAGGGTAGTGGGGTGGGGAAGGGGGTTGGAAAAACAAGATTCTCCATAAATCGAAAACGAATTCCACAAAACAACGCATTTTGTCGTATAGAAATCCATATTAATTACCATTTGTTACGGTGAAAGGTGAATGTATTTTATTTAAAATTCATAGGCCATAAATGTATCTATGTTAGATTTGAATCAGAAATGGGGTTACTTTTTTATCACGATTCGGACAAGAAAAAGGGGAGAGGGTATAATAATAAGATATAAATTCTAGGTATGGAGCACTCAAACGTAAACATTCGAAATTGTGACCTCGTTTTTAACCACGACATATCTCTATATTCGTAATACGGAAATCGAAAGTTTTGTCACCCTCCTCCCTCTTTCCTCTCATTCATGAGATTCGTTCTTTCTGAATGGACTGCCGGATCAAGATCCTTCGTTTCCTGGCCTTTCTGAAGACCTCCTCCCTTCTCTCTCTCCCCTTCATCTAGGAAGACGAGAAGTATTCTACGTTTATCTTGTTGCCCTAGCTTGACCTTCTGGATGCTTAGCAATACTATTTGATCGAGTTTAGTTGTCTTTTCGTATGGATTGGGGACATTACTTTGAGCTTGTAAAATATCTTAATTTTATACGTTTGATTCTAAACTGAACAATTTAGAATTCTTCGTTCACTTGTCATTTAAAATGCAAGAGCTGATTAAATATGTTTTTACTTACCCATCATACGTAGTATAGGGTAAGTCTTGTAATCGTTTTAAAAATCGAAAAAAAAAAATGACGGATTTACACGTTTCAGACATTGGATATTCCGAAAAACATATTTTTAGAAAAAAAAAAAATTGTCGTCCGTCTGTGTATGTGTGTGTGTCTATGTCTGTATGTCTGTCTGTCTGTAAACGCTCTATCTCCTGAACAAATTGAGATAGAGACTTGAAATTTGGTATGTACTTAGTATGTAATAATGGGAAGAAGCTTATTAAATTTAAGTAACCTCGATTTTCCGAAACTATTTTTTTCGGACTCTCGAAATATTCATTCTGATAAAAGGTATATAAAAATGTTCGAAATTGTTTATTTTAAGGAGTGAAGATAAAAGACAATAAAAAAAACATAAATTTTGCATAAAGCATGAAGTCGGTCGGATAATGAGTTGCCGAGATATTTGTAATCCTATTTTCCACACTCTTCGATTTTTCATGACCCTGTATTTCATCCAAATTTCATTTCAAACATATATTTTAATTGGAAATAAGACGCTTAATCCTACGCAGTAAACCATTAGTTAATATGATTTTCAATTTTGGAGTAATAGAGCATTTAAAGTTTATGACGGGATCAAGCCACGATTTTATTCGAATTACAATGCATTTTATAAGTAGTTTACACATGTTTTATTTTCATATTTTACATTATGCATATCCATGATGGGTAAATATTACGGTGGCCCCCAACGACTACTTTTAATAGAGTACAAAAAATATATAAATATATACAGTTTGATCCAAAAAAATGTATACATACACTGTTTATCGGGTCATAACTTTCTGATTTTTCTTTATTAGGTAGCTTTCAATACAAAAAAGTATAAAGCTACCTATTGCAGTTCCGGAAAATTTCGATATATTTTCACCGATTATGACCCCCAGACCCCAAAACCACCCTGTTCAAATGTTGATTTATATATATAGATATATCCATATATAATATATATATATATATATATATATATATATATATACATATATATATCTGACCTATGTCATACGATAACGCTCGTATTTATAAATCAATTTTGATGAAAATAATTGTGTGTATTAAGCTCACCAATGTCTCGACCGAGTTCGTTGGCCAGCTTGGTCCGCCATTTTGTTTCAAGATGGTGGCCATTTAAAAATTTAAAACTAAAATAAATATACAAAAAAGTTAAAAATTCAAATTTATTACGTGTTAATTACGTGTTAGGACTTGATACAAGGATTCCAGAGCATTTTTTGGTTTACCTCTATCTTAAAAAATGGCTGAGATAGAGCAGTTTGAAATTCTAGGGTGGCTGACATTTTGAAACAAAACAGCACATTAACGCGATTACTCGCAAATTAATTTCTTTCATTGTTGTAATAATTTTCCCAATCATACGCATAAAACTATATATTCATATCCGTTAGTGCCAATTTCTCGCCAAAATTGGCGACATTTGGCGAAATATCGCCAAATTTGGCGACCAAAATAAGTCTTCATAAATGAAGCCAATTTGGCTATTGCTCAATAATTTGGCGAATTTCTTATTCAAATTCAGTATTAACGAATCTTTTGTAAACGTTTCTTTGCATTTTAACTTGCTGTTTTCGTGTAACATTAGCTAAAATTTAAAAAGAAGATATAGCTAGCTACCTTTTCCTCCCGGTACAGGGCGGAAGGACTTTTTTCTAATTGTAATTAATTGGAAATAAGGAGTGGACCAAGATCAACTTTTGAAAAAAGAAAATTTATTTTAAAATGCTATTGAAAGCATGAAAATGTAGCAGAAGTTCAAAGACAATACTGCAAGAAGTTTCAGGCAAATCTACCTACGCCACTTATACAATAAAGGGTGCTCTCAAATCTAAAGGACACAAGGATCTTTCTGACACAATTTTGAATTTATTTTTGTTCAGAAACGGATGAAAATGGTAGGTGTTTTTATTCAGAAACTATGTCGTCGAAATGTGTTTTCCATTTTTTGGTAAAGGCAGAAGATCTCTCATAAAATACTGTAAAATAAAATACCGTCAGATAAAATATACGTTTGAAACGAGTTGATGTTTATAGGCAAAGTTCCGCAACCGCAAGAATGCGCCAAAACACCGAATGAAATGTTTGTTGAAGTTTGTGAATCAATAGTCCACCTTTATCAGCAGTGTATTCACCAAGAACGGTAATATAATACTTTTGAACATCTGCGGTAAGGCGGAAAAGTTATACATTTTATCTAGATTATTTTGCAATTTAAATATTAATTATATGTGAATAAAAACTAAAATTATAATCATTCAAACTGTGTATACATTTTTTGAATCACCTTGTATATATACAACAGTGAGATACCTTGATTAATGAGAATTCTTCGTTCATCTTTTGGGCGCAAGTGATAAATGACTTTTAGTTGTTCTCATGAAAGGAGTAAAACAAACTTTAATTACAACATTTCTTGATTAAAACATTAAATTCGGCTTTTTGAATACTTAGGAACACAGTTTGGTTGTGTTAATGGACTTTATACACGTCGCACCCCAGAGCTGGCGGTATTTTGTTCCGTCAAGAAAAAAAAAAAAAAGTATGCGCAGCTTTAAATATCGCCAGCAGATAAATAGTATGGCCAAGTATGGGCAAGATGCCAAAATAAGAGTTTACATTGAGACTGAAATTAGCTTTTATATTTTTGAGAAAGAATATTGTTTTGTCAGAAAACATAGGGAAATAAAAAATAAAAATAAAAAGATATAGGTTGTTATTTCAAGAGAATTAAAATATTTTTAGCTGGGAGATTGATATTTAAAAGAATTAAATTCTAGGATGCGTTTATTTAATGAAACAAAAAGTGTGTAATTTTAACAGAACAGCGCTCAGAGGCATTTTTTTAAGAGAATGAATTTAGAATAAAGTATTTTTAGCTAGGTGGAATTTTGACAGTCGAAATACTAGAACGAGAAACTAATTTAGAATAATGGGATTTACGCAGAATTATAGCTTTGATGAAGCCAACGGCGAAAATTTTTTAATTTGTTTCATATATATATAGAAATATATATATATATATATATATATACATTATTTATACTTTGTATAGTTGTGATTGTGCGTTGCCGATCACCTCTGTTTAAGGTATTATTGATGTGCAGTTTTCATACTTTTATAAATTAACTTATACAATAACAAATTAAATTATACAATGATAACATTGGTGATTATAACTCATATATATATATCTATTTGCAATATATATAAAAATAAATATATATAGTTTTTATTTTTGTCTATGAATTATTAAAATTAACAAGTATTTTAATTACTGCATTGCATTAATTTGATTGAAAAACAGTAGTAATACTATTAATTATCAACATTATAAATTTTGAGATATTTTGAATTGTTTATGAATTATTTAATTAGATATTTAAATTAATCTATAAATATAAAATATATTTACAATGTAGTATAAATTAAACATTAATTCTTTAAAAACAAGTCTAATATATATTTAAGTAGTAGTAAAAATAAAACATTAATTATTTAATAAATGTCTATAATATCAGTGGATTAACACAGCTGGCAGCAAAAATAATTTGAATTAAAATAATATCTCTTTTACATAATATATTCTTGTTAAGAATATCTGAAATGCTGTGCAAGTTGAATTAATTCTGTGTAGATTTATTCATATAGTAGTATTATACTTTATTTGAATTTTAAGTAAAATTACAAGTTAGTATTGTTCTTTAAAGTTTATTTATATAAATAAATCTAATGAAGTGAGTATGTAACTAATAAAGTGGATATTTAACTAAATATTAATTATGAACTATTATCATACCAATAGATGGCGACACTTTACCTTTCAGGTAGTTGTAGATAATATTGTTAATATTATATTTAATTTAACTATAGAGGGAGCTATTGATTGTATATTAATTTTACTTTCAGGAATTAAAATTGGATGGAGTAATATATATTCACGGATATAAATTAGTTATAAGTGTATTAAAACCAGAATTATTTTGAGTGTTTTTGAATCATTTTGTGATTGGGTGTCATTTATGGGGTTGTGTTTTAAAAAAAGTGTGCTCTCAACTTGTCTTACAAATCATTTCTCTCAACTCGACTTAGTTAACATGTATGATGCATTGCCATGTGGATGTGAATATTATGTAGACGTTGTGACATTTTAATAATTATTGTGAGTAAAATATTTTATCTACACTTTACGCGTTCATATTTCCAATTTTATTATTTCAAAACTGTTATCTCGTGGTAATTTAGTGAGGTGTTAATTACAGTTTTTGGGATAATCGCTGTGAGTGAAATATATTGTATTTTCTTAATGGTTTTTTATTTCCTATTTAAATATTTCCAAATTTTAATATTTCCAATTGTTGTCTGGTAATAATTCAGTGTACCTGGATGATTCTACTGATCTTAGCATTATGCCAGTAGAATTATGAAACACTGAATTATTATTTAAAACACATGTGGGTGCATCCAGGCTGATGAGTACATGTGCATGTGTTTTTCCATGTCCAATTCATATTTAATTCTCATGTGGTCCAATTTTCCATTGTGTATGGTTCATATTTAATTTGTTAATCCATTTGTGTTTACTTAATTGCAACTCCAATTTATAATTTTTTTTTTCCCCTTTCTCTCTATTTCTTTTTTCAATATTCTTTTGGTATGAGTAAAATTTGGCCAATTACCATTGAAGCATCAGCTATGGTAATATTATGTTTGCACATGTTAATTATTAGCTATGTGGTATTCTGTATACACAGTATCATTGATTATCTCTTTGGAGATTTAAGTAGAATAGAACTTGATATGTTTTTTGAAATTCATAGATATTATAATTATATATATATATATATATATATATAGAATATTTAAATTGTGATACGCCTTGGATAAATAGAATTCTATTTTCGTTTAAGCTTTTGTGAGAAAATACGAAAAATATTTGAATTTGTTTTTATAAATAGAGTAAAATATATATTTTTTAAGTCACAAATGTTTTACAGTGTTGAATAGTACGTTTTTGATGCTCAGAAATACATCCATATCGAGTGTTATTGCTCGAGTTTAGTTGTTCTTTTCGTATAGATTTGGAATTTTTTTTTTTTTTTTTTTTTTTTTTTTTTTTTTTTTTTTTGGTAAACATTCTAATTTTGTTGTTTTAATTCGTGTTAGCAAATAATTTGCTTTCTTGTGAAACATATTAGTACATATTATCTTTCTCTTAGTCTGTTGGATTCAGTGGCCTTTTTAATTTGTTCTTATGAATAAAGTAATACATTCACACATATACATTTATATATATTGATCAAAACTGCATATATAGTTTATATACTGCATATATACATGTACTATATATGCAGTTTTGATATTGATTGATTGATTTATTGTGAGATACCTTGATTAGTATTTTACATTTAACCTTCTGGATGCAAATTAGTTGAGTTTATTTGTCTTTTCGTGTGGATAAAAGACGTTCTTTTTGAGCTTGAAAAACATTTTACTTTCATTGTTTTATTTCACTGTAAAACTGTTGACTTCGAATAAATAAATAAATAAATAAACATATAAAATAATAAATTTTTTTATTCCCTTAAAACCTTTTGAGTGCAAGGGCTGCTTCAGCCTGTTCTTATCAAGACAATAAAAATTATATCGCTATTTAAACCTGGAAAACTTTTATTACTATTTTGCAGTTAACCCTTCTGGATGCCCTGTAATATATTTTTATAGAATCGAGTGTTTTTTTTGTTTGTTTTTGTTTTTTGTATGAATTGAGAACAGTGTTTTCAGTTTGTAAAATATTTACATTTTGTTGCGTTATTTGATTGTAAACTTCGAATTAAATCATAAAATTATTGACTTCGAATTAATTCTTCTTTAACTTGTTGCAATGTTTTCTTTAACTTGTTGCAATGTTTTCTTTTCTTTTCTTTTTGTTTTCAATAATGTGTTTTATGACACTCGGATGTTTTGATTGCGTTCTGCATTTAACCTCCTATGGATATTTAGAACTCCTTTTTGATTGAGTTAAATATCTGTTTTATTATTTATGCGATAACTTACTTTAATTTTGCATTTCTTAATCATAAATTTATATACATGAAATTAGAAAAATAAGAATTCTTAATTCATTTTACCTTAATATAGAATTTTGTTTGCGGGGAAATCTCTCAGAAAATACTGTAAAATAAAGTACTGTCAGATAAAAGATACGTTTGAAACGAATGGATGTTTATAGACAAAGTTTAAGATATTTAAAGACAACCGCAATTGAGCAAGAATGCTCCATTTCTGTATTTATTTGTTATTAATAGAACAATACATAAAATTCTGAGATTTAAAAAAATTATTATACATACTATTTAGCTTCCGAATGCTCGGGAAAGTAATTTTATTTATATTGATTGTCTTTCTGCATGGATTTAGGTTATTTTCGAACTCGTAGCGTTTATCTTAAGTTTGTCCTATTACCTCAATGAACAATTATTAATTTTGGATAATGGACGATTGTTCTCAACCATGCGCAAGTGACTACAATGTGTTATAATTTGTTCTCGTAAATAGGGTAAAATATTATTTTTAACATTATTATTTCAACATAGGATATTGCTCTAACCTAGTCTCTTGCACACGCAAAATCCTCAATACACACAATTTTCTCGGTTTTAGATGTCTTTACGGATGAACTGAATAGGGTTTTTAAGCTTGCCAAAAACGTATTTTAATTTCAATTTACTACTTCATTTTTAAAATATTATTCTTGAAGTAAAGTTGATTTTCGAAATCATTAGAAAGTATTCTTAATTGCTTTTGCTTTATTTTAATTTATTGCATGCAGGGAATTGTGGTTTAGTATTAATATGTTCCTGTGAATAGAGTAAATTTTTTTTCTTTTTTCTTTTTTTTTTTTTTTTTTTTTTTACATTATGATTCCAAAGTAAGATGTTTCCCCAACTTAGTCTCCCGCATGCGCACAATCCTTGATACACACAATTTTCTCGGTTTTAGATGTCTTCGCGTATGAACTGAATATGTTTTTAAGTTTGCAAAAAACGTATTTTAATTTAAATTTTCTACTTCATTTCAAAAATATTATTCTTGAAGTAAAGTTGATTTTTGAAATCATTAGAAAGTATTCTTAATTGCTTTTGCTTAACCCTTTAACGTTCATTGGTTTCCTTAGGAAACCACAAAACTTTAATTACGAAATTCCACAATGACAGCAGAATTTTAATAGAAATGTTTTCCATTTATTATATAAGTGAAATATCGCTTTTTTATATATAAAAATAAATTTGTTCATAATTTCCGGTGTCAATCATTTATTTCAGCATTTTAGCAATTGAAATGCTTTATCCGTTAAAGGGTTAAGGTGTAAAAATTTACACCTTAATTGGATGCCAGGTAATTGTGGTTTAGTATTAATTTGTTCCTGTGAATAAAATATTTTTTTTTTAACATTGTGATTCCAAGAAAAGATGTTGTTATGACTTGGCGGATGAACTGAAAATGTTTTTTTAAGCTTGCCAAAACCTTATTTTAATTTAAATTGTCTAATTTAATTGTTTAATTTAAATTGTTTCAAAAATATTATTCTTGAAGTAAAGTTGATCTTTCGAAATCATTAGAAAATAGATTTAATTTCTTTTGATTTATTTGGATGCAGGGAATTGTGGTTTAGTATTGATATGTTTTTGTGAATCGAACAAAATATTTTTTTTTAACCATAAGTTATGTAAACTAGTCGTTGGGGTCACCGTAATACTTACCCATCATGGGTATGCATAATATAAAATATGAAAATAAAACATGCGTAAACTATTTATAAAATCCATTGCAATTCGAATAAAATCGTGGCTTGATGACGCGTCATAAACTTTAAATGCTCTATTACTGAATTGCGTAAAAGAAACATCCTTGTAACTCCAAAAATGATAATCATATTACCTAACAGTTTACTGCTTCGGATTAAGCGTTTCATTTCCAATTAAAATATATCTTTGAATTGAAATTTGGATGAAATACAGGGTCATGACAAATCGAAGAGTTTGGAAAATATGATTACAAATATCTCGGCAACTGATTATCCGATCGACTTCATGCTTTATGCAAAATTTATGTTTTTTTTATTGTCTTTTATATTTACACCTTAAAATAAAAAAATTCGAAAAATTTTATGTACATTTTATCAGAATGAATATTTCGAGAGTCCGAAAAAAAAATAGTTCCGGAAAATCGAGGTTACTGAAATTCAATAGGTCTCTTATCATTATTGCATACTAAGTACATACCAAATTTTAAGTCCCTATCGCAATTTGTTAGATAAGATAGAGCGTTTACAGACACGCAGACATACACACACACACACACACGTACACACGACATTTTTTTTTTTTTCTAAAAATATGTTTTTCGGAATCTCCAGTGTCTGAAACTGTAAATCCGTCTAAAAAAATTTTTCGATTTTTAAAACGATTAGATGATTTACTCTATGTAAGTAATAAATAATTATCTATGTAAATCTACACCTAGTTCTCTCTAACTTGATCATTTGGGTTATCAAGAAGACATTTTTTTCGAATTTAGTTGTCTTTTCATATGTGTTAGAGAAATTTCAGGTATTAAAGACGTCCCGATAATTTTTGATGAAGCAAAAACTTTTCAAATTTTATTACATAGCTTCATGTCACAAAGCTTTTCATCTGAAATTATACTCGATTTATTAAGATCGTAATCAGCTGTAGCCTTCATATGTTATGCCGAAACTTAATATTTTGGGTGACGGAAAATATCGTCCGTTTTACTTTGTTATTGTAACTATAATAATAGACATAAAAAAAAAAAAAAATTCATAAAATAAAGTAAAAAGTTTGAGAGGTCTTGATAAGTAATAATTTTTACTCTTTTACTTTCTGAAAACACAAGATTTTCATTAAAAACATATAATAAACTTTCCCGATATATGACCCACTGGTGACCATACCTTTGAAAGAAGTAGAATGCCATTTGAGATGCATTTAGTTTAAGTTATGGACTCAATAACGAGGTGAATAGCAGCAATCGAGGTCTCAAAGTTACAGTATAGTAATACAAATTTGAAATTTTGAAATGACAGCACCTATTTTTTTTTCTTTGCAAAATTACCTTCACGGCGAAAAAAACATATGGAGTTGAAACAGAACCTGTAGCATTAGAAACAAAGACTTAAAATAAACACAAAGACGAGAAGCGAGAGCAATAAGTTGATTTTTTGAAATCGTTAGAAAATATTTTGAATTGCTTTTGATTTATTTGGATGCAGGTAATTGTAGTTTAGTATTAATTTGTTTTCTGTGATTCGAGCAAAATATTTTTTAATCATAAATTATGTAAATAAATAATTATCTATTTAATAATTATCTATCACTGGCGACAAAAATAAATAAATAAATAGTAGATTGCGGGTAACATTAAATTATAACAATGAGGGCATTGTAGAATCTCATGTCTATTATGGTGTTGAAAAACACTATTAAAAGTCCTATTCTGAGTAAAATAATTTCATTTGCACCTTCCCTCTATTCTAAATCTAGACGAAAGTGAAAAATAACTAAGTCAAAAATTGTTAACTTTTAAAATCACCTACTAACTTTTGGATCGCTTGTTATTTCATTTGATGAGATAAAAAGTCAGTAAAACTATTATGCGGACCCTGTGAAAACATTACCAGAATCCAATCGGTCCACATTCTGCTATCGAAAAAAATATATATTTTTTAGAAAAAAAAATTCTAGGTGAAGACGCATATATAATAATTAATGAAACATGTGATTTGTTTTGCCAACAGATAAAAATAATATATATCATATACACTGTAAAAAAAAAAAATCCTGAGATTACTACAAAATTTTTAGTATATTTGTATTCTACAGATTTTTTTAGTAACCGGTACTATAAACCGGAATCGTTGCTAGCTGTTTTCTTGTAATTTTTACAGATTTTCTTGTAACTGAGTAAGAATACAAAAAAATTTTAAGTAATTTCCAAAGAGAAAAGCTAAAAATTTTTTAGTAGATCGACCTATTTTTTTTTACAGTGTATGTAAATAATATATATATAATAAATCATTTCTTCTATCTTAAAAGTGATTGCATTGAGAGTATTGAGAGTATTTCATTCCAAAGGTGTTTGCTTCTTAAGCTCGTCAAAAGTTTTGTAAAAGCGTAACGTAATTTCAATCCTGCGTGCTCAAAGCAGATCATTTACCTCATTTAGTTATGTTATTTATTTATGTTATTTATTTATTAAGATTTTTCGATTAGAGAAAAAATAATTTGTAGGGAATTCAAAGAATAGAGATAAATCCCGTAGAATAATATCTCTGGAAATATTCACCTCATAGTAATATTGTTTTTAAAAAGGGGTTTATTGCCTAATGAAACAAGCCTATTCCTGTTCACTGATACTTTATGAAGCATTCAGAATATAAATAGTTTATACATTTTTTTTTTTTTTAATTAACTTGTCTCAATGCAGAATTTTTTCAGAGACGTATAAACAACCTCATTAGCTGATGAGGTGTATCTACTTAGAATAACTTTACTAGACACCAGCAAACCAATTACATAGTTCCATATTTCTTTGTCTAAATTTCCCAAAATCATTCTTCAAGCGGTTTGTTAACTGCTGTAGCTGCTTTTATATTCTGCATCCCATATATTACCCAAAAAACGATTAAGTAAATTCTCTTTTGCTGTAAATTATGGCTGTGATATTTGCCTACAATGTATGCCCACTTATCGTTGCCATTCTAAGATAAAAAGGGTTGGCTTCTTTTAGATTGAGGCTACCCCAGTAACTAGATATTTACCTGAACCCGTCCGTCAGAGGATGCGCTCTTGAAAAACTCCTTCCACGGAGCGGAAGACGAAATTGTTTTTTACTCCCGAATTTTACCCGATTCAATTTTTTCCATCCTTTATCATTATTATTATTGCATCACCCTCTCCCTCTCCCTATACCTGCTCTCTCGCTCTCTTCTGTTATTTCTGTTATATATATTTTTTTTCCTTTCCATTTCCATCCACAACAGTTCTCCACTTGCAATATTATCATCAGAAGAAATTTCTGAGGAAGTCGGAAGAATGGGGGAAATACTGAGTTTTTCTATTCCTCTCCGTAGAAGGAGTAATCCTTTTTCGACTGTAAGAAGAAAAAAGGAGGGGTCTCTCTTTCTAGTTTTTTACATTATTACTTTTTTATTCTCTTGCACAGTGTCGCGGTTGGATTTCAGGTAATTTTTAGGCCAAGGATTTGAGAGTATGTATGTTCCCCTCGAAACCTACTAGCCATTTTACGATATATTTTGATAAGATGGTTTGGCAACACTTTGAAATAATTTACGTTGTCCTTTTTGAAGTATATTATATAGACCACTCGCGGCTTTGATAAATTGATATAAGGGAAAAAAAGTGGGGGGGGGAAGCAATGAAATAATGAAACCTCTCATCTAGGTTATGAAAATAACGGCGCTTTTTATTGCCGAATCAAGGTGGAGAATTATGGAATATTAAAGAATTATTACATCCTGAATTGTTTATAGTATTCTTTTCGAAAGTTTTCTAGGGAAATTGTTGATATTATTACATTTTATTAAGAAATTATATTACAGTCGATGCTTTTTAATTTGAACTCCCAAGGACCAAGGGAAAAATTGGAATTACCCTATTTTATAAAAGATAATGATTTTTCATGCTATTAAAAGAAAAAAAAAGCATCTTAACAGTAGAAAAATGAACCTTTTCTATAATTAAAATTGTTTTAAACATATAAAATTATTTTTTAATTACTTTCTAAAATTATTTTTTCTTAAGCATATTAATCTGAAAAAACAAACATGTCTTTCGTTTGTTGTAAATAGAAGCATAATAACAGAAATAAAGCAGAACGAATTGAAATATATAATGACCTAAATATTTAAAAAAAATGAATTTCATTAAAAAAAAAAAAAAAAAAAAAAAAAAAAAAAAAAGTCAGCCGATGTTTGTTCTAATTTCTTTTATATATCTACAATTTTTACCCTCTTCTATTTCGAATAAACTTTTAAGTTTTTTTCCGCAGAAAACTTCATCTGAAAAAAAAGTTTTCATTGCACACATTTCAGATTTTCCATTCGAGCATTTAAGGACGTTGGGAGTTTCATCATTATCAGAGATATCGCAACTCCCCCCCCTTTTTTTCTGGCATTAATTTTTATTTATTCGAATTAACCGATGTGGTAAAAATTAGTTTACGAATTAATTTTAACGTAATTTCTAATGGGATTTTTTCGGGGTTTTTATGATGAGTTCGAATTATCGCGAATCCACTGTACTAGCTGTCAATATAAGAAATATGGGGAAGTTTGAAAGATATTTAGAGGTCGAGGTCGATTGAAAAGTCCATTCGGAGACACGCAACAAAACTTGATATAAATACTGTTTAGAGCATCATAAATAGATAATAATACGGAAAATATTAGCTCAGATGTTCGACACCTGAGACAAAATTGTCAGATATTCGGCACTAGACATAAAAGAAAAAAAAGAGAGAGAGAGCATTTTAAGTAATTGTCTCACATTGTATGACAATATTAAGATTTCATGCCTGTTTTACTCACATAATTTTCTTTTCAAAATGTTTCATGATTTTATCTAACATTTTATGGAATCTTTACTTCCTAAGCCAGTACATTTGGCCTAGGTAGCAAAAATGTTTAATTTTTTTATATTTCTTGTTAAATTTATCCCCTTTGCTCTAAATAGTATTTGCACCAAACTTTGTGGCATTTGGCCAATTGAATTTTTTCACATTTAAATGTAAGCTTAAAAAAAAAAAATCTCAGCGCTATAATTTATTAAAGAAAGTGACCAGCAGCGCCCAACTCTGCTTGCTTGGCTATGGGTTCTGGGGTGCTACAGCATATATTCCGTTCAGGTGATAAAGAATTATCATGAATAGTTACTAAGCATGCTTCATACTCATTTTATCGATCCCAAATTGATGAAACATTGAGAGAACGTTGCCCAAATCCGGAGACGAACCTCGGATCTCTAGTGTAGCGACGCAACGCACTGTCATATGATCTACCGGCTTCTCTAAATGTAAACACTTCTACTTTAATTATGACCACCTCATATATTCACTGGTAGAAGTAAGTTATTGGTCAAAAGAAAAAAAAAACACTTAATAGAATAGAAAGACTTAATAGAATATAATTTCTTGAATCATAAGTAATTTATGGGCACAGTATTTATTTTTGCGCCTGTTTATACTTGTCCTCCAAGTTCCCTATGAATCATACCTCTGGGGGTGCGTAGTCAGGTGAATGTCTCGTCACCTGACCAAGGTTCTAAATTACGAGACCAATTCCTTTCTCTTCCTTAATTTTTGCTTTTTTTAAATCTGCCAATTCAACAAATTTAAGTAGAAACCTTGAACCGGCAAACAAAGAGAACTATAGCAAATCCCTATAGAAAGCACTGCAGCGATGCCAACACGGCTATTGTCAGGTGGATCACAGCCATGCTGTGATCAGGCGAATATCGCCCAACGCCCAGGTGCTAACTCGTCAAGCTAGGCACTTATGCCGGGCAGGTAGGGGCCTGGTTAGCGGTTTAAAAAAATTTAAAAAAAAGAAGATCCTAATGGAAGAAGATGTTATGCTACACTTTTCTCACAAAAATTGTTTGATTGTATGTACGAAGGTGTTATGACGTAATCTATCACATGGTAAGGGCAATATACTAAGATTCTAATTAGTCCTATAATATATTTCAATGTTTATTATTTTTTTAAGACTTTAAATAATACTACTAATATTTTTTTTATATTTAAAAGTTAAATGTTTAATAATGTTTTCAAAATTAAATGTTTAGTGAGAGAGTTCATTACCACCTCTCAACATTTTAGAGTTATTCTACCAAAAATGAAATTTACAATCAAAAGCTTTCTTTCCAAATTTCTCAAAAATTTTGTCACATAACATCATCTTCTACTTAGGTTGTTTTAGCGTATTGCCAGCTCTTGACGTGGATTGCTGTTGGCAAACCGAGCTTTTGTTTTGTTCTTTTTTAGTTGGAGTTTTGTCGTGGAATAGACATGACGTATTTTTTGAATAAATAAAAAAAGGGGTTTTTTTAAAAACATTATACATGACTTCTTATGGATAAATTTATTATATGTTTATAGTATTTTGATGTGCTTTTTGTGATGAATATTGTAGTTAAAATTAATTCACCTGTTAAATCTTCATGAAAAAGGTTATTCCTGGCTCAATTGAGAAAGCCGAAATGGCTCATCGTTATTATTGTGGATGCCATATTTTATAAAAGGCTTATTCCTTGAAATCTATGATGAAATCTATGACATTAAAAATATGTAGATGTGTTAATATTACTGCTCAATAAACTGTATTTAATCGCTCTCCCCACTGGTTTCTGAAATTGATTTTATTCTTGAATTATTTGAAACGTGATCGTGAATTTTTACATAGGTGTTTATTTATTTATTTCAAAAGTTGAAAGCGGTTAACAAGCAAAAACATTTTTTGATATTTATTTAGATTTTTATCTATACGAAATAATTTTTATGTTAATAAATTTAAATGAAAGTGAAGCTTTTAGCTCAAAATATGCCATGATCTTGTGACCTATTCATGGTGTCACAAATTGGTATCAACTTATTAAAATAATAAAGTTGTGTTTGTTTGTTTGTTTGTTTTTTAATCAATTTCAATTTGTAATTTTAAACAAGTGGATGGAGGTGTTAAGTAGAAATTTCCTAATATTCATCGTTTATTAAATGTAGTGAAATGTCTGTGAATAGAAACAAATGCAAAGGGAAAAATGGAAGGAAGTTGGCCCTATTTTGAGCTTTAATTGATGCGAAAGAAATGAACATTACTGTTGCAATTTGTTATTTTTTAATACAAATTTCTTATTTTCTAAAAAAAAAAGTGTGATATTTACTTATTCAATATTACTCTTTTAATAAAACCAAGCAGTTCCGAAATAGTGTAAAAATTTATATTTAAGGCAAATGAAACATGGTAAATCAAATCAATTAATAAAAGTATGAGGTTTGAATATAAATTTCAAAGATCGAAAAAAAATAAATAGTAAAACTCTAAAATAAATAAAACTTTCAATGTGTGTTCATTATTTTTTTTATAATTTGTACAAGCATACTCTTCAAATATAAAAGAAATTAAAAAATATTGTAAAAATTTACATTTAAAGTAAATGTAAAATAATAAATCAAATAACTAAAATATAATGAAGTTTGAATAAAAAATTTCAAAGTTCAAACAAAAATAAATAATAAAGTTACAACTAAAATTAAATAAATAAAATTAAATAAATAAAAATTTTAAGGCGTGTTCATTATTTTTTATTACAAGTTTATTCTTAAAATTTAAGCAAGGAGTTTAGAAATAGTTTTAAAAACAAACTAGAGTAAAATATGATATCTTTAAACTGAATATACAGAAATGATTTAAGAAATTATCCAACTTACCTGTAAATGCTGCTTTCTCTCATAAGTTATATTTAGGCAGAGAAAAGTTGAAATGTTTCTGCATTTTGAACAAGGAAAAGAATCTTTTTATAACTGAAGCAATAATTTATTAAAAACATGTTTATTCACAACTTTCTTTAAAATCGATGTACGGTAGACTCTCGATTATTCGACGCTTAATTATATAGCACACTCGGTTAAACAACAACTCTCACATATTTCATCATCCAAATTCCACTGGCAAATTTAAGAGTATTTTTCGCTGTATCTCCAAATTCAGAAAATAAATTAATTATTTTTTAATTTGTAATGAATTATAAAATGTTTTAAACATGCTAAAAATGCTAAGAAGGAATAAAAATACTGCGGCATTATTTCAAAAATTTATAAATTTTATTAAATAATAAAGAATGAGCTTTTCTGCAATGAAGAGTTTTGAAAAGAAAAATCAACCATGATGAAATCAATTGATCGTGATCCTTGGATGAAAATTTAAGAGGTCCCTTTCAAACAGGTTTAAAATTTCGTTTTTCTTTTTCTTCTTTTTGTCGCTTAAAGTACTTTTATAAACACGAAAATCATATTTTATTAGTTAGAAATCGTTATCGAGAGTGAGAGGGGTATTTCGGAGTTAATAGAAGTAGAGCACGACGCAGTGAGTAAACAGTAATGAAAACTTTAGGTGCATTTTCTTCAGAACTGCATTTTCAAAATCAGTGGAATTCTTGAGGTTCGTTTCAAACTTTTCACGTGTAGTTAATATATTAAACGTTACATGCAAACACTATTTTATTTTATTTTTATACAAATATTTTAAACACTTTTTAACATGGTTGAAAAGTGTTTATGACTTTGGTTTGACTGTCTACCGAATGTCTGCTGTCATGCCGTGCTGTAACTCTCGCTTATATACTTAGATTGCCATATGATTGATATATGTTAGTGAGGTTTACTACAGCATGTTTTCTATTAAAATCGTATCTATAATTTGTAGTTCGTTTACAGGAACACTAAAAAAAAATCCTGTTGCCTTATAGTCAATGGGAAAAAATCTTTTGATTATATTTTAAAGATTTTACACTATTTTAAACGTAATGAAATTGATATGCATTTCTGAAGGACATTGAAACATGTTTTCTGTAGAATATGGAGGTCAAATCATTTAGCATTCATTTGCTGGGTCACACAAAAGAATTCAGTAACATAATGGTCTACGGAGAAAAATTATTTGCAGCATATTTTATTGATGTTTACACTATTTGAAACATAAAGAAATTTATATACATTAATGAAGTGCACTAAGGTGCTTACTGTAGAATATGACGTTCATAATATTTATTGTTCATTTTTAGGGACACACAAAAGATTTCGGTTACAATTATGTCTATAAGCGATAAATGCTGAAAGTGCGTTGAGATTGTAGAATATAAATTAAATCATATACAGGTTAACGCAAAGAATACGTGTCGTCTACGTATGGTAATTTTCGAAATTACGTTTTCATTTGTTTTATGCGTTTTCTTTTAATTAAAATTTAGTTTAATTTGAATCGTGTATAAAAATCTGTAGATAATATACATTATGCTGTACAAAATTATTCGAGTACATACCATCTATTAGTGGAAATTACTGAAGATAAATTTTCGACTGTGTTATGCCTTTTGTAACTAAGCTAAATTTTAGCACGCTATGTCGTGTATATAACATATAGATCATGTACAGAGATGCATAAAATAATTCAAGTATTTTTCCGGATAATGAGGATGACTGCTGAAATCTGGCTTTTGAATGTATTATTCGCTTTTTAATTTGTTTATTTCGATATCTTCTTTCACCTTTGTAAGCAGTAGAGTTCTGTAAGAATATTCTGTGTGTTGGAAAGAGTTTCAGAATGTGTGCTTGACGGATGATTTTCCTTTCTTGTTTATTTTGTAACTCAATGATAGGAAGTTCCATCCCTATAATAACAATGAATGTGATGTAATTTAAAATCCTTTATAAACAAAATGTTTACAACGAAAATTGAAGATAAGAAAACAAAAACGCCCTTACAAAACACGACAGCATCATTATAATGCTCATTACAATTTAGAATATTGGATAAATACTTCCTGCAAGAATAATTTATTTCATAGGTTGCCATGTATCAATATTTGTACCATAATCGATAATAATATTTTATAATTCTTGTATTCAAGCATGGAAAAATAATGTTATTTCAGAAGATATCAAATTTTAAGCTAAAAAGCATGCTTTAAAACCAGTTGAATTTCATATTTTGATTTAAACAAAGAAAACACTTTTCGCAAAAATATTTCGGAGACCAACCAATGCTAAAGTACCTCACGTAACACGGAGAATGCTGCTGACACGGCCACTTGGCCAGGGCTGTAAGTATAAGGTACACGGTTTTATATAACGCCATATAACTTCTAGATGTTTTTGAGTAACTCCGTATATCCCCTATTTCTCAAGTAAAACTATAGCGTTTACTCTAGCATGTACCCTCTGCCAATAGCGAGGTTGTTTCAACATACCACCCTTTTTATGTCCTGATTGCGTACTTCAGTGTCATAACATCTTTATGTCGCTTTTATTGAGAATTCAGCTGGTGGTTTCAAACATTGTCAGCATTTTGGATGCTTAATTTGAATTTTCTAGAATGTTTTTATTTACAATGGATTTATTTCAAATAGAAATTAAGTTTGGTTCATAAAAAAAAATAAGTTTTGTTCATGAAAATAATTAAGTTTTGTTCATAAAAAAATTAAGTTTTGTTCAAAAAAATAATTAAATTGTGTCTTTTTTTTTTTTTTTTTTTTTTTTTTTTTTTTTTGCTTTAGTGAAGTAAAACTTAGTAGAAATAAATTTATTGAGAATATAAGAGAGTGGTTGAATTGCCTTCACTGGCAATATTTCTTAATAATAATAATAATAATAATGTTTTGGGAAATATTTTTAATCTGAAAGTGAAAATCAGAAAGGAAAACAAATATTTTCAAAACTGAAAGAGGACAAGTAGCAGTAATAAATAGCCACGTTCTTTGTTTTTCTTTCTTTTATTTTACCTTGTCCCTCAGAATTTCAGTTTGAAATAAGAATGGCCATATTACCCGCCCCCTTCTTTCCCTAGTTACTTTACTCTACTGCTAGAGAATGATTTTTCACCCATCATATTTTTTCTAACATATTGCATGTAAGGTGAATTTAAATGTCTGAAATTATTCATTTTTATAGTAGGATTTACAATAAATTTCTTTTTATTGGCCTTGATTTTATGATGATTATCGTTTCTGACAGAAGAATTCTATTCTTAAAATCCATCCTGAATGAATTCTTATTTATGTGAATAAAAAACTGTTTACATGTACTAAACTGTTCCCATTCTTCATTTAGTTAATCTCATGTCAGCACCGCCTCCCAGAGACCAAAAAATACACAGTGTCACTTAACACGTGGCTAATATGGTTTATGAATAAAAAAAGGGCTATTGTGCTTTCCAAGTGACGCATTCCATCTAGATAACAAACGCTTTT
Source organism: Maratus michaelseni (assembly GCA_963931845.1). Lineage (NCBI taxonomy): Eukaryota > Metazoa > Arthropoda > Arachnida > Araneae > Salticidae > Maratus > Maratus michaelseni. Next base: position 265,401,873 of record OZ007594.1, read on the forward strand.
TTTCTCTCTCTTTTTTGTGAACAAAATATTGTTAGCTGCTAAACAGTTCTGGCCACGCTCCCTGAAACTTGAGAAATTTAAATTCCTATTGATTTATTCTTCCTTGGCTGAAGGTGAATCCTAATTCCTTCCTTAATTCCCTTTAACTGAATCGGGCGTAATCCTCACGTTGTTGAATTCGTTCAGTCTTATGCTTTCTATATACCAAGGCTGAACCAAACTAGAGATGGACACAGGAAAAAAAAAAAAAAAAGCCTTTACCTAAGTCCATTGCTGAATGGAGAAAAGTCCGCAAATCCAAAGCTTTGGCTTAAAACCATCCTCACCATCCCTACCAGGTAATGCAGATCTCAGGTAGAAGCTTAAATCCATGGGGTGCTTGAGACCCATTGTAGGTCTGGAGCCCCCTGTTCACCCCCGCAATTCTCAGGCCGATGCTCTTTTTGGGGTGCTCTTTCCACGGGTCGATGAGAATACTGCTTTTTTTCCTCTTCTCCTCCTATTCCATTGTAGTTTTTTGGAAGTAAAGTCCGACTTCCTTTCAGAAAGTTTAGGACAATGAGAAAGGAGCCTCCCCCGAGAAAGGTTTCGGGACCTTGTTTACGTCTTGCGGCAAGCTAAAATCGGAAATGGGTTATATGAGAGTTCGATCCGTAAACAACGACGTGATGCGAGGATTTTTCTCTGATCGTCCGTAGAGATTGCGGAACCGAATGGCGAAGTGAACGTTCTGGAAGAATAATTTTCTGCTAGAAATGGAATTTCTATTCGTGGTCACTAGTCATAACTGATTTTTAAGCAAATCGATTAAGTGTCTATGGATTCCGTCGTCATCAGAGCGAGAAAGGAGTGTTTATTTTCACTTTTTTGGGGGGAAAACTTTTTGTCATGGCTATATGTAATGCCATTTGAGATGTTTTTCTTCTCGCTAGCTCCATTAAAATATGGATTTTAAACTGAGTATTTGTGTAAAATTTAAATATTCCCATCATTAATTTACAAAATTCCCCATTTAAACATATTGTCATAAACTGATCCCTTTTCTTCTTAAATTTTCGTAATTAAAAAAAAGAAGAGTTACTGAAATTATATTACTAACTGGAGATTAAATATGTATAGAACTAGATTTTATTTTCATTTTATTTTTTTTCACAAAATGAGTAAAAAAAAAAACAACAACTATAGTTTCTAGAGCAATTAATTATCATCTTTCTTCATCCAGTGATTAGTAATAAACAGTAGTTTACCCGACATCTGATGAAGAAAGCAAGTAATTGATTGCTCTCGAAAGTATAGTTCAGAAAAAGAAGATCTATAAAGAGTTCCTGCGTTACTCGTACTATTTTATACATAAATCAAATCATGGTGATTGTGGCATAAAGTGAATTACACCATCATCACAACAATTACAGAGAGAAGAGAAAGTATAGAAAGATTGTTTACAGACCTTTATTAATTGTCTCGTTAGATTAAATTACACAACATATCGCTCACCCACATGAAAAGTAACACAACTCTAAAATACTATATTTCACAGAAGGAGCAACAGAAGATTTACTTATTTATTTATTTTTATTGTTTTTTTTTTATTATTATTATTGTAACATGAAATTATGGCACATGACTCTGCATGCAATTGTAAAAGCGTACATAGAAAAGCGTAAAATCATTAAGAATGAAAACGTAGAACAGATATAGAAAATTGGGTAAAAAAATCCCTTCTGTAGTGGATAAGTGACATATAGCGTTATCTAGTAAGCTTTCGGATAACTACACTTATGACACTTTTGCTGTAGCAACATGCACCTAAATCAGACCTATTAGAGCTATGAGCAATAATACGCAAATGGAAGCTTTGGAAGTTGTGTCACTTTTCTTCCGGATGAGTGATATTTTCTAAATTGCCTTTACATTTCTAGCACTCTAAAAACTCTGATGATGAATATCTGATGATGAAACTCTGATGAATTTTATAGTGAAGAAAATGGGTTTTGATTGCCTTTCAATTTAGTGTAGTGGAATGCTTTTTTGGGCATAAACTCTAAAGTGTCCTTTTCCGTAGTATATTTACCCTTTCGATGAAAAGAAAGAAATATTCACTTAAAATAACTAAAAATTTAAACTGATGAGGGAAAAGATTAGTACATGATGTTCCACACTCTTTCGAATTCATATATATAGAGCCATAGATGGAAAAATGGCATTTGTGAATTCCAAACAATTTTCATTTTCTATGTTCTTTTTTAAAATGCGTAAAAATACAAATAAATAGTCTTTGATATGAATAAATTCAACATTCAAACCAAATAATCATTTTTTTCCCTCCTAACGATAACTTTATATCATTCTTGGTCAGTGGTTCTTTTCTTAGTTATACTTAGTTAGTATATGATGCTCTACGCTCTTTCGAATTGGTATATAAAGAAATAGATGTTTTAAATAGACATTTTTATGTTCAACAAACACGTTTTACCTGACAAATATGGTAAATTACCAGCATTAATATTAAAATTAACATTATTTTGTTACTCATGAATGCATAAATTCAGTTACGCATAGCTGAAAATGTTTAATTTGATAGCACACTAAAAATTGATAATCGAGTTTGATAAAACTGATTAATACATCATAAAACTACTCGGAAACTTTTCCCAAAGTCAATGTCAGCGAAAGAGACTGTTTTTATAAATTCTTCTTTATCTCGAAAATGTATTGGTTTCTGAGGTTTCTAAAGATAAAGCACACATTTCGTAATTGTGGGTAACTCGGAAGACATTATTGTAACTTTTCGTTCGTGTTTGTATTAAACTAGCTGTTACCCGGTGACTTCGTTCACGTAACATTTAAAGAAAATTAATGCATTAATTAAGCAACATATACAATTAACAAACTCTTTATCATATTTTATAGTAGATAATAATTCTGATAATCACAATTTGCGTATTTCTGTTTATATATATATATGATCATTTAAATTTATTTCATGATTTTAAAAATTTCATACTCTTTCACTACGAACAACTATGTGTGGAACACATTTATTTTTCATTTCTTATTCTTTTTTAGCATTTCTATTTATTCTATTTTACATTTATTTCGTTCATAGAAATTGATTTAATTTAAGTTTTCGTGTCAAAGAATATTTTTCAAAATGATTATATTAGTAAATATTTTTGAGGAAATTTGTTAATTAACATGTTTAGATATAAATTTAGATATAACATTTAGATATAAATTTTATTTGATTGGAATAATCAAAAAACCAACATAAATTATGTTTCTTTTCCCAAACAGTTTATGATGTGATATTCTTATATGATATTTAAAGTTATGTGATATTAAAAAAAAAAAAAATTAAAACGTAGTAGAGCATAAAAGTTAAAAAATAAATAAAATAAGTAGAAAAATACTTTTAACCCACATATATTTTTGGTATTTTTATTTCACAGTGCCATACTTTTAACAGCTTTAGATCTATCAATAAAATCGAAATGTTTATCACGCTCCAAAAACTTTTAAAGCCTAAATGCTTATTTGTTAAGCAATAGGGTTGCTTATTTTTTTTAATTCCGAAAACAATCTGGAAAAAGCACCCCAATTATGGAGCATTGTCATATTGATTTTTGTGCTGTAGTTTAGGATTATGGGAGTTTCGAAATTTGACAGGAATGTATTCCAATGAGAGGCAAAAATTACCCAGCCAGACATTTTTAATTATAGATATTTTAAAAATATAAGGAATTATATAAGTATCAGAGAAAGATAATTAATTATACCTGGATTTTTAATTGGATATTCTCTTGCTCTTTTCAATAATTTGTCTTTAAAAAATAGCAGGAGGGATTTTCTTGATTAATTAGGGCGTCGAATCTTTAAATTTCACGTGAACGATGCCAAATGCAAATTCCATTCTCCAATGAAAAAATTGCATTTGCTAACAACTCTTACATCGACTTTAATATTTTTATTGCATTTTACCGAAATTTAATATTCTGGAAGATTGTACAGTAAAAGCATGTTAAACTTATGCTTTATTGACCAATGCATTATGTGGAAACTACACTACTTTGTGTAATTGCTATAAAATACTAATATTTTCTGAATGAAAACCGGCACATGATTTAAAATATGACCGGGACCACTTTCACCAAGAAGAGATTTTCCTATGAACCCCATAATTAAAAAAAAATTATTCCACTTTATGAATCATGTACAACTATGCATTTATATTTATAGATAACTATATATGCATGTTTATCAACTTAACGTAGGCAAAACGTTGGGCTAAATTGCTGGAAGTTTCACTAAGTTTCTCGTAATTTTCAAGTATTTAAAATACATTATATTATGTGTAGGAAATAATACATTATGAATTACTAACTCTGCAAGAATTGTTACTTTTCACCAACAATTAGTTGAGAAAAACACCTTTACTTGAGTGCGTGACGACACATGCACATTATCTATTTAGAACATGAAAGCGTTTAAAGAAATCCAATATACTACTTTACTCATAGAAAAATTTTAAGCATTAATATTATTAAATATTAAATTTAACTCAGGAATTATATTTAAAATGTAATTTAAACAGAATTTGCTAAAATTGCGTTTTGAAATTATGTGATTTTTGATGCAAAATGTTATTTCTCAAAAATATATTGTTCTTTTAAGAATTGGATAAAAATTTCGAAAATGCTGAAATAAAAATGTCGCCATTTGTCGAACTTATAAAAAATATATTAGTTTTTAAAATTAAAATGAATGTTTTACATTAAAAAAATTACGCGTCATTTTTTTCCCGATAAACCATTTTACTTTTAATCCCCTTTGTTTTAACACCCATCTTTAAATAATTAATTAATGGAAAATACTGTAATGTTTTCTTTAAATCCAATTTTTATTAAATAGTGGGCAATTATTCTCCACCAAAATCCAAGGAGCTTAAATATACCTCCTTGGTTGAAAGCTCAAGCTGAGAAAAGTTACTATGTAATGATTTCTATATGTCAATATTTGACTGACGGTTTTTGATTATGTAGAATTAATTGAATCATGAAGTTTGAATACGCAAAAATAAATTTTTATTTCTTGGAAATTTTAATTTAATATTAACAAACCAGTGGAAATAATTTACTTTTGTAAAATTAAGAGCTAAGTTATTTATTAAAATGAATGTTTTACATTTAAAAAATTACAACGGTTTTTTTTTTTCCGATAAACCATTTTACTTTTAGTCCCGTTTGTTTTAACACCCATCTTTAAAGAATAATTAATGGAAAAAGGCACCCCAAAATAATAAAAATCTCAAATTACTGTACTGTTTTCTTTAAATCCAATTTTTATTAATAGTGGGCAATTATTGTCCACCTAAATCCAAGGAGCTTAAATATGCTCGCTTGGTTGAAGCTCAAACTGAAAAAAATTACGATGTTTTCTAAATGGCAATATTTGACAGACGTTTTTTGATTATGTAGAATAAAATGAATCATGAAGTTTGAATACGCAAAAATGTTTTTATTTCTTGGAAAATTTACTTTAATATTAACAAACGAGTAGAAACAATTTACCTTTGTAAAATTAGGAGCTAAGTTATTTATTTTTTTATCTCCAAACCCATTTAAATAAATGTACTATGTCGTTAAAACGCACTAATCTTTATACTATGCGAAAAAAATAACATTATCTGCCCAAAATGACGTCAGTTTCAGATTTCAAATTATAGTTAGAGAATTTGAATTTTTATTGGTTAGTAAAAATATTGTCCATACATAGTTCTTTTTATTACAACAGGGAAGAAATTGTATTAGAAATTGAAAAATAAATAGATTTCTGTAATGATAAACTATGGGAGATGTTTAAAAAAAATTGTAAAGAATGGTCTGAGAAATTTTGAAAGTTAACAGTAATTTTACTCGTTCATTTTACTCGTATGTACATCAAGTTTTGTCCAAATTGGATAAAAACAGTAGATTTGTATAAGGAACATACATACCAAGAACGGCGTTTTATATATGTAGATTTTTGTAGATTAAGAAACGTGAAAATACTCTATTTATACTATGTATCCCAAAAAATTCTGACTGTTTGTCTCGAAGCTTACGTTTAGAAATTTTGTCCGAACTTTGAAATTGTCATTATAAATACCCTAATTTTTTTCATCATATTTATCATATTTCATCAACTTTAATTCCAATTTTTTATTGTTTTATCTTAAAAAAGGCATTAAAAACGAACTAAAATGTATGTGGAGACTGTGCCAGCGTTGAAAAATTGAAGACTAGTATGGAAAATGTAGATATAGAGTGAACGCACCAGTTATTTACTCTATTAAGATATCAAACTACGTTTAAATTGCTAAATTTGGACAAATATTACAAATTTCTTCTATTTGTAACCCTTTCGAACATAGTTAAAAAGTGTTTATGTATTTGATTTGTCTGTTTGTCTGTTCACCTGTCCGTCTGTCTGTAGTCTAATTCTTGTAACTATACTCGGACTGGCATGTAATTTTAACATATTAATGAGGTTAAGGATGTCTAAAACACAAAAATCTTCAAATTTTTGAAAAATATTTTAATGTATTAAAAAATTCTCTGTTTTTATCCGCTTAAAATGGCGTTTAAATCATGTTTCTATCTTAAATAGAACAGGATATATTAAGTTTTTGTTTTAAAAATCTAGCTTTCAAGTAGTGGTTGTCATGGAAACGTTTTTGCGTTTTTCTGCGTGATGGGTTCTTTCACGCATTCTCGTCTTTAAATCGTTATAAGTCAAAAACAGTTAAAGATAACTGGTCTTTTTCCGTTATTTTACTTTAATTTTGATTCAGCAAATTTGAAAAAAATTTTTACTTTTGAAAATATGATATTTAAAAAAAAAAAAAAAAGTTAAATTTTTTTTAAAGTTTTTATTTTAAATATTTTTTTTTTAATTAATGTGTTTTAAAATACTGAATCAAAATTAAAATTTATATATTTCTGTTTCTTTAAATGAAAAAAAAAATTGAAATTTTACAAATAATATTTCGAGTTATAAAGATTTTAAATTACCCCATTTTTTTAATAAATTTTAAATATTTTTTTTAAGTTATGAGAAGTTTTATCATGTGATTTTGTTTACAAATAATATAGTTAACAATCACAAAAAAATTCAAAAATTTTTAACTCAATAAATGAAAATTTTTTTTAAATGTGTCCGAACCCCCTATACAATGTTTGCTATCGAAAATGAAGTATTTAGCTTTTATAGTTCGTTTACAGAGACGCACAAAAGAATTCCATTACCATATGTTATATGGGAAAAAATCGTTTGCGCCTTTTAATTATGTTATGATACTTCAAGTTGCTGTGCAACATGGGAATCCCCTTGATGAAATAAATTGTTTACTGTTTACTGATAGGTAAAATCATCAGGTATTAAAATTTTACCGGTATTAAAGATATTAAAACTAGGTATTAAAATACGACAGAACTTTTGCATCTACTTAATATATAATTTAATGGAAATTCCAAAACGAAGCTAGACTATTTCAGAAATTATTAACCTTTTTCTTCAATGTAATATATATATTAAGAATGTTTATGTTTCGTCAAGTTGTGAATAAAAAAATAGCATTTTTTTTTTCTTAAGTTACAATTAAAAATACTTTTTTAGCCACTTAAATTATTATTAGAAGCCAGAACTGATTTTCAGGGAGTGCTGCGAAATTATACTTTTATTTCGAACTGATTTGTTCATTTCATGAAGATCGGTCGGTGGTTTCATGTTACAGCAATACCTTCACTGTAATATTCTAATAATATTTTTTGATGGCTCCAGAATACAATTCGTCAGCTTGTCATATACTGTGGACGTGTAAATAATATGTTTTCATCTATTCTTTACGTCATACACTGCAAAAAAATTGTTGATTTTACAGTATAATACTAGCACCTCAGTTGCCAGTATTACACCGTAAAATTAACAGTAATAAATAGTAAAAAAAGCAGTAATATTCGCGCATGCGAACAAAAATCGATGCTAGTTTTTAAATTAATAGTTTTTAATAACAGGATAAAGGAAAATTGGTGCGGAAATATCAATATTAAATATATAGCAAAATTTTTAAACATTGACCTTTTTTTTTTAAATTTTTTATGTAATATGCAATTATTATTTTATTGTTGTGTTTTTAACTTGATGCTGAAATACTGTGCGTAGTCACATATTCCTTTTTAAAGCGCAAGTTTAATAAAAAAAAAAATACTAACTGCGTTGTAACCCGATGTGTTGCATTTACATTGCATGAAATCTTCCGATTTTTTGAGAGAAAAAGAAATCCAATATTACTGTACATATAAAAAATATTTATAACAACATAATTTCGAGTAAGAACTCGTAATTTATAATGTAGGTCATAGATCAAACAGAAATTGAGAAAATTACATATTACAGATGACGTGATTTTTGATGCTAAAGTTTGTCAAAAGTACGCTGTTCTTTTAAGGTTTGGTTTATAATTTTGAAGCTGAGAAATAAAAATGACGTCACTTTGACACACTTATAAAATAAATATATTTTCTGTTTTTGAATTAAATTAAATACTTTACAGGGGGGGGGGGGATATTTTTACACAATAAACCATTTTACATTTAGCGCCTTTGTGAAATGTTTTAACCGCCATCTTTCAAAAATAAATAATTGAAAACAGTATATGATTTTTCTTAATCTTTAATTCTTGTGAATAGTTGTGAATCATTGTCCACCTAAATGCAAGGAGTTTAAATCTTCCACCGTGGTTAAATGCAGACAGACGATTTTTGTTTCTGCAGAATAAATTGATTCATGATGCTTGAATATGCGAAAATATGTTTTTATTTTTTCGAATTTCCTTCGCAAATTTAATTTAACCAAGAGTTTTTTTTTAACCATCTATTTAAATAAAAAATAATTTCTCTTCATTTTTTAATGAGAAATTGACGTCATATAATCGAATAATTCCCATCCCTCCCCCCTTTTTTTCTCTCTTTTATGCACAAAAATGGAGTAATTTAATTTCCACCATTACAGAAATGTCATTAAAACTTACAAAAAAAAAAATCAATATCTCAGAAACTAATATATATTTTTAAATTCCAAGACGTTATATGACATCCTCGGATTCATGCGGATTACTGGTTTTAATTTTATTTTCCAAAATTCGATATTCTAGGAGGAGTTGTGAAATACAAACAGACAGGCAGATTTTAACACAATAGATTCTATCCCAATCGATATCTTACCTAACAAAAAATGGCTTTTAAGATGCTATGGGATTATATTTTTATCTGAAATGAATTTGTCCATTGCATGGAGGTCTGCCGCGCCGGTGGCTTCATGCTATAACAATACACTCGCTGTAATATTCTAATAATATTCTTTGATGGATGCAAAATACGCTTCATCAGCTCGTCACAGAGAGCAGGTAAAGAATATATTTTCATCCATTCTTTACGTTGGAGAGTGTGGAACCCCGTCTCTAATCTCCACACCATGGACCTAACGTCTCAGAATCACGCTTGTTAATTCCTTGCATTGTCCGCGTTCATTTAGGGGGATCGGGAGCAGGGCGTGAACGCGTAAAAAAGTGAAAAAGAGAAGCAAAGTCCTGAATAGCAGAGGAAAAAGTGTGAATATCAATGTGACGCGTTTTCTCTACTGCGACGAATCTTCACACCTCAACGACATCCGACATTCGCTACGTTCGAAACTTTGCAACAGTCAAAGAAATGCAGGATTCGTTCCATCGGCGTGGAATGGAACATTTTTTTCCCTTAGCAATAATGGAAGATAGCTTCTGTACAGTACTTGACCTCTTCACCTCTAGCTTTTTTTGCATGAACAACTGACCTTTGTCCAGTGTCGAGTGGCCACGAGTGGTCCCTCTTGACCTTCCATTCATGGCGGGTTCGCTAAAAACTGATGAAGCGAGAGCTGCTCATTGATGTGAGCGGATCTTTTAACAATTGCGATATTATGTCGAGAAGGTATGAATATTCGGACATTCATACAAAATGCAAGCCAGACTGCAATAAATACGGATACTGAGGTAAATGACCCACTGCCCCATAAATTTCTTTCTATAGTGAAAGAAATTCAGCAACAGCCTTTACAGGCACTTTTATTAAGTGCTTACAGGGGTCCTTTAGATTTCCATAAGCATTTTTTGCCATATGGTCAGTCGTGTGCCACTTGTTTATACTTTTTTTCCACTTGATGACCTAACTCAAAAAACAGAAATAAAATGCTGAAGTTAGTTTTACCAACTTTCCTTATTATATGCATATAAAATTTATTATAAGCATATTAGAATAATGTTTTTTAAAACAATCTTCTAAAGCTTCTACACCAAAATATGCATGCTGTAATCTAGTCGTGGTTGCCATTACCTTGGTGTAGTAAATTTTTGAACAAAATAAAGGTGCTTACAACCAAAGAAAGCTTCTTTCAGTGGTTCATCAATGTACAGAATCACGGTTACAGCAACTTTCATCCCGTCACTGGTTCAATGTACATTTTTTTTTCTTTTCAATGAAAATTTTTATCTCATCCATTCTTTTTCCAATAAGAAGTGGTGATCAAATATATTAAATGAAGAATTAAATTGATCTTTTTTTTTTACACTGTGTATTTAGAGCGATATAAATATTTCAATAAATATACCAATCTTAATCAAAGGGATTTAATGCTAAACTTTTGTAACACATCTTTGAATTTGTAACACTTTAGGGACAAAGATATTTTGCAAGGTTCTAAAATTGTAAAAATAGATAAAAGTACTATTTTATTTGAAAATTTTAACACCTTTTCATTGTTTCATCATTACAAAAACAAATATGTTCTACATAGATTACACTAAAATTACCTTTCACTCCTACAACCGCCAATTCAGCTTAGAGAACATTCTAAATTTTTAATGGAAGAAATCATTTCTTAAGAGCTATTTTTCATAAGTTTTCTATTATCATGATATTTCGTACAGTCTTACACACACATAGTCTAACACAAACACACACACAGACATATATATATGTGTAGGATTTCAGTTTGAACACTTCATCTCCTTTATGACGTAAATGATCATCAAATTAACTGACACTCTAGTGTACTATTATTATCCATGATTTAAATGCACGAGTTATAAATATTTTGGATCGCGAGATCAAGATTTGAACATCTTCAAAATTGGAAAAGAGCCAGCCTTCTCATTTTTATTGTGAAGCAAGCATCAAAGTGAGAAATAGCCAGTAAAGGCGCTGTTAGGCCTCATTGTTTTCTTTGGTAAATAAACATATTGTATATGTTTGGCGAAAAGTGTATTAGTTGGAAAGAAATTATGAGTAAAGTATTGTAGAGTCTGTCGTCTAGATTGTAACTGTCTAGGACTGTATTAAAGTTCATATTTTGTTATTCATCGTCTATTTGTTCATATAATTCCAGTAAATCAACTTTTACATATTATCTTCTTACACACATACACACACACACACACACACACATATATATATATATATATATATATATATATATATATATATATATATATATATAACCATTAATGAAACATTACCGAAACACCAACAGAAACTTGAAATTATGATTTAGTAAGTAATAATTTATTAACAACGAAATTGTAACCCCAGCACTATGACATAGATATTAAATACTTATTTAAAAGAAGTAGAAATTAAATTAAAAATTGAATGAAATAAATAGAATGAATGAAATTTGTGGAATTTATACAGAATTATCAAGTCCCAAATGCATAAATTCCACAAATAAAATGAGTGGTTTCATCTTCATATTACCATTAAAATTGCTAAAGAATATGATTTTGGGACGACCACTCATAGACACAAAACCATCAAGTGAAAAAAAAACTTAAAGTTCAAAAAACAAGTACAATACTAATACAATACCAAAAAGGAGAGAAACCTTACCCATAATTATGAGAAAAAAACTTGATAATATATCCCCAAGTACCAAAAACTACGAGATGAAGATGGATGCCGGCTCACAACACTGACCAGATACATGAAGACAACTAAACAAAGGCAATGAATTGCAAAAAAAAATTTCTAAATGTTGCCAAAAACATTTTTAGAAGATTACAAACCCTGTTGCCATATATATATATATATATATATATATATATATATATGATACATTCCTGTCGAAAATTGGCACATTATAGACGATCGCTATTGCTGTAGACTTGAACGTTCTTTCCACCAGACAATCGGAACATCTCAGTCCGAAACCACTAAAATTACCTGATAATCATATCGAGGTAGCCGCAGTCGAGATCGTTGAAATGTAGTCATGACACCCGGACAGGGCATCACTTCGAGTCACTCACCATGAAGACAAATCTCGAAGTATATCACATCGGAAATCTTAGTGTATTTGCAGTCGTAAAAATTGAGCAGAGGCAGTGAAATCCAGAAGAGATTTCCCAAAAACATTAGAAAGAAGACTTAATACTTAATAGATGAGCAGGGCTTTATTGTGATCACAGAGATGAAAGCAACTCCACCAACTTTCGCTTCATTAAAACTGAACACATTTGAAGATATTGAAGAATTAGCCGAGCTTGAAGAACATACTACCGATGCATTAGTGTAGACTCCCCAGTGACGGCAATTAGATGACAACCACTAATTCGTGTAAATTCTGTCTCCGAAGCCAGTGTAACCGTATAAATACTTCAAAATTTGGCCCAAAGGTACAAAACGCGCGAACAAGCTGGTCCACTCGCATCCATGTTCGGAGGGCGCTAGGGGGATAAAGAAGGCGGAGCTTTCTCGCTAATGGATGAAAAAATGAGGCCACGAAGACGTGTCTCTGACGTATGATTAAAACTCTTTAACAGAAGCGGTAAATTAAAAAGGTAAAAAGGCCTTTGGGCGCGAAAACCGCTTGGAATCATGGGATGCCGAATGAATTAAATAGAAATAAAAATGGTATTATAAAAGTTCCAAAGAATAAAAATTAAATGTCTCAAAAGAAGAAATTAGGCAGGTGCGTTTAGAGGCAGTGCTGCAATTTAAGAGAATAAGGTTTTAATAAATACGTGTAGCTTTTAACAGATTAAGATTTTTAGAATGATAAATAACAGAATATTTTGATTAAGTTATGGAATAAAATACAAAATAGATTTAAGAGATATTTTAAAAAGAGATTGAAAAAAGAATTGAAGAATTTGGAATAATTTAACTAAAGAAATAGGGCGAAAATTTTTTATTATTACATATCCCCCCACCCAAAAAGACGAATGAACCGGTAGGTCATATGACCTGCAAGTTCATTGAAGGGAAATGTTACACGGACTTGGATTACAATTTATCAACTGGAGGAAGTCAAAATAAGTACATTTCCAAAATTTATTCATTAATGCCCAATAACATTAAATTTAATAACTATAACGCGAATTGGTGGAGTTGTTAATAAAAATACAATTACAAGATATTAATCTTGTTAACAATGACATAAAAAGCTTTAGAAAATATTAAACAAAATAAGAAAAGAATTGTAACACTTTAAAATAATAGATAACATACTTCCAGAGTATCATCTTACAAAATTTGTTGCAAATTGCTTGTAGAATTGTTGCTTAATTTGTCGTTCAGTTCTCGTCTGAGTGATAGTCCATCCAAAAAAGTTATTTGCATACCTCACAAACTGAACAGTTTACAAATTGAAAGAGAAAAATCCTTCAAATTTTAGATCTTACTGATCTTCCTTATGAAAGTCTATTTCAGAATTAAAGTTCATCTGAATGCTTTATATTTACTAGCAACAACTCGAAAATAGTACTAAGATTAATATTAACAACAATAAAACACAAATAATACAATAATAATAATAATAAGAAGAAGAAGAATATCAACAATAAAAATTTTAAAATAATAATACTTAACAATAACAATAATCATAAGTTAATTTTCAAATATTAAACTTATGTTTGTCTGAAAAACTCAGTCCTGAATGGAATGCTAAGAAAAACTTAAGAGAAATGAGTATTTTGTTATGGTATAGTTTGTCTGACAAATGGTAATTACCTAAAAAGGCAAATAGGTAATGTAAGCAGTATAAGAGTTTTTTACTCAACATCAAAATTACTATTACCATTATTACCTTTATAACTTCCATTACCTTTACTACTTTATTACTTGTTTACTTCTAGAAGTAAAAATTTATATATCTCAACATATTCAAATTCAAGTAGTATTCAAATTCAAGTAATATTTAATCTCAATATCAAATTATAAATAGTATAACTAATAATAATAATATTGAACAATAAGTTCAGCAATAACAAGCATTATAATTCAAAAATATCACACTCTTTCTTTAATTACTTTCTTAAGTATATAATTAATATCTCATCCATACAGTAGTGAATGAGGTCTGAAATATACTCAATAAAATACATAATACAAAAAAAGGAATAAATAAGAAAAATTCGTGAAAACAATCATTATTGTGTAGATGATGGTTATGTAACTATCTTGCTTTCAGTCAAACAAGAAAACATAAGTTGTGAAATGAAAAAATGGGACCTTGTAGCATATTAAGAAAGGTTGGACAATTCTCACTTAGTATTAAGATATCATATTTGATTAGTTTAAGATATAATTTAATCCAGTTTATTTTATTAATTTAGTTAATACTGTTTAATTTATTATTCTAATCTAATCCAATTCAGTATCAGAAACTCCTAACTTAAATCAACTAAATTACGCCAGCATAAAAAGTTGACTCAAGTGGAAACTTCAACAGTGACACTCTCGTGTGCACAATCAAGAACACCACGGTTATACAGAAGAGAATTGATTAGTTAATTATTAATTTATTTTATTTCGTTTATTTTTGGATTATATTAAAATCAAGACGAAACTATAAATTTAACATTAGTTTGTTGTTGGTTCTCATGGGATAATTTTAATTGATCAGGAGGATAATAAGGGCGTAATTTTGATACATGTACTATTTCAGTAGGTTTATTTTGAATTTGTCTATCAATTTCAAAATTGACATCAGATAACTTATTAAGGATTTGATAAGGACCACTAAAGACTTGTGAAAGTTTTCTGGTATTAGGATATTGGAACTCTTCATAAATTACAAGATCTCCAATCTCAAATTTTGGTTCTAGATAATTTCGATCATAATATTTTTTACTTCTCCAATAGAATTCATCAGTGCGTTTTTTAGCAAGTTTAAGGGCTTCTTGAACAGGAGGGTAATAATTTTGTTGAAGAGGAGAATCATAGGGTAATTGGCCAAAAAGTAAGTAAGCAGGAGGGAATTTAGTGATAGAATGAAGGGTATTGTTATACTCATTAACTACTTCTGTCAAAATTTTTGTCCAAGGAATTTTGGAGTTGGTAGAATTGACTTTACACTTCAATCTAGTAACTATTGTCTGGTTCGCTCTCTCACATTTGCCATTCGTTTGAGGATGATGTGATGTGGTTAAACGTTGCTTAATATTGTGGTTTCGCAGAAATTTTTTAAATCTAGATGAAGTAAAGGCTGCATTTCTATCACTTAACACTTTTTGATGGGTCTGGACATTAAGAATTTTATTAAAACAGAATAATTGTTGTGGTGTTTGAATATTAAAAACTTGGTTTAGACAATTAGTATAAGTTTCTGTGGTAACACTTTTTGAGGGGAAAGCCCAAACATATCTAGTAGCATGGTCGATGATGATGTGTAGATATTTTTTGGTGGAGTTATAATAATTGAATCCTCCCACAGTATCAATAGAAAGACATTCAAAAGGTTGATCTGTGGTGTGCATAGCTTGTAATAAGCCAAATTTTTTCTGTCTGGGTTTTTTATTCTTTTGACAAATATCACAATGTTTTACAAAATTGGTTATATCTTGCGTCATGTCAGGCCAATAATAATTAGGGGAGATTAAATTTAACATTTTTTGGATACCAGGAGATGACCAAATTTTTCATGAGCAACATTTAGTATTTTTCTCCTTAAAGACATGGGGACTACTATTTTTCTAAAACCTTTCTTTTTTACTATCATAAGTCCATTTTCCTTTAGATAATTTTTACCACACATATTATCTTTTTCCTGCCTCTCTATAATTTCTTTAACGTCCAGAAGAAAAGTAAGTGGTTGAATAAAATGTGAAACTGGGTTTCTCGACAACATGTCGGCTTCGACATTTGTGGATTCTTTTTCGTAAACTATATTATATTCAAACATGCTCAACTTCAAAGACCATCTAAATAACCTGCCTCTCAAATGTTTAGTATTTTTTAACCATACAAGAGATGCATGATCAGTATGAATGGTAAATTTTACACCATGAAAATAATGATAGAATTTGTCTAAGGTGTCAATGATGGCAAGACACTCTAACTCGGTAATAAAATAATTCTTCTCATAACTTCTCAATCCTCTAGAGTAATAAGCAATTGGATGTAAAAAATTATTACTATCAGGTTGTTTTAAGACTGCACCTACTGCCACCTGTGAGGCATCAACAAACATATGGAGGGGTAACTTAGGGTCATAAATTTTTAAGATAGGTTTGGCTATTAAGGCATCTTTTAATTTTTGAAAAGAATTTTGACAATCTGTATTCCATTCCCATAGTGTATTTTTTCTGAGTAATCTGTTAAGAGGGACTCGAATTTCGGCATATTTATCTATAAACTTGTGATAAACATTGATAGATCCTAAGAATCTCTGAAGTTCCTTTACATTTGTAGGGGGTTTTAGTTTTTTTATTACTTCAATATTAGCATTAGCAGGAGTTAATGTGCCATTCTGGATGGTATATCCTAAGAAGTTAATTTTATTTTGGACAAAATTGCATTTAGAGAGTTTAAGTTTAATGTTTTCGCGTCTACATAATTCAAATATTTGGTTTAAATGTTGCATATGTTCTTCTAATGAGGAAGAAAAAATAATGATATCATCAAAATAATGGCAAGCAAAGTCTATTTTGTATTTAGTAAGTATTCTTCTAAGGGTTCTATTAAATATCGGGGGGCCTAATTTAATCCCGAAGGGCAGAACTAACCATTCAAAGAGCCCAAAGTTGGTAGCAAAAGCCAATTTTTCAGTATCGGATTGATGTATGGGTATGTGCCAGTAGCCAGAGGCTAAATCTAAAGTTGAAAAATACTGCGCACTACTCAGTTTATCTAAAATTCCATCGATACGAGGTAGGGGTTCTGCGTCATTTTTCATTATTGCATTTAATTTTCTATAGTCAACACATAATCTAGTTTTTTTACCTTCTTCTCTTTTCATTACTAATGTAATAGGGGCAGAATAGGGACTATTGCTCTCTTTAATTAAACCAGCATCTAATAGTGAATGAATTTGATCCGAAATCTCTTTTTCTTCTAAAGGGGAAGTTCTGTATGGCCTCAGAGATATTGGTAGGTCAGAATTAAGAAAAATACGTTGCGGTTCGATATTAATTCTCCCGACATCAAATTTATTTTTAGAAAATATATCTAAATAATCCCTTATACTTTCCCTTAAAGTTTCATTTTCTATAGAATTTATTTCCCCAATTAATTTAGAATTATCAACATTAGATGGAACAAAGGATTGAGGAGATATGATCTTTCCATAATCGGGTTGCACTCTCTGATAATCATAGTTAACATTAAAATGAAGTAACCTTAATTTATCACTGGATATGTTCTTAGATTCATTTAAAACCTAGTATAGCATAATCTAAATTTGTATTACATATCAAAAATCTAATATTTTGTTGCACATTACCTAATTTAAACAATAAATTACAAGCTTTATCTATTACAACAGTTCCTTTGGCTTGGCCAATAATAACAGGTGGAATATTTATAACTTTAGCATTTAAGAATTTAACAAATTTAAAAGGCAAAATACTTATGGTTAAGCCAGAGTCAATCACACAAGGTAGTTCCATGTTATTTACATATCCTGATACAATTAACTGTCATATATTATCAGTAGATGGTTGTGGTTGACTAAGAGGGGGTGCAGAAGATTGCAGGGGCCTAACATTGAATACACAATCCCTCTCCCAGTGATATTGGAGAACAACTACCGATTAGTTGTCAAATCGAAAGTTGGTGGAGTTGCTTTCATCTCTGTGATCACAATAATGCCCTGCTCATCTATTAAGTATTAAGTCTTCTTTTTAATGTTTTTGGGAAATCTCTTCTGGATTTCACTGCCTCTGCTCAATTTTTACGACTGCAAATACACTAAGATTTCCGATGTGATATACTTCGAGATTTGTCTTCATGGTGAGTGACTCAAAGTGATGCCCT
Source organism: Maratus michaelseni (assembly GCA_963931845.1). Classification (NCBI taxonomy): domain Eukaryota; kingdom Metazoa; phylum Arthropoda; class Arachnida; order Araneae; family Salticidae; genus Maratus; species Maratus michaelseni. The sequence goes on from OZ007594.1 coordinate 265,420,196, forward strand.
GTCCGGGTGTCATGACTACATTTCAACGATCTCGACTGCGGCTACCTCGATATGATTATCAGGTAATTTTAGTGGTTTCGGACCGAGATGTTCCGATTGTCTGGTGGAAAGAACGTTCAAGTCGACAGCAATAGCGATCGTCTATAATGTGCCAATTTTCGACAGGAATGTATCAAAAAAGTCGACAGGATTTTTTGATACATTCCTGTCGAAAATTGGCACATTATAGACGATCGCTATTGCTGTCGACTTGAACGTTCTTTTCACCAGACAATCGGAACATCTCAGTCCGAAACCACTAAAATTACCTGATAATCATATCGAGGTAGCCGCAGTCGAGATCGTTGAAATGTAGTCATGACACCCGGACAGGGCATCACTTCGAGTCACTCACCATGAAGACAAATCTCGAAGTATATCACATCGGAAATCTTAGTGTATTTGCAGTCGTAAAAATTGAGCAGAGGCAGTGAAATCCAGAAGAGATTTCCCAAAAACATTAGAAAGAAGACTTAATACTTAATAGATGAGCAGGGCTTTATTGTGATCACAGAGATGAAAGCAACTCCACCAACTTTCGCTTCATTAAAACTGAACACATTTGAAGATATTGAAGAATTAGCCGAGCTTGAAGAACATACTACCGATGCATTAGTGTAGACTCCCCAGTGACGGCAATTAGATGACAACCACTAATTCGTGTAAATTCTGTCTCCGAAGCCAGTGTAACCGTATAAATACTTCAAAATTTGGCCCAAAGGTACAAAACGCGCGAACAAGCTGGTCCACTCGCATCCATGTTCGGAGGGCGCTAGGGGGATAAAGAAGGCGGAGCTTTCTCGCTAATGGATGAAAAAATGAGGCCACGAAGACGTGTCTCTGACGTATGATTAAAACTCTTTAACAGAAGCGGTAAATTAAAAAGGTAAAAAGGCCTTTGGGCGCGAAAACCGCTTGGAATCATGGGATGCCGAATGAATTAAATAGAAATAAAAATGGTATTATAAAAGTTCCAAAGAATAAAAATTAAATGTCTCAAAAGAAGAAATTAGGCAGGTGCGTTTAGAGGCAGTGCTGCAATTTAAGAGAATAAGGTTTTAATAAATACGTGTAGCTTTTAACAGATTAAGATTTTTAGAATGATAAATAACAGAATATTTTGATTAAGTTATGGAATAAAATACAAAATAGATTTAAGAGATATTTTAAAAAGAGAGAGAAAAAAGAATTGAAGAATTTGGAATAATTTAACTAAAGAAATAGGGCGAAAATTTTTTATTATTACATATATATATATATATATATATATATATATATATAATGAAAACACATGTGAAAAACAAAGAATAAGATATTATACAAATCAATGGAAAAGGTACTGCAAGAATTAAACTTCAAAAAATCAAAAATCAAAAATGAAAAACTATGAATATCTTATGGAATCTTCAGAGGAGCTTCATAAGAATAATTACATAATAAATATATGTTACTTCATCAAATATTGTCAGCATTATGCGTACATATATATAGAAAATGATGTTTCAAGCTATATGATAGAATATATTATTACAGCCTCAAGCACTGTCTCAGATTACCCGCCCGCGTTTGATTGTTTGTAACGTTGGCCATGTTAAACATATTCCAAATTTTAAAGGCTAAAATAGCTCAGAATTTTATACTGAATAAAGTCATAGTAGAATAATTTTAGTGTTTTGAAGTCTGACAGAAAATATTCTCTTATAAAAAAAGTAAGGTTATGTAAAGTATTTTTTTTTCTTTTTAAATTCTGAGTGCATTTGTAATGGATATAAGTAAAACCAAAGTACCAGTGTGAGGATTCGCAATGCAATCTAATATTTTTTAGCAATACATAATATTTTTTAGATGCATGTTAAAAACTTCTAAAGAAAAATTCCGGATAAAAATATCTGCAAACAACGTTAGTCAAGCCAGAATATCATCTCATTTATTCCACCAAAGTTACAGTAAAAAACTGATCGAAGATTGCAAAAGGCACGCGCGAGATAAAAAAAATAATAATAATAACAATCGTATTTGAACTTAATTAGAGGATGACATCATCTGCTTCGGGAAAATCACGGGATAAAGAAAAATAAATTGAATACACATAAAATACAACTTATTTTAATATAACAAAACATATATTTTCGGTTACACATGAAATACCACTCCTCGATTGATCGATGGTATCTTTTTCAACATTTCAATTTCAATTTTGCTTTTCAATCATAAATACAAAATAAACTCGTGCAGAGACGAGTTCATTTTATAATTTCTTTATCTGCTTTGTACTATTTTTTTAGGTAGATTTCTTAAGAAATACTACCTATTACATTCTTACCTAAGTTGGAAATTTTGAAAAATTTTTGCAGATCTACGCCGATCATGACTGCCAGAACCCAAAACCACCCCCAGTTCAAAACTTTATATATATATATATATATGTGTGTGTCACTTTTTTCTGACCACGATAACTGGAAAAATTCTGCATAAATCTCTTCCAAACTGATACATAAAATCAAGGGTCATAAAATCTCGTTCAAGTTCGTTAATGGGCAAAATCGAACCAAGGGGGGGGGGGGAATGGGAGGGCTTTTTGTGAAAACAGAAAAACCCTCATAATTTCTTTATTATTATACGTATCGAATCCGTTTAAAGTTATTATTACTTCTAGGAAAAGGGCCGAAAATTTATGTATGACAGATTTTTGATATAATTAAAAATGGCCCCAAGGGGGGGAAAAAAGAGGGGGGGTTTAGAAGAAAAAAAATCATAGCTTCGTCAATTCACAAGATATCAAATCCGCGTAAATTTATTATTAATCCTCTTAGTATTATCTAAAACTTTTATACTGACAAGTTTTTTTTTATAGGACCAACCGTTATAGCAAAAAAAATTAAAAACAAAAAAAATCCCTGCCGGCTCCGCCTGTAAACAAGTTATTTTTTGAAGTAGGCGGTTCCAACTCCCGCATCTTTTCGAAACTGATACATAAAATCAAGGGACATAAAATCTCGGTCAAGTTCGTTAATGGGCAAAATCTAACCAAGGAGGGGGGGATGGGGGGGGAGCTTTTTGTGAAAACAGAAAAAAAAACATAATTTCTTAATTATGATACGTATTGAATCCGTTTAAAGTTATTATTACTTCTAGAAACAGGGCCAAAAACTTATGTATGACAGATTTTTGATATAATTAAAAATTGCCTTAAGGGTGGGAGGGAAGGGGGGTTTTAGAAGAAAAAAATTCATAATTTCGTCAATTCCCAAGATTTCAAATCCGCTTAAATTTATTATAAATTCTCTTAATATTATCTAAAACTTTTATATTGACAAGTTTTTTATAGGACCAACCGTTATAACAAAAAAAAAAAAAATTAAAAACAAAAAAATCCCTGCCGGCTCCGCCTGCAAACAAGTTATTTTTCGAAGTAGGCGGTTCCAACTCCCGCATCTTTTCGAAACTGATACATAAAATCAAGGGGCATAAAATCTCGGTCAAGTTCGTTAATGGGCAAAATCGAACCAAGGGGGGCTTTTTGAGAAAACAGAAAAAAACCCCATAATTTCTTAATTATGATACGTATTGAATCCGTTTAAAGTTATTATTACTTCTAGGAACAGGGCCAAAAACTTATGTATGACAGATTTTTGATATAATTAAAAATTGCCTTAAGGGGGGAGGGAAGGGGGGTTTTAGAAGAAAAAAAATCATAATTTCGTCAATTCCCAAGATTTCAAATCCGCTTAAATTTATTATAAATCCTCTTAATATTATCTAAAACTTTTATATTGACAAGTTTTTTATAGTACCAACCGTTATAGCAAAAAAAAAAAAAAAAAAAAATTAAAAACTAAAAAATCCCTGCCGGCTCCGCCTGCAAACAAGTTATTTTTCGAAGTAGGCGGTTCCAACTCCCGCATCTTTTCGAAACTGATACATAAAATCAAGGGGCATAAAATCTCGGCCAAGTTCATCAATGGGCAAAATCGAACCAAGGGGGGGGGATGGGGGGAACTTTTTGTGAAAACAGCAAAAAATCCATAATTTCTTAATTATGATAGGTATCGAATCCGTTTGAAGTTATTATTACTTCTAGGAGAAGGGCCGAAAATTTATGTATGACAGATTTTTGATATAATTAAAAATTGTCGTTAGGGGGGGAAGGGGGATTTTAGAAGAAAAAAAATTCATAACTTCGTCAATTCCCAAAATTTCAAATCCGCTTAAATTTATTATAAATCCTCTTAATATTATCTAAAACTTTTATATTGACATGTTTTTTATAGGACCAACTCTTATAGCAAAAAAAAAAAAAAAAAAAAAAAAAAAAAACCCTTGCTGGCTCCGCCTGCAAACAAGTTTGGTTTCGAAGTATGCGGTTCCAACTGCAGCATCATCGCAAAAAGGTAATTTCTTCCGCAATTCCCGACAAACAGGTGCCCCACGGTCTACGTCTTCGAAATCTACTTGTGCCTGTAGGCCGAGCCGTCAGGGATTTTTTATACATATATAGTAATTGTTGAGCAAGATATAATGCGGTATTTTATTTTTGTGGCAACATTATTTGAGAAAAACTTTTAATTTAATTTATTAAAACAATGCTGCTTTAATTTTTAATTAATTGCAACTTTTAATCACAAAGCATGTTTTAACGAAATGTGAGTGTATTATCTCAGAAGCGGGTTCAAAAACCTTTCGAATGATACCTCATTCATTGTTGTACGTTTTATAAATGCATAAAAAATTCAATGTTGACAACAGAAATAATATATATGATGATATACTGTTTACAAAATAATAACAAAGCCAATTTTATTACCATAAAATTGGTGCCTTTTTTCGTACGTCTCACTTTAACTTCATTCATTTGTGCATGTGTGTGTGTGTGTGTCATTTATCAGCCCCGATTGACCCTACATTACAAAAATCATCATCATTACTTAAATACTTTATATATATACTAGCGGACCGTCCCGACTTTGCACGGGTAGACAATGTAATTTTTTTATTACATTCGTTTTCCTGAATTTCGCGCTCCAACCTAAAACTGTTGCTGAGATATGTCGAAATGACCTAAAACTTTCGAATCTCCCTTTAACCACCTTCTAGGGGGTGGGGGGATTTCTAAATTCACTGAAATACGTGTTTAATCATTTGTTTAGTAGATTTGTTTTCCTGAATTTCGCGCACCTACATAAAACAGCTGCTGAAATATGGCGAAATCTTCTAAAATTTTCAAAACCACCCCCTTTAAAACCCTTTGGGGTGGGGGGGGATTTCTAAACTCACTGAAATGTGTGTTTATCCATTTTTTAGTAGATGTGTTTTCCTGAATTTCCCGCTCCTACCTAAATCCGCTGCTGAGATATGGCGAAATGACCCGAAACTTTTAAATACCCCTTTAGCCACCTTCTGGGGGGAGTTTCCAAAATCGCCGAAATACGTGTTTAACCAATTTTTTAGTAGATTTGTTTTAATTAATTTCGCCCTCCTACATAAAAGCTGAGATATGGCGAAATAACCTAAAAAATTCGACCCCCCCCCCCCATTTAACCCCTTTCTGGGTGGAATTTCTAAAATCGCTGAAATAGGTGTTTAATCATTTTTTTAGTAGATTTGTTTTCTGGAATTTCAAGCTCCTACCTATAACTGCTGCTGAGATATAGCGAAATGACCTAAAACATTCGACCACCCCCCTTTAACCCCCTTCTGGATAGAATTTCTAAAATCGCTGAAATAGGTGTTTAATCCTTTTTTTAGTAGATTTGTTTTCTGGAATTTCAAGCGCCTACCTATAACTGCTGCTGAGATATGGCGAAATGACCTAAAACATTCGACCACCACCCTTTAACCCCTTCTGGGTAGAATTTCTAAAATAGCTGAAATAGGTGTTTAATCATTTTTTTAGTAGATTTGTTTTCTGGAATTTCAAGCTCCTACCTATAACTGCTGCTGAGATATGGCAAAATGACCTAAAACATTCGACCACCCCCTTTAACCCCCTTCTGGGGGGAATTTCTAAAATCGCTGAAATAGGTGTTTAATCATTTTTTTAGTAGATTTGTTTTCTGGAATTTCAAGCTCCTACCTATAATTGCTGCTAAGATATGGCGAAATGACCTGAAACATTCAACCCCCTTCTGGGGGGAATTTCTAAAATCGCTGAAATAGGTGTTTAATCATTTTTTTAGTAGATTTGTTTTCTGCAATTTCAAGCTTCTACCTATAACTGCTGCTAAGATATGGCGAAATGACCTGAAACATTCGACCACCCCCATTTAACCCCCTTCTGGGGGGAATTTCTAAAATCGCTGAAATAGGTGTTTAATCATTTTTTTAGTAGATTTGTTTTCTGGAATTTCAAGCTCCTACCTATAACTGCTGCTGAGATATGGCAAAATGACCTAAAACATTCGAACCCCCCTTTAACCCCCTTCGGGGGGGAATTTTCAAAAATCCCTTCTTATTGCTTGCCTAGGCCATAACAGCAATCTACAGTCCAAATTGCGTGACCCTGACTTTAGTAGTTTCGGCTGGGCGTTGATGAGTCACCCAATCAGTCAGTCAGTCAGTCAGTCACCGTTTCCTCTTTATATAATAATAATATATATATATATATATATATATATATATATATATATATATATATATATATACAGTAGAATCTCGTTACAACGAACCTCGATTTAACGAATTTTTCAATTTAACGAATATAATTTGGATTGTAAAAAAGTCATATTATTCTATTTCAGTATAAAAATATTTTCACTTTAACGAATATTTCATTATAGCGAATTTAATCAGTGGTCTCCAGAGATTCGTTGTAACGAGATTTTACTGTATATATTAAAGAAGAGAATGGGCTTATACTTAAGACGATTTTTATTTGTAAAAGAATTCGTTGTGCAAAGCGGTGTTGCGATGAAATGTCAGGAATTTCTTTCCGGCGCTGGCTATGCTGTTGCTAGGAAAGTTGTTTTACAGAAAGAGAGAGGTAATTGTGTGCTATTAGTTTCTCGGCGGAGTGTTTGCAGGGAATATTAGTGACTTTCTTGCCCTCTTTGTTGACAAAATATGGTACAAAATCTTATCTAGAAAATTTGAGTCATCCAACTCTTTAATTAATAAGGAATATACTAGAACATTCTTCATAATCTGAAGTATAGTATCACAATAATTTCGCTCCAGATGAAATACGCTAGTCTATAAATACAGGAATCGAATCTGTTTTCAAAGAGCTTAATCAATTTTGGAAGAAGGCTGCAAGTTGATGTCTGTTATATTAGAAACTGTACTTTGAATATTAGTTATTCTTTACTCTTTTATTTAAATTAACTCGATTTTTGTATATGTAAAGATGGAATTTTGCAATCGATGTTTCTTCCACTTCCTGATGTGCTAGAAATTTTAAGGAATTATGTACACAGGTGTATTTCCAATGACAGTTCGAAATTTTAATATTATTAGAACTTAATTATAAATTAATAATTTAATTTTAAGGCATTTTTTCGTTTCCTGTCCGCAGGTGATAAATCGCCAAATGTTCTTTAGGATTATAGCTGTTTACGAGTTACAGAAGCAATAGAGTTAATTATGTGCCGAACCTCTCTTGCCAGAATATGCCAACGGATTGTGAAACTTCAACAACGAAATATTTTAAACACTAAAAAGTAGAATATATATATATATAACTCTTTTATAATTTCAGGCTTTAATATTAATTAGATAATGAATATATGGGGAGAAAACAATTTAGAAATGCTGAATAAATAGTGTAAATCAATTTTTAAATAATAAACAATTAATCAATTGTTAATTAAATTTTTTCATGACTGCTTACCACGTATAAATTTTAAGAAATATATGAAATATGCTTCTGCCATGCTCAATTTTATGTTTTATAAACATTTACTTTATTTGGATGCATTCTGACATCAAGAAAGATATCATCCCATTTTGAAAAATAACATTGTTAATATTAACATTATGGGTTATTGTACAACAGTTTTGTGCTCCTATTAGTTCATAGTTTTTTGTCAAGTAATCAAGAAAACATTTTTACAGAGGAATATTATGTTTTGTTTGTATTTCAAACGGTCAATTTTTGTCAAATATTTCACATTTGACTTTACGTAACTGCTGTGTATCTAATAAATGTGACGTGATTCAGAGAATCTGATTATTCCACTGAATTCAGCACCCTAAAATTAGTTAAGTGCACCCATTTACAAGCCAGATACAGAGAAAAAGTTAAAAATTTTTAGAAGTAAAACTAGTGTAATTGATTGATGTGCAGCCCTGTCTGTAAGGAGTCCTCAAACGGACTTAAATGTTTTTAAAATTCAATAATAAGCAAACGGTGACAATTATTGAAAGTATTCTTTCAAGAGAGTAATGTGTGAAGTCAGGAATTTCTTAATCACGTCCCCAACTTTCCCCACGTTCCATGTTGTCTTAGTTCCAAATATCACCCTTAGATGGCACTAAAACTGTCTCAAACTGTAAAACTGCTTAAAATAATCTTAAAATTTAAAAACGCAAAACCTTTTTATTATTTATTTATTTACGTATTTCGCGTTTCAACATCAAAGCAGAATGAAGGTTAAAAGCAGGGCAAATTTCTATCCATTTTTAAAGGTTAGTTGGGGCATTTTAACAGTTTGAGACAGCGCACGCCGTCTATCGGTAATATTTACAACTAATACGAAGAAACGTAGTAAGGAAATTCCCGACATCACTTCATACATTAAACTGCTGCAAGAAAAACTTCAATACCTGTTACCGTTTGCTTATTATTGAGTTTTAAATACATTTAGTCCATTTTAGTTTACCACCTTTTATGGGTCTTCATACCCAGGGCGACGCAGTCCACGGGTGGCACGCGGGAGTGGGGGGGGGGGGGTATTTTAGTGGTCAGCCATGTCATTTCGAATAATAATAATAAAAAAGTTTTTCGCAAAATCGAATAAAGACTTTCTACGCGTCTTATTACGGTAAATTGAAAGATGTGTATTAGAATATTTAAGAAAGGGGTCATTCGTATCGATATATTGGGAACTGTTTTGCCTTGTTTACAAGTGGTACAGTTGGATTACGGACGATCGCTTCGCTTTCTAGACTAAATTCTTCCACATCGGGTCCAAGGGATTAGCTAAAAAATATCCATTTTAAAAGTGAAATGAGTTTCTTTGAGATGGAGTGAAAGTTAATACAAAACAATGTGTAAGCTATATACTCTCCAGGCCGATTTGAATGAAGAAACTCAAATATGGTGTCAAAAGTGGGGATTTACTATTGGAAAAACAAAAGAAAGTTGTTACAAATTTCGAGGGTGGGGGGATATAATTTCTCCCCGTGATTTTACTATGTTTACTTTATGTACCGTGTAACAATATATGATACTTGGTACCATATATCAATCCGTATGTGGGCGATTCTCCAATAAGTGGGTAATTTCACTCTGTGATTTGGTGAAAAATAAAAGTTAAATTTTAAACTTTTTATTTCATTATAAATAGATGAGGCATAGGCTGGGGAGTAATATAAAATGCACAAAATCTTCAAACAAAATTTTTCTTTAAAAACATTATTTTAAACAGGGTGGCTACAAATCAGGAAAATTTCTTTAAAAACAATTAGACTTAATAAGTGCTCAAAATAAACAACTGGTGTTCATCACTTTTGTTTACTGTGTTTTTCCCTGATCTATAGCCCCCCCCCCCCCCTGTGTAAAATAATGTTTTTAAAGAAAACATTAAAGCTATTTCACACTGTCACATGTGAAATAGCTTAAGTAACGCAGTTGAAATTTACCATTTTCAAATTTATTCCAAGTGTGCTGATGTAATTTCATTGAAAGGGAACAGTAGTGACGAAATTAAGAAATTTTCTTCTGTGCACACAGTACGTTTACCTCAGTAAGATTGTAATATGACATTTTGAACTAAGCAAAAGTAATTCATATAATGACACAATAATAAATAAATAAAAATAATAATAAGGAAAATTTAAGTAGGGGGACAGTAGTGGCAAGTAATAAACATATTATTATCTTTGTATGCCATTTTGTAGCTTGTAGCTTCTTTTAAAGTCCGGAAAATTAAACCCTGTGATTTTCTCAGCAATCCAGATTGCTGCTTCTACTAAATGCGGCTGTCCTCCTGGTAGTCACAGGAGAAGTTTTATACAAAGATATAGTAGTGACATAAAAAGTAGTGGACAACATTCTCCGGCACAGAACAACGTATAATAATTTTTAATTTTTAATAAAAATCATTTCTTTTGCAGTTTAGAATATAAATTTTTATTTTGGGTAGAAAAGTTCTAAAAAAAGTTTGTCATTACATTGGAAATTGTTCCAGAAGATGCGTGCATGAGGTAAGGGCAAGGGACAGTAGTGACAATTTAAATATTTAAAATAACTATTAAAATAAAATGTACAGTTATTTTTTTTGAAAATACCTTTTGAAATTACAGAAAGATACTTCAAAATACATTTTATGCTAAAAAAAATCTTTATAAAGGGCAAAATAATACAGCATATAACCACAAGGGACACAAATAAACCCACTTATTGGAGGATCGCCTATGTATCAATATGATACTTTGGTATACAAAGTGTTGCTAGAAACTTTGGCTCGTTTAAGAGGCTGCTACTCAACAAATTATTATCATCATTATTAGTATTATAATTATTAGTACTAATAAAGAAGGTAATTGTATAGAATTCCTGACGGCAAAATTTATTAGTAAATACAAAAATAAATAAGAGTTTTTTTTTTTCCCATGAATCAAGAAGGAAATACTAATTTCTCAATTCCTCATGCAGCGCTTATAGAATGTTCCCCAGGTCATCAAGCGAATGCGTGCATATATTTCTTGCCTATGTTATGAAACTGCCCGCGGGACCTCAGATTTTGCTAAAGTTAAAGGTTGAAGACCTCTAGATTAAGAAATAATCGTCATTATATCTACAATAGAATCCTGATATCTCAACATTCCATATAATTCGAGGATCACTTTTTTAAAATCGCTAATTGATTTCTGCCGGTCAAACAGAACATTATCTTTAAAATAATGAACATTCGAAATAATAATATTTAAATATGTTAAAGGAGTTAATTTTTTTAAGGGTCTTCATTATCGTATATAGGTTTCTATAAAGCCCACCACTACATTTCGTACATATTTTGATCTATATTCATTCAAAATACTCAGTATGATGACATTTTTTAAGCATTTAGCAACTATTTTAAGGTATGTTGAATTTTTCTGTGTCGTGTGCTGTGCTGAACTTTCATTGGAGTAATATGCACTAAAATAGCATTGAATTGTAAATAATATTCACCTTATTTCGTAAAACTAGACATTTTTGGTAACTCGTCATCCTCGTAAGACTTTATTGTATTTTGAATCATCCGATATAGTAAGCCATTATTGGGATGACTATTTTGCTTTCAAAGAATAAATAACTATTTTGATTGAAGCCATTGATGACACTAATATTTCATAATTCTGAACATGTAATGTCAGTACTCTCAAAAAAGTACAATAGCATTTTAATTATAACATCTAAAATACCCACAAAAAGAGCGAACGAAAAATTATTATGAATTATTTCCATGACAGTTTGAATACAGTGTCTTTTCCTTGAAATCCACAAAGATAACCTTTCATGTCAATTTAACATAGAATCCGTTATTATTCAGATTTATTTTTCCAAGCATGACAGCGTCTTGTCAGATTAGGATATTTTGAGAAACTAGAGCTTAAGAGATGCTAAATTTCGGTCTTCGCTTGACGTAATCTCCCAATACTCTACTCAAATAATTGCATATGGGAAGACAGGGAATAAAAAAGTAATTCTTTTCATTGTCGCCGTCCCCACCTCATCTTCAGCATAAAAAGCACCCGACCTCTCCCTATCTGAATTCATCACAACATGACGCTCAACCTTACGCGGAAGGCCTAGCCCTTCACAGGTGCCTGCCCATAAACTTTGGACCGTAAATAAACTTTTCTTGCAGGTAGATCATAGGCGTAGTCATCTTTCTTTTTCTTTCTTTCTTTGATAGATTTTAATTGAAATTTGTAGCCTACAAATGTTTTTTTATGCATAAAACCACAATGGATTATAATCTTGAGGATGCATAAGATAAATTCGAATGGTAAAAACTTGTTAGGTTGTTCCAAAAAACAAAAAATGGACTATATTGTATATTTTTTCAGCTAAACGACGTGAAACTTTCTGACACATTTAAAAAAATAGAAGCACCATACTGGCAGGCATAATTATGGAAGTTATTTATAATCAAACAGTTTTTTTTTTTTTCCTTTTCCAATAAATGAATTACATCCGGAGTTATAAGCGAATGTTGTCTCAAAACGGCAGCTTTATTTCCTTTCTTGTTTTGCAAAGTGAGGCAAAACTCCGGTTTTCCGATGAAAATTCTACAAATGAGTTAATATTTTAAGAAATTCGTTTCTGATCACTGCTTCCAATGCATTTTTTCGAGAGGAATCGAATGAGACCATCCACGTTATAACCACCGAGTTACAACCAATTTTCTGTCGATAGTTGACAACTTAAATTTTTGATTATTTCAAAGCACTAAAATATATTTCCTTATGGAAATTTTCAAAGTCGATTCTTGTGTCATTTTTTCCGCTAAATCGAATGACACCATCCGCGTTATAACCACCGAGTTATAACCAATTTTCTGCCGATAGTTGACAACTTAAATTCTTGATCATTACAAAGCACTAAAATATATTTCCTTATAAAAATTTTCAAAGTCGATTCTTGTGTCATTTTTTCCGCTAAATCGAATGACACCATCCACGTTATAACCACCGAGTTATAATAACCAATTTTCTGTCGATAGTTGACAACTTAAATTCTTGATTATTACAAAGCACTAAAATATATTTCCTTATGAAATTTTTCAGAGTCGATTCTTGTGTCATTTTTTTCCGCTAAATCGAATGACATCATCCATGTTATAACCACCGAGTTACAACAAATTTTCTGTCGATAGTTGACAACTTAAATTCTTGATTATTTCAAAGCACTAAAATATATTTCCTTATGGAAATTTTCAAAGTCGATTCTTGTGTCATTTTTCCCGCTAAATCGAATGACACCATCCGCGTTATAACCACCGAGTTATAACCAATTTTCTGCCGATAGTTGACAACTTAAATTCTTGATTATTACAAAGCACTAAAATATATTTCCTCATGCAAATTTTCAGAGTCAATTCTTATATAATTTTTTCCGCTGATTCAGCATCAATTTAATTATTCTGTAGCATCAATTTAATTATGGCCCACCTTGCATGAACAGCTTATTCATATTATGCGTCATATTCATGACTGTCAACTGCAGCTTGAAATAGATGGTAACCTTCAGGGGGTCCGGTTACTTGGTACGCATTTAAACATTACATTGAATTTACATTTTCAGATACTATTTTTTTCCCGTTTCTTTATTAATAACCCCACCAAATTTCGTGTCATCACTGTTAACAGATGTATTTATATTAGCATTAATTTAATTATGACCACCCTGCGAGGAGAGCTTATTTATGTTATATGTCATATTAAGGACTGTCAATTGCAGCTTGAAATAGATGGTAATCTTCAAGTGGTCCAGTTACCTGGTACGTAATTTAAACATTACATTAAATTTACATTTTCAAATATTATTTTTACCCATGTCTTTATTAATAAAGTACTGGAAAAAAGTTTACGACTACCAACAAAAACACTAAAGCTCTTTTTTTAATGAAAAGCTAATACCATTATAAAATTATACACATAAAGATAAGCAAATTTTGTTATTTTTTTTAAATTACAATAATGTGTTTTAAAAAGCAAGCAAAATTAATTTCTACATAACACAATTTGGTGGAAAAAAGTTTAAGACCAGTATACTTAATATTTAAATTGCAGATGTAAAAGATTTGTACATTAATTTTAAGTACTTTGTTTCCTTCCCCTTAACACAGATGACTTCCAAAGGACGTTTCAGGAAGGATTTGGATAGGTATTTGCATGTGGAAATGAGTATTTGATTCCATGTTTACAAAATGGCTGCTTTCAATTCAACAATTGAATCAAACTGCTTTCTTTTTGCAAAATCTTTTGGCATTAACACGAAGAAACAAGATTCCCTACAAGTTTTCTATGGGATTTAAGTCAGATCTTTTAGCTGGAAAGTCCAAAGTTTTAATGGTGTTTGCAGATAACCATTGTGAAGTGGACACAGACTTGTGAATAGAAGCGTTATCTTGAAGGTACTCTAACTTCTGATCCATAAATTCATCGTTAAATGGAGCAAAATTATTACCAAGAATATCTTGATAGTCAAAGGTGTTCATCTTTGTCCTTTGTGAAAACCAAACTTGTTTTTATGCCTGCCCAAATCATCACTGAGCCATCACCTTGAACACGTCTTGAAAGCAGATATAGCTCAGTTCGTAAACCATGGTAGTAATATCTTAAACCATCTGGTCCATCAAAATACAATTTTTTTTCAATTAGTAAAAATTAATTTTCTTCATAGATTAAATTTCAAGATATTGGACGATGCGGATTTTAGTCTTGCATCAATTTGATGCTTCTGTAGTTTGGACTTGGGTTTCAATTTAGTATATTTAAAGCATTCGGTACTTTTTAACACATTTCTAACAGTTCTGGACATTACTGAGAGTTCTAGAATATATTTTATAGTACAAGAATAGGCACAATCCTGAACCACCATTCTGATAACGTTCGGTTTACATCAAGATGAGAGTTTTCATGGCCGTCCGCTTCTTTTATTTCTTCCATAATTCCTTCGATCATAAAGAAAATTGTACACAGTTATTACAACATTATTTTATTTTCAGGACAATTTGTCTTTCACTCAGTCCGCAATCCAAAAAAGTCCCGATTTTACCTTTCTCTTCTTCTGCCAATCATTTTCCGCGATCCCTGCTCATAGCAACAGTTCCATATTCCAAAACCTGAAATCTAGCGGCTACTAACCTATAAAAATCATCACAGATGAGTCCCGCATAAAATACCACAGTCATAACGACATTTCATTATGCTAGATTGAAAAGAAGCTACTGGTTCTAAACTTATTTCCATTTGTTAATATTACAAGATTTAAACACTTGAAGATAAAAAATACTTTTTTACATTTACAATTGCATTAACTTCCCATATTATATCAAATATAGGTGTCTAAATTCAAGATATATAGCACTTTCGAAATTTTATTCTAAAAAACAAAATTAGCTTGTAAACTTTTTACTAGCACTGTACCCCTACCAAATTTCGTGTCATCATTGTTGTCAGATGTATTTACATTAGCATCAATTTAATTATGGCCACCCTGCGTGGAGAGCTTATTTATGTTATGTGTCATACTCATGACTGTCAATTTTAACTTGATATAGATGGTAACTTTCAGGTGGTCCGGTTACCCAGTACGCGTTTAAACATTACATTTAAACATTACATTGAATTGACATTTTCAAATAATATTTTTCCTCGTATCTTTATTAAATTCTTCTTACCAAATTTCGTGTCATCACTGTTGTCAGATGTATTTACATTAGCATCAATTTAATTATGGCCACCTTGCGTGGAGAGCTTATTCGCGTTATGTGTCATATTCATGACTGTCAATTGCAGCTTGAAACAGATGGTAACCTTCAAGTAGTCCGGTTACCTGGTACGCATTTAAACAGACTTTACATTTTCAAATAGTATACTATTCATATAATTGTGCTATATAATGGGGTAGAAGTATTTAGAAGGATATATATGTAGCAGAAACTTAAAAAGTTCTTGAAATGATGACGGTCTGAATATATAAAATGACAATAACAGTGACAGATGATTCATTAATAAAACCAACGTGTTAATTTAACCACCTAACTAATGATTCCCTCGTGTATCCATTAATTTTAAAAACTTTTTTTTTTTTTCAAGGCACAGATAGTTGCTGGCAAAAAATATATATTTAATAATATAGCTTGAATTTTATCGCTTTTTTTATGCCGGAAGAATTTCAATTTTTTATTTGTAATGATTTGAATTAATATGATTTATGATGACAAGATTTGCAATATACTATTATTAAGTATAGTTCTCTGAAATGATGGATATGTTTCTTCCTTTTTTTTCTCTTTTTTTACCGTTTATTTAATTACATTTAGACATGTTTATCATGATAAATTTTGAATTTAATTACTAATTGACATTGATACCATCATGCGTTTTGAATACATTCATTACACCGTGTAGGTTCTACCGCACATTAAAAAATTATACCTCTAATTTCCACAGTCCGATCATTTATTTTCTTGACGCTGTCTTGTGACATTTGATAATCAAATATAATTTAAATTAATTTATTTTGAATCTAATTTTTCTTTTACTGCAACTTTCTGCTAGACGGAGTGCTAGCCAGACTGCACTCGGCTAGACGGTCTCTTGGGGGGACATGTCCTTCAGCTGCGTATAAAACGGGCTTCTCTTGGGGCTTCCAAAGCGCATTTTATATATATATAAACTCGGTTAATGGCGTCAGGTGCCACCATCCGAAAAATCTACAAACAGAAAATAAATAAATAAAATACTTTATTCTAAATTATACGAAAATAACTAACAAAAATATAACAAGTAGATTGTGCCCATCACAAAACTTTCTTCTATATAAATCAGGTCAATTCAAGGATTTAAATAGTACAAGGAATTACATCGATTTAACAAATACACTTCAAAAAAATTGTTGATTTTACGGTATAATACTGCCATCCTATACTGGCAGCTGGAGTGCCAGTATTATACCGTAAAATCAACATATTTTTTTTTTTTTTTTTTTTTTTTTTTTTTTTTTGCAGTGTAGGTTTTTTACTTTCTTTGTAGGTTTTTTTCTTTAAAAGAAGAAAGTATTGGATTCATGAAAATTTTCGACTTCCTTGTTGCGACAGATTTATACGTTTTAGAAGGCCCTGAACACGATTTGACTGTTTTTAGAAAAACAGTCTTTTGTCTGTATGTGACAAAAATTTTGTGAGCGCTCTGTCTCAAGAACTAATGCACGGAATTTAATAAAACTTTAGATTCAGTTAGTCCCGTAGGATATAAATTGGTGCTGATTAGTTTTTTGTGTAAATTGCCCAACAGGTGGCGCTGCTTTGCTGCATTTTTCACGATTTCCGCAACAGCTCTATCTCAAGAACTAATGCACAGAATTTCATCAAACTTCAGATTCCGTTAGACGTTGACGTATATGTTTTTATTGATTAGGTTTTGGTGTAAATCTCCCAACAGGAGACGCAGCTATGCTGCATTTTTTAGGATTTAAACGATTTTAGCGGTAGTCATATCTCAAGAACTAAATGCACGGAATTTCATGAATCTTTAGATTCAGTTAGACCAACGGTCGGCAGCTGGCGGACCGCAGTCCACATCCGGACCGCGGAAGGTCAAATCGTGGACCGCCAAAAATTTTCAATATGAATAAATAGTTTATTAAAATTTACATATAATAGATACATACGTTTGAACAATAGCCTTATCAATGTTTCTTATATTTTACAAGAAATAGCACGATTAATTCGATTTTTTTGACTAATGATACATAGACGCTCTTATGTGAAACGCAGAATAATGCGTTGGGGCGCAGGCAGCGGAGGGAGGGAGTAAATAACATACTTCTAATAAACTTGAGTCAGAAAATGAGAAATAGACTTCTTGACGCTAACATAACCAGCCCACCATCACGTGATGCCCAGTACAATAGCGCCAAGCCAAACGGTTTTTTCCCTTTCAAAATCTATTTTATAATGTGCATATAAAATTTTCTAGAACGTATACTTGTGTATATAGTATTTTTCATAACAAATACCTGATTTTTCTATTCTATAGTGTATGTATGTATGTGTAAAAATAACAATTTAAAATTAATAAGTACTAATATTACTTAAGTGTTTTTTCTCTGGACCTCGATAAAAATTTTCAAAAGTATTCGGACCCTACTTAAAATTACTTGCCGATCCCTGAGTTAGACCTTGATATAAATTGGTGCTGATTCGTTTTTAGTGTATGTGAAACTTGTGTGAGATAGAAGAAAGTTTTGGGATTGGCACATCCGACTAGTTTATACAATATATTCAAACATTCAGGAAACTAAGAGTGAGGTTGCGTTAATTTTGCGCATTTAAACTGTTTAATATAAGCATCGCATGTTTCGAACAAATAATTTCGGCACCCTCTCTTAGATGACCGCGACAAAAATTAAATGACAATCTATTCTTTTCATGACCATTCTAAATTTGATGTTTACTTGCATTCTGAGCAAATAAACAAGATATTTAAACATCATATAAATCGAACAACTCATCGATTTGGGACACACTCTCTTGAGGAATTTTGCCCAAAAACTAATCAGCACCGATTCACATAAGGGTAGAACGTCATGTGAAATTTTGTCCTATTCTACGCATGAAGTTCATGAGTTAGAACGCCCACAAAATTTGTGTCCTAAACATTACAGAAAGACAGACAGACTGACGGACAGACATATTCTAAAAACAGTCAAATCGCGTTCAGGACCTTCTAAAACATATAAATCCGCCAAAAACAGAAAGTCGAAATTTTTCGCGAATCCAATACTTTTGTCTTGTCGAAGAAAATAATCCTTCTATATATAAAAAAAAGTTCTTCCGGCCTGTACCGGGAGGAAAAGGTAGCTTTCCTATATTTTCGTTTTAAAATTTTAGCTAATGTTACTCGGAAACAGCAAGCTAAAATGCAAAGAAAACGTTTACAAAAGATTCGTTAATACTGAATTTGAATAAGAAATTTGCCAAATTATTGAGCTATAGCCAAATTGGCTTCATTTATTAAGACTTATTTTGGTCGCCAAATTTGGCGAGAATTTGGGGCTAACGGATATGAATATATAGTTTTATGCGTATAATTGGGAAAATGATTACAACAATGACAATTTTTGTAATGTGCTGTCTTGTTTCAAAATGTCAGCCACCCTAGAATTTCAAACTGCTCCATCTTAGCCATTTTTTTAAGATAGAGGTAAAACAAAAAATGCTCTGGAATCCTTGTATCAAGGCCTAACACTTCATTAAAAAATAAATTTCAATTTTTAACTTTTTTGTATATTTATTTTAGTTTTAAATCTTTAAGTGGCCGCCATCTTGAAACAAGATGGCGGACCAAGCTGGCCAACGAACTCGGTCGAGACATTGGTGAGCTTAATACACACAATTATTTTCATCCAAATTGATTTATAAATATAAGCGTTATCGTATGACATAGGTCAGATATAGGCGGAGTTGTATGGAAAAAACGCATGGTTAATTTATTAAAAAAAAAAAAAAAAATGGGGCATTTTGATTTACACAACTGTTTGATATTACACATTTTATAATGGACTGCGATGTGGTATTTTTATATGTATATTAATTTAGTTATATTTACATATTCATTATTTAATTAATTTAAATGAATTTATATCTATTAATATTAAGAATGTTTTTGATCTAATGCATTTGGATTAATTCCTACGGTGGACAATATCATATTAACTTCTAATATAATGTATACTTTTCTAAAGTGTTAATATAATATGTTTTAATATTTATTAAACGTTCTACCATTACCACTTATATTAAGTGTATATATTTTTTTAACTTTGTATGAAGAAACATTATATGTTACTAATTCATTTCAATATTTAATTAATATTAATTTTAAATCCTTTGTATCTTAATTCAAATATTTAGTATTTTAATTTAATTTAATTTATGTGATGTTGCATTTTTGGCACAGCTATTTAATAGTTGATGTCATTTCATGGTACATATATTTTTATGTTGCTTTAATTATTAATTTTTCCTTCTTACATCTTATTTTTAACATAGAATTATTCATTAATACATCCATTACTTTAATGTAATTAGATATTCTATTTATTAATTAATTTCATTTATTTATTATTTAACTAATTGCTATCATTTCAGATAGTAATTTGGTTTAATTTTTAAACATTAATTTTCATCCATTACTTTTTTTATTCAGTGTATATTCACTTTTTACCAATATAGATGGCAGCACTAATGTTCCTGTTGCTTTACAATTATATTCATATTATTCTAAAATCTTTTCTGGCAACACAGTAAATCATTTTCTTATTCTAAATTTGGCAACATGTAATGAATTTTTGCAATTCATTCCCTAGTTTTGGCTGTGTTCATGTGAGGTTAATGTGGTGCACAGGTATCTTTTTTAATCAAAATGGATTATATACTTTCTGACTCTATTTCATGTTTTCTTTGTATATTATAGGCATGGCTTCTTTCCTTTTTAATATTGTATTTATTTTTTATTTTTTCACAGGTTTGATTCAATGTTTATGAGCAGGTAGTCCCAAAATCATATTCTTTAGCAATGTATGGCTAATATGATGATGAAACCTCTCATTTAATTTTATTTGTGGTATTTGGGCATTTGGGACTTGATAATTCGTGATATATTATATATTTCTTAATGGTTTTTTATTTACATTTTACATATTTCCAATTTAAATTTTTCCAATTGTTGTCTGGTAATAATTCAGTATACTTGGCTGATTCTACTGTTCTTAGCATCATGCCAGTAGAATTATGAAATACTGAATTATTTTTAAAACACATGTGGGTGCAGCCAAGCTGACGAGTACATCCACATATGTTTTTTCATATCCAATTCTTGATTGGTTCTCTTGTGGTCCAGTTTTTCCACTGAATAATGTTCATAATTAATTTATTAATCCATTTGTGTTTACTTAATAGCAACTCCAATTTATAATTTTTTTTTCCCCTTTCTCTCTCTTTCTTTTTAAATGTTCTTCAGGTATGAGTAAATTTGGCTAATTACCATTGAAGCACATGCTATGGTAATTTTATGATTACACAAGTTAATTATTAGCAATGTGGTATTCTGATTACACAATATCATAAATTATCTCTTTGTAGATTTTAGTAGAATGATATTAGAACTTGATATGTTTTTGAAATTCATAGATATTATAATTATATATATATATATATATATATATATATATATATATATATATATATATATATGGTTGAACATTATTTACACTTTATATAGTTACTGTGATTGTGCGTTTAGTCGATCACTTTTATATTAAGTGATTCTAATTATCAGTTATAAAAGTCTATAAAATATGCATTGTATTAAAATAACTGTAAAATTACTTATACAAAAACACATAAAATTATACATGGATAACATTGTTGATAACATAGCTTGACCATGAACCAAAATGACCCAAAATGACCCACTAATTGAATTTTCTCGAACATGTGACCTAGCCCAACAGTCTTCTCGTGCCCGGAAACCATTGAATGCAAAATTTAGTGTAAATTGAGCCGCTTTTTAGATCTTGACCCACAATGACCCAGAAATGACCCACTAATCAAATTTTCTCGGACATGCGACCTAGCCCAATGCTTTTATCGTGCTCGAAACTCGTAGGACACAAAATTTAATCAAAATCGTTAGAGCCGTTTTTTAGATAAAATTAATTTGACCCGCGTTGACCCAAAAATGACCCACTAATCGAAAGTTCTCGAACATGTGACCCAGCCCAATTGACTTCTCATGCCCGAAAATGGTCGGATACAAAATTTCGTCAAAATCGTTTGAACCGTTTTTTAGATACAATTAGCTTGACCATGACCCAAAATGACTCAAAATGACCCACTAATTGAATTTTCTCGAGCATGTGACCCAGCCCAATGGTTTTCTGGTATATATATATACAGGTTTATATACAGGTAATATATATACAGGTGGTTTTCCTTGCACAACTTTTGGTGTAATACACCAATATCTTTACAGTGTAAGTTATTAAGTAAACTTTTGAAAGATTTCGTCTATTAAAATTAATAAACTAAACTCTTATTTATAGGAGGTTTGTGGACTCCACTCATATCATTTCTTTAAAATGTTGTTTTTAATTTTTTAGAAAATGTGTAAATATATAACAGCCTGAAAATATAGATTACTATTACCTTTGCTATACCTTCCCTTTCCACTGTATGTATTTTAACATCAAGAAAGCTGAACATTATATTTGGAAAAAAAATTATGCATTTAAAAATATTTCCTCTTTGTGAGTAACGAATAATGCTTTTGGATTATTATAGAGTAAAGTATCTAGTATTGATCTCATCTTAAATTTTATTACTATATACCAATCGATGTGTTAAATGTATTTTATGACTTTTTTTTTTTAAGGTACTTCAAAGTAGGCTAATCGCACAGTGGGGCATAACCCCAGTTTTCTAGCAAAATTCTGCAAATCATCCTATCATTTAGGAAATTCGTTTCTGACCACACTGTTTCCAATGTATATTTTTCGAGAGGAATCGAATAAGACCACCCGCAGGTCGATACGACCTGTAGTTTACAATTAATAACAACTTTTCTGTCGATATTTGACAACTTAAATTTCTTGATTATTTCGGGGCACTAAAATATATTTCCTTATGAAATATTACTTACCCATCATACGTAGTATAGGGTAAGTCTTGTAATAGTTTTGAAAATCGAAAAAAAAATTTACACGTTTCAGACACTGGAGATTCCGAAAAACATATTTTTAGAAAAAAAAAATTGCCGTCGTCTGTGTGTGTGTGTCTGTAAATGCTCTATCTCCTGAACAAATTGAGATAGAGACTTGAGTTTTGGTATGTACTTAGTATGTTATAATGGGAAGAAGCTTATTGAATTTCAGTAACCTCGATTATCCAGAACTATTTTTTTCGGACTCTCGAAATGCTCGTTCTGATAAAAGGTATATAAAAATTTTCGAAATTGTTTTTTTTTTAATGAAGGAATACAAAAGACAATAAAAAAACATAAATTTTGCATTAAGAATGAAGTCGATCGGATAATGAATTGCCGAGATATTTGTAATCACATTTTTTCCACACTCTTCGATTTTTCATGACCCTGTATTTCATTCAAGTTTCAATTCAAATATATAAATTAATTGGGAATGAGACGCTTAATCCGACGCAGTAAATCGTTAGTTAATATGGTTATCAATTTTGGCGTTATAAGGATGTTTCTTTTACGCAATTCAATAATAGAGCATTTAAAGCGAGGCTAACGAAAAAGACAGGCTACCGAGGTACATTCCACTTATCTTTTTTTATAGACCTCTAGAGTGACGTAATGCTCTTTTCGTACACGTGCATTGGTGCATTCGAGCTTCACGTGACTCCGGCGGTCTGTAAAAAAAGATACGCGTAAAGCACCGCGGTATCCTTTCTTTTTCGTTAGCCTTGATTTAAAGTTTATGACGTCATCAAGCCACGAGTTTATTCGAATTGCAATGCATTTTATAAATAGTTTACACATGTTTTATTTTCATATTTTATATTATGCATAACCATGATGGGTAAGTATTACGGTGGCCCCCAACGACTAGTTTCAGTGCCGTTCATTATGTAATGTTTTCCGCTGAGTCGAATGGAACCATCCGCAGGCCAATGCGAGCAATAGCTATGGAGTTATAACAATTTTTCTGCGCACATTTGACAACTTCAGGGAACTATGGTTAGATTGAAAGGGATGAAAAGTTGGAATTCGGGCTCCAAATATATATTTGCCCAAAAAAAGAAAGAAAAAAAACCTAAATTTCGCCTCAAAATTTGTATAATCCATATTATGGATAAAAATTGGCTAACACCGATTTAAAAAATAATTAAAAATGAAAGAATATGTTGAATAAAGCAAATAAATAAATGGGAAATTAATTCAAAAGTTTTAAAAATACTAAACATTATTTGTTTTAGGATTTTTCGAGATGATTCTTACGTATTTGCGTGTAAGGAATCGAATAACACCAGTCTCAAATTGATATACGTCTAATCATTCGCGATATAATTATGGGCCTTTAATGGAATGATTTAATTTATGTGTCTGTAACATACAAGATTATGTTATGTGTCTGACTTATGTGTCAATTTTACTCTATATATTAAAATGTGAATATTGTATACCTTAATTCCTCATATAATAATGCAATATTTGAAAGGGTTTCTTGTCCTCTTTATAGGAGGTAAATACCCTCAAAATTCCAACATTTTATCTTTGAAAGTAAAAGTACAGGAAGAGGAAGAAAATTCGACTAAAATTGACCAACTTCCAAAAATCTAAAAAAGCTCATTTTTAAACCCTTTTAGTACGGGCCCAAAAACTTTTTTTCGGAAAAATTCAAGCAGGGCCTTTTTTCTTCAACTATAAAAGAATAGAAAACCTCTCCGGCGCTTAAATAAAAAAATCCCTTTTAGGTATTTTTGACGTCTCGGAACCACTGAGTGGCGTTGGTTTGACCATAGAGGTTTAGTTAGGCCACTGAGTTTAGCCATAAATGGTTAAACATCGTTTAAGGGGACATAGTTCCTTTAAAGTCCAAAATTGTTCGTTATAAGATACTTTTTAGACTCGGCATAAATCAGTAAGTTTTTTTCATCCTACAGCGAAATTTTTACTGTGGTTATAGTAATAAAGTAATAACATAATAAATTCAATTCAATTTTTTCAATGTAATTAACAGATATTTAAAAATTACATAAAATGTATGCATAACAGAAATTTAATAAATGACTTTTGCTTACCTGCAAGATAACTCTTGGAAAAAAAATGCAGTAGAATCCTAATTCTAGTATCAAATTGTATTTTAATATTGTCTTAACTCACCGAACCTCTCAGTAAAGTGAAAAACATCAACAGATTTTGATATATAAAATGATAAATATTAAAAATTTTAAAAGTTACAATTTCTAGAATTTTTTTTTAATTTTTAAAATTATTAAAATATTAAAAATTTTAAAGATTTTGGTTCAGTTAATAAAGACAATATTAAGATACAATTTGAGACTAGAATTAGGATTTTATATTAGATTTTTTTTTTTTTTTTTCAAGAGTTATCTTGCGGGTAAGCAAAAGTCATTAAATTTATTTTATGCATACATTTTATGTAATTTTTAAATATCTGTTAACAACATTCAAAAAATTGAATTGAATTTATTTTGTTATTACTTCATTATACACAGAAAAAATAAAACTCAATTTGGGTCGAAATATTCTTAGGTTGGTTACCACTGTGTATACATTTTGGGCACTGTTAAATACCCATTTTCAAAAAAAGTTAAAAAATTAAAAAATGGGTATTTAACAGTACCCAAAATGGATACACAGTGGTAACCAAAACAGGCATGGCCCAATTTGGGCACATACCTAAGAATCTTTCGACCCAAATTGGGTTTTATTTTTTTCTGTGTAAACACTGTAAAAATTTCATTGTAAAATGAGAAAAACTTGATGACTGTCTTATGGAGAGTCGCAAAAATAATCTTATTTTGGACTCGATAGGTACTATGTCCTCTTAATTGACTTTATGGCAAATCTCTGATATGAATGTGAAACTATATTTTTACACATAATTCATCTGCAACCAATTCTTTTACATTTTCATCGTATAGACACTTGCCGCAGTATATTTCTGTGGAATTTTCTTTATAACTTTAAGTATTATAATAAGTTACCACACTGCAAAAAATAATTGTTGATTTTACAGTATAAAACTGGCATCCCTGCGCGGTAGCGTATTACTGCTTGCACGGCAACGTATTACTGCTTATTTTACTGTTTAATACTGTTAATTTTAAGGTATAATACTGGCAGCTGGGATGCCAGTTTTATACTGTAAAATCAACAATTATTTTTTGCAGTGCATTAAAGTAAATGATACGTCAGATATTTCTATTTATGTGGTGATCTGTTGATCTATATTTTAATTTTACCAGTCAAATGGTGCAAAACGACTAAAAAGTATTTGTAGTCTGTAACGCAGCATAGGACTAAATGCTATATTGATTTTTTTTTAAATTATTATTCAATAGCTTTGTTTTTGTTTTAAAAAAATTCAAACGCTTTATATCATTCAGTAGAACATCGAACTTTTATTACAAGTTTCAATTTTAGATAATCTTTGAAAATTATCCATTTTGAAGTAATTAAGTAACATCTCTAAAGAGAGCATGCATATTTATATATTTATTCTACACAGGGTCTGGACCAATTCTAATCACAGGAAATTATAATTTCAGTTGCATTTTGACTAACTAATGTGTATGAATAATTTTTAGGGTGTATCAATTTGTTGTTGTTTGGACAACAATTTTTTTAACTGAGTTTTCAATTTTATCATGTGTTTCCTAGCTGAACTAAACGCAAATTGTGTGATGTTTGTATCGTCAACAGAATCTACACATGGCCCCGCGGAAAATAATTCAAATGCATAAATGGAGTAAATGCTTGGATATTGGTTTGTTGGTTTATTGCCTGGAAGAGTTTGTATATTATTTAACGTGTGATGTTAATTTGAAAACGTTTTATCTTTGAATTTCATTAGAAATGCGTACTTTTATATTTTCATCTCGTAATTGGGGTAGCCGCACATTTAACATTGTAACTAATGTGTCCTAACTAATTCGAATATACTGTAAGTTTGATTCTATGCTATGTAATTTTCGAATAGTAGCAATATCTGACTTATCACTTACTTTAATAGTAATTAATAGTGATTTCATCGCGTAAACGGGGTAACCGCTATATCACCTCACAATTAACATTAGAATTAATGTGTCCGAACTAATTCGAATATTACTGTAATTAGAATTCCCCGCTGCATCATTTTCGACAGTCACTCAGTGAAGTCGCTACGTTACCTGGATAACTTTCATTATTCTTAGATTTGAATTGTTACAGTTAATTGCTTGCACAGTTAGAAACTCAGGTTTGAGTTACTGGGAATTTTTCCGCACACTTTGTAATACGAATATGATTTTGTCTTCAATACGTTGTGAATGTCAATTTTTTTCCAAATTAACCCGCCACACCCTACCCCCTCATACACATACAGTCATACTTTTTTTTATGAGTGGGATGGAACTTTCTTATTTACAATATTTACCATAAAATGAATATTTCCTAACAATATTCTGGTAATGTTGAAAAGTTTTTCATAATATATGCGGGACGCATGATTTTTCTTTCTTGTTTCATCTTTCTTACTCGTAGGTTAAAAGAAAAAGTTCATTTTTATTGGAGGAAAAACTATGTGGTGTGTCCTTATCATATGCATTATTCTGAAACTTATACGCGTACTTTTTCAGCAATTTATTACTAAAAATGAGGTTAGGCAGTGGTCTTCAAACAGATGCAGCTATTTATGGCGAAACCTGCGAACAGTTTGAACTATACACGGTTGCCTTCTTTAGTTAGATACATGGTCTATTATACATCGTCTACGTTATACGCCTTACTTTAAACTACGTATAGTTTTTGTGCATCTAATCATTTCAACGCAAGAAAAACAACTGCCATGAAAATACCTTAACAAAAGGTACATTTGTATATTTAAAAAAATTGTATGAAATAAGCGCGTGGTAATAGAATAGTGTGTAGTATTTATTAAGTATTTTTAGAAAATAAGTTGCTGATTTTGTGATAGTTGTGTCCAAAGCCAAGGCCGAAACTTAGAGGTGGGGACTAGCCAAGCCTATTCCCTAGGAGCCAGAGTAGAAGATAGAGACAAAAGAAGATTTGGTTCGTCGTTCCATGCAAAATACAACAAAATTTAGGCAAAATGTCATGGAATCTTACAATCCGAAGTAAAGACGCATTCGTTAATTTTATACTCTTTGATTTGCCGGTTTTTCCATTAAGTGACAGAACAGGGGGAGCCAGAACAATACTTGATTAACGAATTCATCCAAGATGCTTGCAAGATCAATACACTGTCGCAACTGCGTTTGAATCGGTTCAGTATTTCGGACATTATCCTAATGACAAGTTTTGAATGTTTTGCTTTTGTGTGTCCATGTAAACAAACTATAATGCCTGCATGCTTGAATAACGAACTAATCCAAGATACTTTCAAAAGCAATACACTGTGTCCCTATAAGGTTCAAATTGGTTGAGTATTTCGGACGTTAAGCGTAAGTAATCGCAATAAGTCGATTTCTAAAAAAAAAAAAAAAAAAAAAAAAAAACCTAAAAATTTTAAGATTAATATATTTTTTAACAATTATTTCATATTTATAAAATAAAAATTAAGAGAATGGATTGAAAACATCTCTAGTACAGATTTATTTTCGAGAAGGAGGGGTGCCAAAATTCCTGCTTGCCCTGACTGAAGAAAATCACAGTTTCGGCCCTGTCCAGAACTTCATCACAGAGATATTGACTGGCGAGTGGATATTATTATAAAAGCTACTTTTTTCCTTAGGAGGGTCTCGGCCTCACCCCCAGAATGCAAAGGGATCTCCTTTCCAATATCGCGATTCATCAAATGACATGGTGCTTGGCCTGGCATCAATGGCCCAGGCCCATACAGGTGCCTGCGGGCGCGGACACCTCAGACTGCGTCGCAAACAAATACCTTCAATGCCAAGCAGAGGTAGGCCCGACGGCAGAATAAATAGCACAGAAAAGAGAACGGTAAAAAAAAGTGAATACGATTTTTTTTCTCTCTCTCTCTTCTCCTTTGGACAGGTATAATAAAAAGACGAACAAGGTAGGGTACATAGTATGTAGCTGCTCAGGGGAGTGGGTGTCCCTTTTTGAAAAATTCTCTCCATTAATGTGTATAAATAATTACCCGCGTCGCTCCCTAGACAATTCGGTGCGCGATTTATGGGCTGGTAATCAGAGCGGTACAATGGGAGAAGGGCAGAGCAATTTGCACCCAAAGTCATTGTGATGGAGACCACTTTTATTGCAAGAGTTCCTAATAGTTTGTTGCCCCTCACACTCAACTTTCTCTTCAGTAGCGAATTAAAGGAGATAAATTATGGAGATAGTATTCTATTGTTATTGGGCTATGAAAATAGAAATAGAATTTTTTTTTTCTCTGCAGCAGTTATGCCAAATATGGACATACTAAGCGATTATTCTCATTATGATTAGTACTTTCTAATAATTTGCAGACTCTTACGCTCAAATTTTTCTTTAGTGGCGGAATAAACAAGATACCACTAGTATTATTGATTTCTGGAAGAAAATTGCAATTTTTTTTGCAAAAATTGTGTCAAAAATTTGGTTATTTGCTAACCTACGGAGAAAACTGAATTAATTTGAACCAAGTCAAGCATGTTTTGAACCATAAAATTAATTTAATAACTGAAATCAAGTAAGTTCCGTGTATAAACATGAAATAAAATAAATAATGAAACACTAAATAAATTTTCTGGTTCTAAACGTGTCTAACTTGGTTCAAATTAACCTAATGTTTACGGTAAGTTGGCAAGTATATGAATATTTTCATTAAATTCAGTAACTTAACTCATTGCATTGCAACATTTTCTCATCTGTAGCAAGTTTATTTACAAACAACCTAGAAATTTAAGTCTTTAATTTTTAAATAATATTGCTTATTTTAAAACTCATGATGCAACATCATTTTCATATTTTCCACAACAATATAAATAAAATCAAGTAAGTTCCATGTAGAAACATGAAATAAAATAAATAATGAAACACTAAATAATCTTCTGGTTCTAAACGTGTCTAACTTGGTTCAAATAAACCTAATGTTTACGGTAAGTTAGTAAGTATATGAATATTTTCAATAAACTCAGAAACACGTCATTGCATTAAAACATTTTCTCATCTGCAGCAAGTTTATTTACAAACAACCTAGAAATTTAAGTCTTAATTTTTAACTAATATTGCTTATTTTAAGACTCGTGATGTAACATTATTTTCACATTTTCCCCAATTCCAAGTGATGAAGATTATTTTCATTGTTGGAGTTCTTGATACTTTATTGCCACTTGCACTCAACAAATGTCATCAACAACAAACACACACACACACACACACACACACACACACACACACACACACACACAAAAAAAAAAAAAAAAAAAAAAAAAAAAAAAAAAAAAAAAAACATGCTTTTATTAATTTGCATATTTTATTAACAAAATGAAATTTTTGATAAAAATAAATATCTCAGTTCGATTTCTCATTAAATTTCGTATATGAATCATGCTTTATATCACTCTATTGCCGACGAAGTTATTACACAGTTAAAGTTCCGGAATCCCAAATCGCGCTTAGTGTGGATTGCGCAGGTGCTGATAAATAATTTATTTACATAGAAATACACTGCAATTTTTTTTTTTTTTTTTACGGTATAATACTAGCATCCCAGCTGTTTTTTTTTTTTTTTTTTTTTTTTTTTTTACGGTATAATACTAGCATCCCAGCTGTTTTTTTTTTTTTTTTACGGTATAATACTAGCATCCCAGCTGTTTTTTTTTTTTACGGTATAATACTAGCATCCCAGCTGTTTTTTTTTTTTACGGTATAATACTAGCATCCCAGCTGTTTTTTTTTTTTTTACGGTATAATACTAGCATCCCAGCTGTTTTTTTTTTTTTTTTTTTACGGTATAATACTAGCATCCCAGCTGTCAGTATTACTGCATATTTTATTGTTCATTACTGTTAATTTTACGGTATAATACTGGCAGCTGGGATGCTAGTATTATCCATAAAAGTAACCTTTTTTTTTTGTCACTGTACTAAGGGTGATCCATATAGCATATCACAATGAATTGTGTCGATACTATTGGTATTTAACAACGAATAATATTAACAGACAATAGAAATCCTCCAGAAATCTGAATTTCCTGAATTTATTTTTGATTAAACTTTATTTTAAAATTAAAATTTGCACTCAGGCCAAGGAATTGGCACCCAAAGTTATTGTGATAGAGACCACGTTTATTGTGGAGTTCCTAATAATTTGTTACTCCTCACATTAAACTTTTTCTTCGGTCAAGGTCCAGATTAAGGCATGGTCCCCTGTATCTTAAAAAAAAATTGTAGTAATAGAGTTTCGTGATTTACGTAGTTTTATGTTATATTATAACAAAATATGAACACTAGATCCTGAAAAGCAAATTTCCTTCAAAATTATTATCTCTTTTGAAAACTGTTAAGCTGATTCCCACTTAACATAACTGCCAAATTTTAAAATTTTACAAAGCTTACCAAATGTGAAACCAAATATGTATTTACTCCGTTTTCAATGCTTTGTGAATATATTTTGTCACTATGTACTTGTTCTCTTACACATAAATATGGCATTTTTTAATTTATTTAAAAATATATATATATAGTTCTTAGGACTTTTTATTTTTTAAGGATATATTTAATGAAATATAGTTTTATGAGAGCTACACGACAATTTAATCTTGTTTATGACATTAAAAATGTCGAATTATGATTACACTTAAAAGTTATATAAGGTATACTCGCATCAAAATTAATTTCGCTTTATTACAGAGTATAAACATGAGAGATCCCGCTTCCAGGTCTGCACCCGCATTGAGACTTCAAAAGTCAGAGTTCAATGGTGAATTAAAGGAGATAAATTATGGAGATAGCGCTATTATTATTGTACTCTGGAAAAAAAATTGCAAATGTTTGGTAACGATTATGTCAAATCTTGTTACATTAACTGAATGTTATTATATTTTCATAAAATTTAGTAAGTTATTTTAAATTCATTGCAGCTAAAAAATATTGCGCGTTTAGAACACGTTTATTTACAAACAAACGGGCAATTATTTTTAAATCAATTCTGTTAATTTTAATAGTAATCATCTAGCATTGTGTTTATCTTTTTCGCTAATTGATTGTAATATTGTACAAAGTTGTTGTTACTGTAATGCACTTGGGAAATTATTTGAAAGAAAAAACATACGTAGCAAAAATTTTTAATTCTCCGATTTTTATCAAATTTTGTACTTTTGTGGTAAAAAGTTCAGATACTTCATTTATTAATAAATTTTTGTGTTATGTTATTTAATAAGTCCACTTAATTCAAATTAAAACAAAACTACATAAAAAGGTAGATTTGATAATTTATCTAAATTTGAGATCAAAATAAAACTATAAAAATGTCATATTTTACTTTGTTTTTGCATTGATAATTTTATACATCGAAGATGTTAAAAATGTAATATAGACAGAATTTAAAAACTATATTTACTAATTACATTAATTAATAAATGATTAATACTGCAAATGTATAGAATAATTGAGTAATTACAAGCATGCTTATGTTTATTTTATTTGCTGAATAATGTTACTATAAATATCACAATCAGTTTCTTCTTAATGATACATTCAACGAAAAAACTAATTTAGAAAGTTTTAATATATGTTCATAATTGCTATAATTCATTAGTGGTAACAGAATTACTTAATGAGTAACAGAATTACATTGCATTTCAAGAAATAATTTAAAAATAAAAGAAATACATATAAATGGCTTATTTATAACGTTTTGATTCAATTTATTCTATTTAAGTTGCATTTTCATTTAAAATTTTTGCATTCATCAAGTTGCATTTTCGTCATTCAGGCATTTTCATTTAAATTTTCATTCAAAATGTGTCACATTTTATTTTTTAAATTTCCAGTAATTCTGTTACCAAGCTTTTAAATTTTTTTAAATAATATCTAAATATAATAAAACTCAGTGTGAGGATTCCGGCCCGAACCCATCCAAACGATTACTTTCCATTGTTGGAGAGAAATAATGAACCATATTCAGACATGTGTATTTTTTGGACATATATTTTATTAATTTGCAGGTTATTACGGTAAAAATATTTCTGCACATGTATTTTGTTTTTATAAGCGAATAAAAATTCCTATATGTACTGAGACGTTACTAGGATAGTGCTTATTGAGTTTATTTTTTTCTTTATGCATTATAACTTTATAGCTGCCATTTTTTTCATTACAATTAAATAGCAAATATATTTTTATTTGAATTCATAGTGGTTAAATACAAAATACGTGTGAAAAGTTTGTACCGCACTCTCAAAAATGAATACTCAGATTTCAAGAAATGTTCTTCATTTTCGACGAAACGGTTTCCTGGGAAACGCTCCGAGTAAATATTTCGTCAAATCGAGTAAATTTGCATCATCAAAAGTACGAAGAAATTATTTTCGTCAAATTGTTTCTTTGAAAGTTAAAAAAAAAAGGTTGGTGCTGCCATCTATCGGAGTTTTTAGAAGCATCTTTAATTGACTTGGGGAAAAATAAGATCACTTTTTACAAGTCTTCAATGGGGTTCGAACGCGCGACTTTTAGCTAGGCAGCCGAGCGCTCTTACCACTTAGCCAGCGGGACTTCGGAATTAGTTGATTTTAAATGTATTTACGGGATGTTGATGTGTGTTTATATTTTTAGAAAGCAGATTGTATTTTTATCGGTGATGTTATAATTTGTGCATGTTTTAATTAATAAGGCTAGATTATTATTATGGTTTTTCTATGGTTAATAAATAATTAGAATATGGCTTGATTAATATAATTTATTAGAGAAATTTCCTTTGTTCAATGAATGATTAAAATGTGGTCTAGTTAATTTGTTGATCAGAAATAATTAATTTTGAAGTACATATTTTGGAGGCGAGTTCATCAATTTTAGCGGATAAGATTACTGTTAACATATTTTAAATTTGATTGTGATATGAATATATTTCTTAAACAAGAACGAAAAATCATGCGTCAAGCATAGATTATGTAACACTTTCCAACGCTTCCAAAATAATTTTACAAATCATACCGTTTAATAAGCTAAAAGATAACATCTAAGTAATCCGAATACTTTTCATCAGCCCTGTATAGGATCTATAGATTTGTATATATACTACATAGGATGCTAAATTTTAGTTCAGTTAGGAAACGCGTAGCACAGTTTAAAATTCTCCGTCTGGAGTTAAATAATACGGAAATGTGTTCGCGAACTTTTGTGCTTCCCTGTATAGGATCTACAGAATTTATACACACCACGTAATAGACAAAAAGCGAGTTAAAATTTAAATCACGTTCACTAACTTAAAACGCACTTCCAGGAATTATTGTTAACAGACAGTAGAGAATTCTTTTGTGTGTCCCTGTAAATGAACGATGGCGGCTATACACACAATGTTCTGTAGTAAGCCTCTTGTAATGCACCTTAGTGTTATATATAAATTTCAATGCGTTTAAAATAAGGAAACATTATTTAAATAAACCGCAGACGATTTTTCTCCATAGACGTAATGTAACGGAATTCTTTTGACTGTCCCTGTAAAGTAACTATAAGTGCTATGCACACACTATTCCATATTAAGCTTCTTCTAATGCACCTTAGTGATATATATAAATTTCAATGCGTTTAAAATAGTGAAACATTATTTAAATAAACCTCAAGTGATTTTCCCCCATAGACTGCAATGTAACGGAATTCTTTTGAGTGTCCCTGTAAAAAAAGTATATGTGCTACACACTTCCGTTGAAATAGGGAACATGCTATAGATAACGACTATAACATATAAAAATTGCAGAGCAATCCGAGCATATTTGCGGGAGTTAGAGCACGGCCAGACGGCAGACGGCAGACGGCCAGACGGCAGACGGCCGGACGGCCGTACGGCCAGACAAACCGAAGTCATAAACACTTTTCAACTAGGTTGGAAAGTGTTAATAAAAAAGAGCTCCTAAAATTTTGATTTATTTATTTATTTAATTTTTTTTAACCATTGGGAAAATGTTGTTGCTTTCGGTCAAAAATGGACCAAATGATGTTCGCATTTTACTATTTTAACCGTTTTTAACGAAATTCTGTAACTTTAGAAAAATTTATCTTTGAATAGGCAATAGAAATGCATAAAATCGTTACAAAAAGGATAGACGCAAATTATCAGATATGACAAATAAAGTAGAAATTTGGTACTTTCGTGTTATAGCGGCCCCCAAGGATGAAACATTTTTGTTTCTGTTTTCATTAATATATTGTAAATTTAGAACTTTTTTTTTTTTTTTTTTTTTTTGAGCGATTTTGTAACAACAAAAATATTCTGGCCGGGATGGGGAAACATTTTTGTCAAATATTTGAGATTTTTCATTTCATTAAAAATCACTTAATTTTGAGACGACGAAATGATTGTCAAAAATGTTGAAATATAGCTCAAGAATTGCAAAATCGTCAAAAGTGAGAGTTTTTTTTTTTTTTTTTTTTTTTTTTTTTTTTTTGACAGCGAGGAAACAGTTTCTTCAGATATTTGAGGATTCACGTTTCGTCAAAAACCACGTGACTCTGCGACGAAATGATTGTCAAAAATAACGAAATGAGGCCTAAGGATTGCGGAATCGTCAAAATTGAGTGTTTTATTTCTGAGAGTGCGGTGAAAATGATGTTATGCTTAGTTTAAAATCTATTTTTACACTGATAAAACAATATATATATATATGATTTTGCCAACATGACGTAATTTTTATTAATTTTTCAATTGTTAATTAGAACTGGAGCCTTTATTGATTACTTCATCTTGATTGTATGCATTAATTACATGTTAGCGATTGCTTTTTTAAAAGTATGTGAATATTTTTATCAATTATTTCAAATTTTGAGTGAAAACGACGATTTCTATACCCACCGTCCTAGGACGGGCATTTACACTAGTTCTTATGTATTTTTTAATTGTTTTAAGTATTTAATTTGATTTCTCTGTGTGCATTAATTGTGATTGCAGAAAACAAAACTTGTAAAAAATAATTTATGTAATTTCAAAAAAAAATTGCAAATTTGCTCTGAACCGTAATTTTGTTACCAAATAATTATCCGTTTCCAAAAATTGAAAGAGAGACAGAGAATAGCTTGTATATTAAATAATCATTCTGTTATTAATTCTAGAAAACAATTTCTGCTTAAGCCAATATTTTAATAGGATTTTTTAGGAAAATCAAAAATAACTCAAAATGATGCTTGATCCTGTATTTTTATAATTATTCATTTCTTAGCCGTCGACGAATATATGTTATTAAGTTGAACACGCCAAGACAAGAATGGCCAAAAATACATCTCAATAGATTATGCAGATATTAATAGCTTTTAACATACGACAATATTGGCAGGCAATCGAAATTCAGATGTCAGATTTTTTTTTTCTACTGTATTGTACATGGAATTTCCCTTTGATGTCAAAATTTTAACTAAAAATTGTTTTTTAAGTATTTTTTTTCCCTAAATATTAATTTAAAATTATGAATAGTGCTTCTGTAGAATTTGTATCAAAATTTGAGCCAAAAAATGCTTTTTCAGTATTTTTTCGAAATATCAATTTAAAATTTATAAGCAATAGTGTTTTAGGGATTTTTTTATTATTCTGAAATTATTGTTTATTGTTTATCTGCTTAACTTAAAGCAACAGTTTTGATCGCTGCATTTCAGCGATTTCACTGCAGTCTTGTGTGGCATTTTATGGAAACCAAACAAATGAAACTGATTAGATCTTATGCAATACACGTTCCATATTACGGCCTTTGTATTATAACATCCCATTCAAACAGTCCCAAATATTGATCCATTTACGCAATGTTATATTTATATCCAATGCAACTATCGTCACTGATTATGATCATTGCATTCCAATGTAACAACCGTTTTCAGATTTCCTACTAAATCTCATTTCATATTCTTTAAAAGTACGAAAAACTTAAGAGTGCTTTAAAACTTTTCATTAAAAAAAAAGAATGAAAGAATGAAAGAATGAAAGAAAGAATGAAAGAAAGAAAAGAAAGAATGAAAGAATGAATGAAAGAAAGAAAAGAAAATGAAAAGAAAAGGAAAAAAGGAAAAACAGAAAAAGAAAGAAAGAAAAATCCTTATATCATAAAATTATCGATTGTTTTTACATTCATAGGTGCAATTCAATGGTTTCATCAGAGTTGTCTGTACTGATTTTTTTGACACTTAAACTTTTGTGGTCAAAATTAGTAAACAATTATTGGATATCAAAGTGCTTTTGCGTGGATCGAACACTAAAAAAAAACCTTATTTAAGCACTTAGGGGAAAATAAATAATAAATCAATTGTATAAATTTCAGAATTGAATTTCGATTGATTACTCATACTCATTGTTTGTCTTTGTCATTTTTTTTTTTTTTTTTTTTTTTTTTTTTAAGTGAAAACATGGAGAAAAAAAAATTAAAAAGTAGTAATTGGAAATCAGCTTATTTTTGAGCTGTTATGAAAGAATTATATTTTTGACAATTCTGAAAAATATACATAATGTCAGGACCTTCGTTCATTTATTTATTTTTCTTTAAAGTAATGTAAAGTAATGCATAAAAAACATCTGTTTAAATACTTCAATTACAGTCACTTATCCGTTCGCCCGAGTTTGAAGACCAAAAGTGGTAATAATAACGTACGTCGACTGTACAGTGTAAGTACGTCCAAGACATCCTATGCAAGGGACGCGAAAAAATACCTTTTTCTTGGATTGCCTGAAATCTCTTATACTTTCCAGACAGTGAGGCGCATTACCAAAAATATCTAACAAGGGGAGGATACGGTGTTGGAAAAATGAATGCGGCGAGCATTTGCGCATCTATACAATATAGTTAATAAGTAAACATATGAAAGCAATAAATGGCCATTTCTATGGTGTCTTGAGAAAACAATGGTGCTTCGTGCATTAGATTATATAAATTTATATAACAGTTCATAAGAGGATATGTTAGAAAGACCCCCACGAAGGGCACTTCCCCCGGGCCTATATCCTTAGTGTCGATAATTGGCCGTCAATAATCAACCCAACTCATAAGAGGATAAATTATTCAGCAGAGTGGTTGAAAAAGTGTTGGCTTTCTTACTTTTTGATGTAACTTTGGTTTTTGAACAGACTCCTATTTTCGAAGCGAAAATATTTATAAATGATTTTCGAGCCACAATGGAAAAACTATGAAGTATTTTAATTTACGTAAAATATAAACAAAATAAAGGATTTTTCATATATATTTAGAGATGAGACGGGCTCAAAGCGATCCTGAAACTGGGCCCGGCATAGGCTCGGGATCAATTTTTTTTACCTTTATTTGGGCTCGGTCTAAAAGGGAAAATTATATTTATTCACAAATTGAAAAATGGAAAAAAAACTTGCTATTTGAGAAACAAGAAAGTTGTCTAAGTTGTTTTACAATCCAATGAAAATCAGTTTAAAAGGTAATTGAATTGTTATTGATGGGATATAAGAAGAAATATTCTGTTTCTGAAGCCTTTTCAGGATCAGTGCTTGTTACATAGAAAAGCAGTGGGGATATCCCTTGTATATCCCAGCTTTCTGTTTGAAGACCTTTTCCGAAATTACTGGAAAATAATACTGATTCCTTTCTGCCGTAGTTGTATACAATGATATTTTAAAAGAATAAAAATTGTGACTTTGTGTATCTAACGTTGCGTAATAAATAGCAACTTTGCTATTTTAAACAGATTTTCAGGGACATGAAAATCACGAAACGTTATCACGAGGGACTAATTAGGATTAATACTTATTTCTATGTAAGAAGATATTTTTAAACAAGAAAACTAATGAAACATTTTTAAAGTGTTATATTAACAATTTTCTTTTGCGAGCTTTCGGTCTCTGATGACACAAAATTTTTCCGGAGGATTTCAGATTGTCGGGCGAAGGCTCCAAAAAAAAAAAAAAAAAAAAAAAAAAAAAAAAGTTCGAACTAATAGATATATACAATTTTGAGTATAAAATG
The DNA here is from genome assembly GCA_963931845.1 of Maratus michaelseni. Taxonomy (NCBI): domain Eukaryota; kingdom Metazoa; phylum Arthropoda; class Arachnida; order Araneae; family Salticidae; genus Maratus; species Maratus michaelseni. The sequence continues at coordinate 265,458,951 of OZ007594.1, forward strand.
TTACATTTTTATAGAGATTGATATATAAATAAACACGAATGTTTGTACACGATCCACATAGCTATGTCCTCAGCTAGAGATCATTTCGTGCATTTTATTTTATAGGGTGATCGCAAATATTATTACTTTTATTCAATATGTTATTGGTCCCCTAATTTCCTGCGTGTTCAAACCTTCTCTGAAAAATATGAGGTCAAACATATTCTTCATATTCCTGGAGTTCCAGAAGAATTTGTCAAGTATTTCTCTAGATTCAACAAAACGTCTAAAATCGAAAGTGTCCAACGACTTTTCCCCATATGTAATATATCATAGCTGCCAGCCTTCCGTCTTTTTTTTTTTTTTTTTTTTTTTTTTTTTTTTTTTTTTCCTAAGTCAAATAAACATATTTTGAACCAGAATTTTATTAAATAAAATCATATAAATGTCACAAAAAAAGAAAAACAGTTTACTCTTTCAGTTCATTTGAATTGAAAAACTCGGAAGGTTGGCTGATATGAATATATTTATTTCATTCTAAAGCAGATGTATTACAAAATTATAAAAATATAGAGTATTACAAAAATTTAAAAAATTTCTGATTTCATTTTCGGTTTTAACATTGTTTTTAACTTACTAGAAGTCATCAGCTTAACTCATAGAATTATAAAGGAAAACTAAATTCTTGGAATTTGGATCAATCGCGTTAATCAGAAAACAAATCGTGTAAAAGAAAGTGTTCTTTTTTAATTAAAAATATCGAGTTAAATTAAAATTGTCTATATACATTTAAAAAAAAAATTCGTGTAAAAGCAGGACTTTTGGTCAGTATTGATAAAAAAAAATCTAGTGATTGAAACGAAAAATTAAACCTCAATTGATTACATAAATAACATAAGAAGAATAAGAAGATATATTCATAAGAATAAATTGAAATATTCCACAACAATCCGAACAATCAGTAAATAGATTATTCGATTTTTTTTTCTTTACAGCGAAGAATGTGCAAGTATAAAAGGGGATATAACCAGCTAAAAAAAGGTCTAGGTGCGCCCCTGTTGATCTCGAGATTGCTTTAATGGGAGAGGGCGTCCTTTTTGTACTCTCTCTTTCAATAGATGCTTTATTAAGTATAAATAATTACTGGAGCCGATCCCTGAAGTACGTTGGTAGCGATTTATGAGCTAGCAATATATACCTATAAGCAAGCAATAAAAGTAGTGAAAAAATGAACATTACATCTCATAAAGCGAGTTATAGTCGTTAGGCTATAAAAACCTGGGTAAGTGATATTCAGTTTTCGAGGGTGTGAGAACTTTTGTATAGATATGAATATGATGCTTCTATATTTTATAAAATCAAATATTAGAAAGGTTATAGAATGTTACTTCAAACTTTTAATCAATGAAATCTTTTTTTTTTTACCTTGCTGGGCTCATAATTAAATAATGAAATGTTTTAAAAACTAGCAGTAAATAGCTTATTTTATGATCAAAAACTGTGAAAAAATTTAGCAGATTCGTTGATATAACTAGGTATCTAAATGATCAAATTTTGAAGATTTTTAAATCCGATAAATGACGTAGAGGCTTATGTATAATATAAAAATTCTAAACGATAGCACTTTTGTTTTGAGATAGAATAATTCAGAAATCAAATTAAGTCTCGAGGCTTGGTTTTGTGATGTCCTTTGTCGATTCCTGCATGAGTCATGTTGAACCCGACCCGAACCTGATAATTCTGATTAAAGTCAACCCGAAATCCGACAAAAAAAAAAAGATTCGTCAACCCGAACCTGACCCGAATCTGAAATATTCAAACCCTAGCCGGAAGAAATAGAAATTGAATCTATATTTTAAAACAATTAAGGAAAAGCATTCTACAATTATATCTCTCATATCAGTTTTATTTCTTTTTAATATTTTAGCAAAAGCCATGCTTTGTTTGGATTCGCGAAGCATTATTTCATAAGATAAATATTCGAAAGAATCTTTTCTGATCTGCTTGTTGTTCAGTTTAAACTGCACAACAGGTTAGGAAATGAAATAGCAAACAATTTTACATTTATGTTCAAATTTTTCTATTTAAAAAAAAAAAATGCATTTTGTAATTTTTTTTTTTTTTTTGTATTAAAAAAAAAAAAATCTCGATACTTGATATTAAATTGTTTGTGTTTTGATGAATGTAAAAAGCAAATTATTTCTGTAATATAGTTGATCTTCAATTTTGTTATGTACGTGAAAAAAGGCATTTAAAATAATGTTTTATTAAGTTTTTATGTTAGGTAAAATATACTTTAGTTTCTAATTTTTCTAAACCTTAAAATATTTATAATCAACAGTAATTTGACAATTTTGAAAATGTCGGATATTTTTGAAAATATCATGAAATTTATGTACCCTGTGCATATCTGTATGCACGTCAATGCAAAGAAATTAAAGGTACCTTTCCATTTACTGACATAACACCGATAAATCATACACTATTGTAATTATCTGACACTGGTTGCTCGCAAAATGCATTTATATACACTACAATGACAAAATAGTCATTGAATCAGTAGGTAGAAAACCGAGTAGTGTATATGAATGCATTTTGCGCACACCAATGTTGGGATAATGGCAATCGTGTATCATTTATCGGTGTTGTGCCACTAAATGGAAAAGCATCAGATGAAAAATATTCTGTGAGTGCAAGTGTAACTCAGCCAATTTCAGTTCTCCAGCCTGAATTAAATCGAGGTGGGGTTTTTATTTTGTTTTTTAATTGTTCCTAAGAATTATTCTGTAATTTATTTTTACATTTTAAAGCGATTATAAACTTTTTTCGATGGTGCCATCAGGTTGTTTACCGTCAAGTTTTGACATGTTCCATCTAGTTATTGATAAAAGAGTATTTAAAAAAAATAAAGTAGGGCGCCGATTATCTGAACTCCAATTAACCGAACTGTGCCATTATCCAAACAATCCTGATTTATGAAATATTTTTCAGGATGCCTCTTGAAATCGAAAACGTTTTCCAGATCAGCGGATGAGTGAGAGCAAAGTCTAATTCGTGCAACTTTGCGCTCGAATTTATCTCGAATTTTTTCGAAAAAGTATATACAAGATGAAAGTTAAATCGATGAAAATGAAAACAAGTGTTACGAAAATTATCCAGTCCCATCACATAATGAAGGCTTCGAATGTTTAGAAATAGCTATGAAATGGTTGAAACAATAGAATAGTGATCCTATTCAATTTATGCATTTAAAAGAATTCGTGATATGGCAGCATTAAATAGAACATCTTCTTTAAAGCAAAAAACAATCCAAAGCTTTTTTGCCTAAATTTCAAATTTTGCAGTTTAGAAAATAATAAAAAAGACGAAAAAATTCGAAAAGAAGTTTAAACAAGAACGAAAAATCATGCGTCAAGCATAGATAATGTAACATTTTCCAACGCTTCCAAAATAATTTTACAAATCATTACCGTTTAATAAGCTGAAAGATAACATCTAAGTAAATAATTTGGAAAACGCATAACATATTTAAAAATGTAATTTCAGGAATTTCCAACATATATTTCCAACATATACAATATTCGGAAAAATATCCGAATTCTTTTATTCAGCCCCGTATATGATTTATAGATTTGTATATGTACCACATAGGATGCTGAATTTTAGTTTAGTTAGGAAACGCGTAGCACAGTTTAAAATTCTACTTCTGGAGTTTCTGTCAATAAACGGAAATGTGTTCGCGAACTTTTGTGCTGCCCTGTATATGAAATACAGAATTTATGCTCACCAAGTAATAGAAAAAAAGTGAGTTAAATTTAAAATCGCGTTCAGCAACTTAAAACGCACTTCCAGGAATTATTGTTAACATACAGTAGAGAATTCTTTTGTGTGTCCCTGTAAATGAACGATGACTGCTATACACACAATATTCTGTAGTAAGCCTCTTGTAATGCACCTTAGTGATATATATAAATTTCAATGCGTTTAAAATAGTGAAACATTATTTAATTAAACCGCAAACGATTTTTCTCCATAGGCGTAATGCAGCGGAATTCTTTTGACTGTCCTTGTACAGTAACTATACGTGCTATGCACACCCTATTCCATATTAAGCTTCTTGTAATGCACCTTAGTGATGCATATCAATTACAATGTGTTTGAAATTGCGTAACATCATTAAAATAAACCGCAAATGATTTTTCCCCATAGACCGTAATGTAACGATATTCTTTTGAGTTTCCCTGTAAAAAAATATAAGTGCTACACACTTCAGTTGAAATAGGGAACATGCTATAGATAACGACAATAACATATATAAATTGCAGGGCAATCCGAGCATATTTACGGGAGTTAGAGCACGGACAGGCGGCAGACAGCAGACGGCCAGACAGCAGACGGCCATACGGCAGACAAACCGAAGTCATAAACACTTTTCAACTAGGTTGGAAAGTGTTAAAAACATAAATTTGTTCCTTTAAAAAAACTGTTATACGTAAAAAATGCATTTTAAGCATTTTAGCACACTTAGGAACATCCCTAAACTTGCCTGTCCAATTATCCAAACTTTTTCTTATCCAAACTACCGCCCGTCTCGACGGGTTGGGATAATAGGCGCTCTACTAAAGTGCTACACAAAAGAATAGATCCATTCCAAAAAATCATGCCTCTAAATTTTGTACATGAAAATCAATAATACGACATCATAAAATGAAATAAAATGAGGAAACATGCAAAATCCAAAGAAAACTTTTATTTGTAATCGATTAATTAACTAAACATTTGAAAATAATGGAAAAACAAGCGGGAAAAATTCTACCTTACGGCAGAATATAGATTGGCCACCCACGTCTTTTATCATTGAGATTTTTTCAACCACGTCTAACTCGTCAAAAAAAAAAGTGTTTGTTACCATAAGCCAGCTTCTCCACTTTAGAATTTAGTTAGCGCTCTAAGATTTTTTGTGAGGCTGGATGAATATATTAGGCACGAACACACCAAGTTTTAAAAAGATTCGGTGACTAGAAGTATTTTTAATAAATATAATAATAAAAAGATGTGGCTCTAATGGGCTGAGACGTGGCGAGGTAGTTGTTGTTTACAAATGTGCTGGCCCTTTAAACTATTTTTAATGGTTCAAGGCATTTTAGCACTTAATAGATAACCTAAAAAAGGTAATGAAAAGTTCTATGATAGCAGCTTTTATGGTGGATACAGCTAAGAGAAGTTGTTTAACAAATGATGAGTTAGCATTAATTGACGGGATCTTGGAGAGCGGTGGGGGGAAGGGAGGGGGTAGCTATACAAAACACAAGTGCTCTACGAGACCTCTAAAATGAATCCTCACTTTCAATTAAGAGATGGGACTTTAAAAGGGATCCCCCTTTTCGCCCCTCTGACGGGCCCCCCCTCGAGAGATACGTGAAAACCGAGGGCGCCAAAAGAAGCGGGGGGGGAGGGGGTAAATACCTTTAGGCGATTTACAGCTAATTTTGTTGAAATTTTGGAGCTGTCTGGCCCATAGGAACAGAGAAAAATGGGAAAAACTAAAATAAATATGAGAATTGAAAAAAATAAATAAGAAAAGTGCTCCTGACAGGAGACGGGAGAGTAGAACCAGACAAAAGTACTTGATGAGATCAAACTTTTGATATGTTACATGACAAGGTTTGAACACCTTGAATGTCCCCCCGTGTGGGGGGGGGGTAATTCTGGTCCTATGGGAGATAGGGCCTCGAGACCCTCTTAGAAATGTCAGCCTCGACGATTTTAACACCGTTGGATCCTTTAGAAGAGGCCTACGCCTTCTGTGGGGCTTAAAGAGGCTGAGAAAGATGGGAAAAACTAAAATTTAACAAGAAACAGAGAAATAGGCTTCTTAAGGGAGGGGGGGAGTGAGAGGCGGAGAGTAGGACCAGACCATAGTGCTTGACGAGATCTATCTATTGATATGTTACATGAAGGAGTTTACATGGGGTTTACATGAGGGGGGAGCACAAAAAAGGTCTTACTGAACCTTCCCTCCCCGGAACTTACAAGAACTTACCCCCGGGGGGTAACTTCATTCCTATTGGAGATAGGGCCACGGGACCCCCTTAGAAATGTCCGCCACGAAGGGTTTAACTTCGTTGGATCCTTTATATTATTGTTTAAATGGGGTCTGCGCCCGCTGTAGGGCAATTACTTAATATAGAGAGACAATTTGATTTTTAATATCGTCAGTAACAACCATTTGTATAGCTATGTATAAAGGGTGTCCTCCTTTATATATGGAGTGGCTGTGACTTTTCATAAACATGAATTTTACTGTAGACCGAAAGAATTAGTCCTGTGTGTGGCTAAAAAAAGAAAAAAAAAAAAAAAAAAAAAAAAACGTGTTATAGCGGCTCCCACAATTATGATTATGCCAAGGTTGCAGTTATGGTTTCGCCAAGATCATCGCAAAGCTTATATAGGCATCCTATATATACGCATATTATATATTCCAAACACATTCTTATATGTGCCACACTCCTATATGTTCCATATACGTCATTATACGCATATTATTTATGTCTTATATGTCGTATATACATCATATACACATGTCATATATATACATCATATATGACTACCACATATGACTGCCACATACGTACAGAAATGTTATATATATATCATATATTATTATAATGTCATACATGCTTTATAATTTGGCGATAAATCTTGGCCGCTTGGCAGTTCATCCTTGGAAGCCGCTATAACACGAAAGTACCAAATTTACAATATATTAATGAAAACAGAAACAAAAATATTTCATGCTTGCTGGCTGCTATAACACGAAAGTACCAAATTTCTTCTTTATTTTTCATATCTGATAATTTGCATCTATCCTTTTTTGTAATTTTAACATTTTTGTAACGATTTTATGCATTTCTATTGCCTATTCAAAGAAAAATTCTTCTAAAGTTACAGAATTTTGATAAAAACGATTAAAATAGTAAAATGCGAACATCGTTTGGTCCATTCTCGACCGAAAGCAACAACCGTTATCATTATCTTTTTACGCGTGAAAGTTTCGTTATGGTACTTCATTGTGTGAAGTTCGATAATTTTTGAAATTCATTATTTGAAAAACGGCATAATCATTCAATTTGAAATGTATATCAAGAAAAGTACAATTTTTACCTTTCTAACGCAGTTTGTTTAACAATTTTGTGACAAATACTTTTTGAGCTATTAATTTTTTCAGTAACTTCAAATGTTTCATTTTCCGAGATTAACCTGTGGCAACGATGGATTGCTGTGACTTTTCATAAACATGAAAAATGATAGAGATTGAAAGAATAAGTCACCCTGTGGGCGGCTAATAAGTTCATACAATCTATGAACTAATTGGGCCCCCATTTTACAAATAAGATCCAAAATTCTACCTTTCATACTGTTCACAAGGGTTTTCAAAGTGTTTTGTTCAAAATTGTCCCAAGCATTTTGAATAGCTATACCTTTAATTCAAGTTTGTATCATAAATTCTGCGCACAAGAATCCCCCAACATGTTCCATAGGATTGCAGTCTGGTGAGCATGCTGGCTAATCCATTGCATCTTACTTTTTTAGGAGACAACCATTGTTTCGTGCTGTTACTGGCATGTACCAATGCATTATCCTGTTGGATGATAGGACGATTTCGTCGGAAATGACGTAAATAAGGCAGAAGATTATTTTGAAGCACGGTTTGATATGCTTTACTCCGCATTTTCGACTATACGAAGGCCAATGAAACAGTTCCTTGTGAACTAATGGAATGGCTCTCCAATGCCAGTAAGAATTGAATCCATCCGCGCAGTCCAGTGTAAATATTTTCTCGTCACTGAATATCACCTGTACATATTTCAATGAGAATAAAGATAAATTTGAGACAGAGGTGAAATTTCTGTAAGGATAGACATGGAGGAGAAAATCTTACATAGCTCCAATCTCTGTCCATGTTTTTCCGAGCGAATTCCAGCCTCTTTAACCTTGTGATGAACGGTCAGATGCGATGCGTTCTTTAATTTTGCACAAACTATTTGTGTACAAGACTTTATAACCCGTCTAACAGTCTTCGAAGAGACTTTAAGGTTGTAATCATTTCGTATTTTATTTGCAGGGATCATATAGAATTCGATGCTTTTTTCACAATTGTTCTGAGAAAGTAGTGAAGAGCGTGGAGAACGTGTAATTTTACATACTCACCCTTTTTTTTTCAAGAAATTACTGACAACATTGTGAGATTTGTGAATTTCACCTGCAATTTTTCATACATCTTTGCGACGGCGATTAAAAGCCTCTATCATACCTATTTTCCCGCACCGTCACTTGCGTACCTCGAGGCATAATGAAAATTATCACAGACGTTAACTTGGGGTTCGCTACTAACGGTTTTATGAGCGAAATCTCAACTGGTCCTATACTTATGGGGTAGTGGTGGGCGTGGTTATTCACGATTTTGCATAAAGCATGTCGTTAAACGGCTCGATTTGCATTTTATTGCATTTTCATAAGTTAGTCCTATCGGATATGCAAATATATATTTGTATTCGGGAATTACAACTTAAATAATATGGAAGATATATGGTGGACCTATACTTTTGTAGAGCATTTTTATTACTTTTTAATTTGTATTTATATTTTCTACTTCTTAGTATTTAAAGTATTTCGTTGTTGCAGCTTCACAGCCAGTTGGCCTTTTTTGGTGAGCGTGGTTTGAAGCATCATTAAATCCAATGTTATTGTAACTCGTATACAATTGCAACCATAAAGAATATTTGGCGATTTATCACCTGTGGTGGACTAACGGTAAAAGGGGCTTAAAATAAGTTATTAATTTATAATTAAGTTCTAAAAATATTAAAATGTTGCCATCTCATCGGAAACACACATTTGCCCTTTGTTTATATGCATTTCACAATTTTCTCATTAAAGATAAAGAATTAGACTTATTCAATTGACATACATATAAAATTGCTTATGGGGACGGTGGATTTTAAAATGAGCAAAAATCGATCAAAAATACGAATTTTTGTTTTTGTGTTCCAATTTCAAAAGTTTAATAAGTTTATAATACTGTGGGAACTGTGTTTCCCTACCCTTAGTAAGTGAGCGAAGCAAAGCTCCAATCAGCTATCGCCTACCGCCGACAGCGTAGAACTAAGGCTCCTATTATAGGAGTATTATAGGAGCTCTACGTAGAACTAACAGCGTAATGACGTCAGAACGTACGTGTGTGAGGCATACACGCTCCAAACGACATTGCGAGCTTGAAGTCAATTGAACTATTGTTCGGCGAAGATGTGTGTTGCGCGGTATTCTAGCAGAAAGCAGAAGTGAGCGAGGTGTTCGACGTAGTAAGAAGCAAAATGTGATGATATTGATAGAATCTCAGAGCAAAGATACTAGTAACGAGCAGATTCCAGTGTTATTTGGTCGAAAAGTTGTTTCCAAGATCAGCTCGGGTTTGGCGCTTTAGAGGCTGTCTGTTTTGGGGGTAATCGCTTTCGCCAGAGGAACACACGGACGCAATAATAAAGTTTCGGCGGGAATACGGAATTTCCAAGCTGGTTTTGGCAGTAGAAAAACCGGTTTGGCGCACTAAATGAGGTGGGAATCAAGTTTGGTGGGCAGGTGATCTTAGAGCCCCGAAAATGTTACCAATTTGGTGTCTAGTATATTAGGTCTATGGTTAGAATGTAAAGACATTCTGTGAATCGAGGGGACGGATTTTAGTCCAATATGATGTTTATTATTTAAAGACGACAACTCATGTATAATTTGAAAATAGCCCTGTTTCTGTAAATAGTTAATCGTTTCGATATATGCTAGTCAAGATGCAGTTTCTTGTTATTATCGATGTCAGTCAGAGTCGAATTCTATAATACTCGTTCATGATACTCTTTATATTTAAACGATTGTTCTGAAAAAGGACTATTTACTTTCAAATGAAGCATTAGAAATTTTAAATACACAAAACTGTTGGAATTTTTGGTACTTTTGGGTTATAGCTGCCCTCACATTTACGATTATGCCAAGATTGCAATTACGATTTTGCCAGGATCATCGCAAAGTTGTGCATCATATATAGACATATGTGTACTCCAAACGCTCATATATGTGTCATATACGTCATTATATACATATTATTTACGTCTTATATGCCATATATACATCCTATACATCATACACATCTCATATAATATATACGTTATATATGCGTCACATATGACTATAATTGAGCCACATGCGTCACGAAATGTTACATTCGTGATATTCATTACACATATTATTATAAAGCCATGTATGCTTTATAATTTGGCGATAAATCTTGGTCGCTTGGCGATTTATCCTAAGGGCCGCTATAACCTAAAAGTACCGAATTTTTCTTATCTCTGAGCATCACAAATGAAGTATAAAAAAAATCGAGGCCAAGTCAGTCACTGGTGTTACGCGTAATCAGCAACTTTTATTGAAGATACATCATCCAAATATTCTTCTTGCATCTCGCCCATAAAATGACGAATAAAACCTGCTATCAAATGAACAAAAAACTTTTTATTTAATAAAATTATATTAGTTTAGAATATTACTTGATATACTATTTTATTTGAGAAAAATTATATTACTATTAATTTATTAAAATTCAAAATGACTATTTCTATAAGTAATTGAACAATATATACCATAAGTTTCAATAAGTTTACATGATTTAATCTGAATACTTTTTCTCTACTTCGTGGTTTCTTATCTTCTATTACACAACTTCTTACACGTTTAACCAACGAATGGGTGGTTTAGTTTGATTGAAAGTAACAATTACAGTAACCTTTCGTTATATCGCGAATGTTGGGCGACAAACAAAAAAATGTGATATAACCGATAGTGTTAAAAAATAAAGAAATATGAAAACGTCTAAGTAAGTATTTTTCACTAGTTTCCATTTGTTTATATGCATATCAAAATTTTCTCATTAACGATAAAGAATTAGACTTATTCAACTGACATACGTATAAAGTTACTGTAGATTTTAAAATGAGCAGAAATCAACATCAAAAATACGAATTTTTAATTTTTGTGTTCTAATACATTTTTAAAATTTTATACTTTATAAAATGTTATACATTATACTGATTATATTTTAACGGTTGTTCCAAAAAAGGACATTTTACCTTCGAATGAAGCATAAGACATTTTAAATACACAAAACTGATGGAATTTTTCTCAGCTCTGAGCATCACAAGTGAACTATAGAAAAATCGAGGCCAAGTCAGCCACTGGTGTTACGCGTAATCAGCCAGCCACTTTTACTGAAGAGACACCGCCCAAATATTCTTCCCGCACCTCGCCCATAAAAAGATGAATAAAACCTGCCACTGAATGAATAAAAAAAAATTCTTTTGATGCTTACCTAGTGCTCCCTCCCCTCCGATTTCGTAATCGTTTTAGCCAGTGTCCGAGACCAATCGAGTCGACACCCTGCTCCAATCATTTTTCTATTCGTAAATCTGGCAAATGCCCCCTCTTACGCGTTTCATACATCATAAGTTCTGAAACACACTGTTGTTGTGCACCAACCTTCACGTATAAATCATGGTGAACAACAGGGTCCCCTCTTATATGCGTCTTAGAATTTTTTGTATTGCTTTCTTTCTCTCTCTCAAGGCTCACATAGAAGATGATATTATAGGCATTTATTTCAGGAAATATTTTATCCTTGATTTATTTTAATCTCTACATTTGTAGTTTTACAATTTTTACTATTAGGTTTATGTGACGCAAAAACCTGACAGTCACAAACTGTATTGTTGAACAATTTTCAGTTGCGATTAATCAACTTTTTAAATATTTTATAAACAAATTCATATTTGTATAGTAATTGTTATAATATGAATACTGGTGACCACAGCGTTTCCTCTTATATGCGTCTAATAATTTTTCGTATTTCTTTATTTCTCTCTCTCAAGGCTCATAGAAGACGATATTATAGGCATTTATTTCAGGAAATTTATTGATTTATTTTAATCTCTACATTTATAGTTTTACAATTTTTACTATTAGGTTTATGTAACGCAAAAATCTGACAGTCACAAACTGTAGGGGAGACTTGGGAGAGTTGATTCCTAGGGAGAGTTGATCCCTAGGTCTAAAACCAGGGAAAAAATGCAATTAAGTCTCTGAAACCGGCAACACTAATAAAGTGATTCCTTATCAACATATATGACAACAGAATTTCCTTCACCCATTTTTATTTTTGTTGTAAGAAGAGAATATCTGATTTCTTACAATCAAACTTTCTTTTTCAGTAGGTAGTTTATGTTTCTTATTTTTTGCTAAATATAACTAAATTAATTATGTTGATTGTTATAATTTACTAACATTCCTTACTCCTTAAATGTCATTATTTAAATCCAATACAGTTTCTTTACTTTTGATTTAACAATTATTTTTCCAACACATGCACATTAGGGACACATGATCCCCATTGTATGGGGAGACTTGATCCTGGGGATCAAGTGTCCCCAAAGTTAAGCTAAATTATTGTTAAATTTTACTAACCCCTACTCATAATTGTGAATTTCAAGACAAATTTAGACAATATCAATATTAGTTAGACTATGGTTACCTTGATTTTGGATGGTTGACAAAGATAGAAAGTTACCATATAGCTGAACATGATGGTTAGCAAGCACATGGTGACGTCAGAAACCTATTTATAAATTAGAAACGTATAATTCCATTTAATATGTGTTATGTAACCAAGTCTTAAAAACCCTATGTCCATATATATATTGAGCTAAAAATTTAATTTGTGCAATAGAGGGTTCATTTTATAGCAGTGATTAAGAACTCTGTGTTTATCTTTACTTTTTACTGTCATGCAACGTATTTATAAACCTAAAGACGTGTTCAACCCAAAAAAAGCATCAATGTTGCAGACTTGCAGGCAACAGTGAAGGTTGTAATAGATGGATCCAGTTTTAAAAGTGCAGCAAAATCCATTAATATTAATGTGATGACTTTAAAACGTTATGTGAGAAAACAAAAATCTCAAGAAAGTGACATTTGTTATGAATCAAATTATAAGCACTCCCAAATATTTTCAGTTAACAATGATCTTTTGTGTGTATATTTAAAAACATCAAGTAAATTATATCATGGACTTATTCCTATACACACTAACCATCCTGCTCAAATAATAACAATTTATCGAATTGCTGAATTCAACGGAATTGCCTATCCTAAAGCCACGATGCCAACTAACATAATAAATGGATTTAAAATCACTGGCATACATCCCTTAAGCAGGAATATTTTTTCTAAAAATGATTTTTTATCATATTTCGTCACAGATGAACCATTAACCCCAACAAGCAGTAATGCAATTACAGTTAAACCAAATATATTGACTCCAGAAGACATACAAGCCTTCCCTAAAGTTTAATTATCCAAAACGGGAAAATAAAGGATCTTAAAAAATTTTGACATGCACACCAACTAAAAGACAGATTGAAGAAGAAATACAAGATCACCGACTGAATAAAAAACATAAATCAAGAAAAACTCATTTCATCTCAAGAAAGAAAAATAAAAACACTAAAAATGAAAGCCCCGAATCTTCAGAAAGTGAGAGCAGTTGTAGTGTTCTTGATTCAACCGAGCTAGATTCACTTGATGAACATTCTGATGAAATCATCTAAGATCGACAAAATTTGTCAATTGATGAAAGTGACTTTATCATTCTGCGATTTCTAGGAAAGAAGAAAATTAGTCATTTCGAAAAATTGTAAAAAAAGATTTCATCATCTGAATGCAAAATCAATTTTCTAAAAAAATAAGAGGACTTAATTCCGACTAACTTATTTATCCAGAAAATGTTGACATTAGTGTTGTGGGCAGGGCTTTACAAATTTGAAAAAATCTGGTAGCCAGGTATAAATTCTAGTCGCCAGTAAAAAAATAATAACAAATATAGTTTAGAACAGTACATAATTTAAAAAGATAAAACTAAGTTTTCTAAGGAAACTTATCAAAATTATATATTTGAGAAAAAAAATAATAAAGGAAATATTGTAAACTCTGAATTAACCGACATGTTCGTGTTGCCGTATGCTTCAAATGTCGAAATAGCTGAGTGAAACAAAATCTATATCTGATGAGGAGGCATCTATAAAATTGTTAAAGAAGTCAAATAATTCTGATTTAATTATTTAAAAATTTACATTTAATGACCTCTCTTAGTTTTGCTAAATTAATAACAATTTATTTATTTATTTATTTATTTATTTATTGTGTTTGTTTGTTTGTTTGTTTATTTGTGTGTTTGTGTGTGTGAATATAATTTCAAGTTTATTTGTTAATATTTTGGAACTTTGCAGCATCTACATATAATGAGGCATCTTACAAGAAATTTAATTGTACATTGTGATGTTCGCAAAATTACTCCAGAATTATTACCAGGGAGATAGAAATAATCTCTATCTTCCTGGTTATTACGTAATATTCTTTGCTAAAAATAAAAGAAAACAAGAACATTTTCCCGCGCTCGATTACATAATCGAAATCAGCAACCAGCTGAAGTTTATTTTGATCCAACGATCTACGATACGAATTTAAGAATTTAAAAAAAAAAAACTTACCCTTTTGAAGTGTAATCAATGATTTTTTATTTCCATTTACAGCAGTTAATAATCCAAACAATGTAATTATAAAATATTATTGAGAAACAACCCAGAACCAGACACTTGTCGCCAAAACAGAGTATGTCCAACGTGTGTGGTGCACACAGATGCGAGGCGCCAAGCATTTTAAGTGGGGAAGAAATATTTAAAAAATACATATTTTTACAAAATAAATTATTCTTGAAATTTACTTCGAATCAGTGACGGATCTAAGGAGGGGTTAGCCGGGGCAGCTGCCCCGGGTGCAAGACTTGGAAGGGCGCAAAAATGAGGAATCATAAAAGATTAAGAATAAAGGAAAACCAAAAATTCCCATTAAAAGATATTCAATTTTATTTTGTTCAACGGCGGTTTACTTTCGTTGCATAAATCTCAGAAATAAAAAAATAAATTAATTTGTATTACATTATATAAAATATCACATTTCCACCAGTATTTTTAAGAAATTTTTAGTTATTAAAAATTCAAAGATTTTTTCGTCATTTCTTTTCCAACACCGTTCTATGTTGTTTTACAGCGTGTGAAGTATTTTATTTCGGTCATGTCTAAAAGACATTCGGGTGATTATTACAGAAAGAAGACTAAAAAAGAGAAGAGGAGCCTTCACAGCTATCATCTAGTATGTCCTCATAGCTTAAGCCGAGCGATATTCATGAAGGTAAGCTAGAGGCCTGCACGGTCTCGGGCCGATTTTTATTTAGGAAGCTCGGGCCGGGCTCAGACTTTACTTTATTTTGAAAACTCGGGCCAGGCCGGACTTGGTTTTTACTTCCGGGCCAGGCCTGGTCTTTATTTCTTCCGGGCCAGGCCTGGTCTTTACTTCTTCCGGGCCGGGCTCGGGCTTTATTTTATTTTTTGTAAACTCGGGACAGGCCGGGTTTGGTTTACACTACTTCCGGGCCACGCCTGGTCTTTACTTCTTCTGGGCCGGACCGGATTTGAGCCTTTCTTCTGCATATTCGGACCCGGTCGAGCCTGGTGTTTATTCTTTCCGGTCTTTACTTTTTTCTGCAGACTCGGTTTGGTTGGGCCGAACCGAGCCTAAACTTCATTCTTCTTAGAGGTCTGCAAAGGCCGAAATTTCCACTTACGATCTAAGTCGCATGAAGATCATTATTGGCCGGATTTAATCCATGCAAAAATCAGTAAAATGTGTCCGGAGTCCTAACGCAACAATCAAGGGCGGATTCAGCCCTCCATTAAACGGGGAGACATGGCTCCTTTTTTTGGGGTGGGGGGGGGGGGGTCACATATCTTAATAAGCAACTTTTATATTAAAGGCTGTTGCCATATTCAAAATGGCTACTTTTCCGAAACTTTTAGAAAGTCATTTCCATTCGTAAATGCAAAAATATTGTATTAATATTTGTGAAAATATAAAATTTACACATTTTATTCAGATACCAAGAAATTGAAGAATTTCCCATTTTCTTATAAAGGCAAAGAATTATCCAGAAAATGAGCATTTTCTTCAATTTTTAAGACTTGCCAGTTACAGAAATACGGTCATGAGGATGCAATTGGCTGCTGTGGCCTGATATTCAGATTTAAACACCTATTTTACAGAGATTTCCCCAAAAGTTTCTTTGCCTTTATCGAAAAATGGAAAACGCTATTCAATCATATTTGTTCTGAATAAGTGCACTTGCAATTGTCTTGCATCTGAGATTAAAATTGACTTCATAGATCTTTGGGAAATTACCTAATTTGGATTTCAGTAGAGCTTCAGACAGTCAAAAAAATTCTCTTTGTTGATCAAAGGGAAAATTTAAAAGAATTTAATATATATTTTTAAAATATTCTTTGGAAATTTTCTTCGTTCAGGGGGGTGGGGGGGGGGGGGCATTATGAACCACATGACCTCTTCCTTGGATCAGCCGTTGGCAATCATCTTTGTAAAAAATACAGATAATTTTATTCGTAGAATAATGATAATTTGAAACTATATTTTCAACCCTTCATGTCGCAAAATATGAATTCATGAAAATTTCATCTTCTAAAGTAGTTTTCGTGATTTTTTAAAACCACGTTAGAGGATTCACATAATCATTTAATAAATTTTAGAAGGATTTTGCCAATTAAAATTAATAAAACATACTTTTAACTTTTATACCGGGCCGGGCTCGAGCCGAATTTTCAGATTTTATACCGGGAAAGGTCGGATCAATCACTTGTTTTACACGGGCCGGGCTCGGGTCGAACTTTTAGCTTTTATACCGGGCCGGGCTAATCACTTTTTTTGCATGGGCAGGGTCAATAATTTTTTTGTACGGATCGGGCCGGGCTCGGGCCTGGAAATTCCGGCCCGTGCAGATCTCTGAGGTAAGCAACCCAGTTACTTGTTTTTTTTATACGTGCTACACCATATAATAATTTATATGTATTATTTCTGTTCTAAAAGTCTCCTTTTCTATGCAATAACTAAGTTGATATGTAAGAAAAGAATTATAAATCGATTTTTATTAATTTCTTCTAAATTTAGATATTCTTGTAATTAACAGACATTTTTGTCTAAAAAATGAAAACGAAACTTATACTCTGTTGAGAAATCAATGTGTTCTGGCCCTTTAAAGGCATTTTATTTATGTAGTTAAAAAGGTTTTCTATCCATGGCAATGAGTTTTATGTTTTTATTTATGTATATCAGTTGTTATAAGCCTTTTAAATTTTGATTTCCAAAATATCGCACTTATACTTCTTAAAAATTAATTAAATCTTTCATTAGAAATGTTTATCTAATAAAATATGTTAACTTAAGTTGTGCTTCACAGTCACCCCACTTGTACTAATTTTGAAGCAAAAAAGTACATTAATTAAATAGCAATAAATTTAAACGTTACTTTTAATCGAGATCGTCATGATTGTTTACATTTCTTGCTATGCTTATATTTTCGCTTCAAATCTCCTGTTTTTTTTATGTACTATAACGAATAAAGTTTATAACAGTTCTACTATAATTTTTAAAAAGTTATAGTTATTTGAAAAAATATTTCCAGCTTAAAAAAATTGCTTGCTTCTTTATTTCTTATGTAGTTCAATAACAAATATTTTGAAACTTATTAATGGAGCATTTACACAGCAACCAAGTATAGCTGACAAAAAACTGAATATTATTACCCTTTTAACCCTTTGACGTTCATTGGTTTCTCTAGGAAACCACAAAACTTTAATTACGAAATTCAACAACGACAGCAGAATTTTAATAGAAATGTTTTCCATTTATTATGTCTGTGAAATGTCGCTTTTTTGTTATATACAAATAAATTTGATCATAATTTCCGGTGTCAATCATTTATTTCAACATTTCAGCAATTGAAGTGCTTTATCCGTTAAAGGGTTAAGAGGTAATTTTTGGCAGTTAGACTCGGCAGTTAGACTCATGGTCATCACTCTAATTTTAATTCGTTATATAACCGTGAAACTTGTAACAGAATATTTGGCGCGTGTTTTCAGATTTTTATATATTAAATATTTATTTTTAAACTTTTGTAGTATTAGTTGAATTTTAGAATTGTTTATGCAGTAATAAATGAGAAAACCAAAGTATCCGTTTTAGCATTTAAAGATTATTATTAGAACCGCGGGAAATTTTACTAAAGTTTTATAAAAATATTTTATATCAGAATTTTTATTTAAAACCATTTAACTTGCATATTGAATTTATTTTTGTAAAGCATACATGGGCTTATTAAACTTTAGCTCTTGGGTAGGCCTTCTCATCTAGCTGAACCTGGTAAACATACATTTAACTTATATTTATTTTATAAAGAGTTTCCTGATACGAATTGACGTGTATTTATTTTGTAATGATTTTCATCAATGACCCATTACCGCAATTCTGTTTTAAGACTTTAAAACAAGCCTGCACGTTGACTTGTGGAGACCTTTTATCAGCGCCCAAGGGTGGGGCGATCGCCACATCGCCACTCCTTTGTATCCCCCATTGTTATACATTGATAAATTTACTGTTTCTAACTGATATATTTATATTTATAGTACATTTTTTGTATAAATAAGAATATTGTGTATATTTTTCAGAAATTTTGTAACATATAAAATGAAAAAAGAAACTCCGGTATACCAAATTTGACAAATCCAAGTGACTTGAATTCAAAAGGCTCACTTTACATAGTCCCCGTCCATTAAAGGAATTAAAAGAAAAATGAAGGGAAAAAAAGTATTTTTAATTAAAAGCGATGAATGAGTTGAAATGTTTAACAGCTTTGGGAGTAGGTGGGGGGGGGGGCGCAAATCTATAAGCTAGCCCCGGCTAAATTTTAGTCTAGATCCGTCTCTGCTCCGAATTAATTACTTATAATGACTTATATGTTATTATTCTTTAAAATGAATGTGATAGATTAATCAGTTTTAATTTTGAACACAAATATCTGATTTGAAACTTACAAAAAAGCCTTTTTTATCATTGCATCCAATTTTTAGACGCTAAGTTGGATTGATAATATTTCTTATTGAAACTTCTCCCTCTCCCCAGATTCTAATCACGTGACATGTTAGCCGACTAGAGCGGAAAAGAATGGCGTTTTACATGCATGAAATGGAAAATGCCTTTTAAACTTGGCTTTAGACAAAATGTCCTTTGTGCTCATTTTTTAGTTCAATTTTTGTAAAAACAAAATAAGTCCAATTAAAAAACTTAGTCGCCAGATAGAAAAAGGTGGTCGCCAGTGGTGACCTGGCGACCGTATTTGTCAAGCCCTGGTTGTGGGCAATGACGAACATTGTCAAAAAAGTACCCAAACCAGTCATGCTTGGTGGAACTCTTCAGACTGCAACAATTTTAACATTTACGTTTGATTTTTAAAGCTTTTAAAATGTTTTTTGATCATTAATTTTAGAGATAATAATCATTCATATGGAAAACAGTCATTTTTACCAAATGTAGAATTTTTTGTGTGTTTTTCTCTCTTTTTTACATGTTAGTCAACAATAAATTTAATTTCTACAACTTAATTTGGATCATTTCAATTCATCTGTTTCAAGGATCAAGTCTCCCTGTAATTGGGGAGACTTGATCCTTTTTTCTTTTTTGGAAAATAATTTATATTTATTTTAAAAATGGTTTTTCGAAAAAAAAAAATAGTACAATATTAAAGACACATGAGCCTTTAATAATAACTGGAAACATTTAAAAAAATTGTTTTTTTCTAAAATAAAAATTAAAAACTGAAAAAGGGATCAAGTCTCCCAAGTCTCCCAAGTCTCCCCTATTGTTGAACAATTTTCAGTTGCGATTAATCAACTTTTTCAATTTTTTAGAAACAAATTCACATCTGTTCTAATAGTTGTAATGTAAATAATGGTGAACCACAGGGTTCCCTCTTATATGCGTCTGATATATATATATATATATATCATATATATATATATATATATATATATATATATCATATATATATATATATATATCATATATATATATATATATCATATATATATATATATATATATATATATCATATATATATATATATATATATATCATATATATATATATATATATATATATATATTGTGGTAGCGTGAGACGTTGTATATATAATTAATAAATTCCATTTATCGTTTGAAACGAAAAAACTTTATTTTAAATTAACACATTAAAAAAAAAAAAAAAAAAAAAAGTAAAAATGAAAAAATATGATTATTCGTCTCCATGCTGTGAAATTACAATTTCAGACGAACTTCGATTCTGAAGTCAACTCAAAGACAACTTCACTCTAGCTTGTTTTCACAACCAACTGCTTCAACATTCCACTCCTTCCACCTTCAACTGCCGTCAGCAATTTCACTTCCCAGGGGCTTTCCTTGCATTCCAGGAATTTTCCAGAAAACATTGCATTTCGTAGGGGCCCAGTTCTTTGTATCCACAAGAACAATACTTTACAATTCTTATCTACTCATTCAGATAACATACCATTCAATACAAAGCATGTATTGCAGCTTGGCTTATCTCAAAGTGAAAATGAAATTCACACTATTGATAGAATTTTTGTCAATAGAGATCAATCTGTCAGATTATTTTCGTTCCAGAGAGATTATCCTTTTTCCACAAATAAGGGAGGAGTTGAAACATGTCAACTCATCACAACACCTCCCCCTAAGAAAAAATTTCTAGAAGAAATTTGGCATATATATTAATAGAATAAGCTCCTTCAATCAATTTCTAAAGAGGTCAACAAAGCACAAAGGAATTTTGAATAACACATGAAAAATCCCTATAGAAAACAAACACATTCCCATACTCAGTATTTGATAGACCACACTGTCAACAGGATTTACTATAATCCCATACCTACAATACCAAAGTTTAATTCCAGGAATAATATATACAGTTGATGCCCTAAGAAAATTTTTGAAATACCTCACATACATATAATACCAAAAACAGATTACACTTTACATGATTCTAACAAAAAAAAATTAATAATAATAATAAAAAAGAAAGAATAAATCCAGATATAACACAATGCCTAACACAATTTTCCCAAAAAAAAACAATTGCTTAAAAGCTTAATTCCGGACACTTCTACACAAACAAAAGAAAACATACTAAATTATACAATTATTAAATTAATGAAGTTTTACTATTACGAAAATATTAAGCATTAAATGATAAATAAACACAATACAGATATTACAATAATGAGTACTCCCAAATTTAGAATAAACTTAATTTAGAGAATTCTCCCGAAAGCCAATATCTAAATTTCTTCTATCAGAAAATCTTTTCGACAATAAATTTCGCTTTACAACTTCATAATCATAATTTTTTTTTTCAAAATCTTGCTTGATTTTAATAAATCTTTCTTTATGATCCGTTTTAAAAGCAGAATGCTCCATTCTTTTTAACTTTGAATTCTTCGAATTTCCTTATCCACTTTCTTGGCATTTAGCCCCCCAATTTTCTCCATCATTATCTTTCATCCCAGAGTTAAATTTACTGGCCACAGTCATAGGTGAACTCAATTTCTTATTAATTCTATTTCTAACATGCTCAACTCCCATACTACCAACAAAGTACCTGGTTATATTTACCGCATGCTCAGAATTCTTTTCCCGAAATTGACCTCTCTTACATGACCTTTTAACCATATCCATTTGAGACGCATCATCTTTTGTATCGATCAATTTAGAGCCTTTTTCCAAATTCTTACCAATATCTCACGTCTCCCGGTGAATTTACCTCTATCTCATTAACAGACTTATTATCCCTTTCACAGATTTCATTCACAACCGTTTTTCTAACAACCCTTTGCTCATGATCGCTAGATAACCTGAGGGTTCCCTGCCCATTTAATTCTCTTTGATTCCCCACTTGTTTACACCCTGAATTTTGCTTATCTGTACTTCCAAATTTTAACAAGTTATAAACAGCGGGTGTTATCAGCGGAGGAGAATTCAGTTTTCTCACAACTGCAACCACCACATTCTTTTTAACATACTCTTTTTCATCTTCTATCAAAGCAATAGACACAGACATTAATTCCGCTTTTTGTTTATCTCCCAGGGCCGGAATAAGAAAAACCTTTCCCACCTTTTTTGCCCTCCAGGGCACATCGCATCTATCAAAAACAGCAATTTGCGCCCCTGTGTCCTTAATCGCTTTTAACTTCTTACCATTTACGCATAAATCAATCATAGGTAAATCAGTTTCCACACCTTCCGTATTATTTAAACTTTTCCCATCATTTGTAACAATCCAACCTAGATTTCTACTCTCATAATTAGATTTATCTTTTAACCATTCCGCACAATTTTGTTTCACGTGACCTGGTTTTAAACGAAAAAAACATGTAATTTGCCTTTGTTTTTCAAAAGCCTGGTCCTTCTTAAATTTATCATTTTTCACAATATCTTTTCTATTTACAAAGTCCAATTTAGATTTAATTTTATTCTTAATATTAGAATTAAAGTCATCCCCATGAGTTTCTTGAAAAGATTTCTTTTCCCAAGGTTTTCTTTCCAATCTCTCAAATTCCCTTCTAACACGTTCAAACCTATCTGATTTCTCCGCGAGTTTAGAAGCAATCTTCATTTCCTCCCAATCATCCATAAATTTTTCTTTTATCTCAAAAGGGACGCGTTTTTTCAGTTGTTCCGTGAGCATTAGTTCTTTTAAGGATTCAAAATCCCTCACTTCTAACGAATCTAACCAATTATCAAGATAACCCCTTAACTCGTAAATCAGATCCACCCATAATTCACCAGATTTTCTTTGATGATTTTCAAATTTTTGCCTCAAGGCGCCTGTACTCAGCTTAAACCTATTTAACAAAACTTTCTTTATATACTGAAAATCATCCCACTTGTCTACAGGTTGCTTAACTATAATTTGAGCAATGTCCGAAGGTAATAAAGGAATTAATTGACTAACCCAATCCTCCTGAGAAATTTTAGCTTTCTTAGCTTGCCTTTCAAAAATCATAAAGAAAAGAGTGATATTGATTAATTTGGAATCAAAACGCGGAACTAAATCTTTTAAATTTACTCTAGAAGTTCTATGCAAACCAACATTCGACGAAACTCTAACAATATCCATAGAATTTTGGATACGCAATTTTTCTAATTCAAATTGTTGCTTAAGTTTATCTAATTCAAGTTGTTTATCAAGTTTATTTAATTCAAATTGTTTAAGTTTTACTTCTTGCGCTATCCGATCTAATTCAATTTGCCTCTCTCTTTCTTTACAATCTAATTCAATTTGTTTTTCCTGTACTTTCCGCTCCGCCTCCTGCTCAAGAATATACTGCAAGCGAATTTTAGCGAAACTCTCATCATAATCCACTGCCTCAACAATACCCTGGATTATAGCTCTAGTTTTACACGTATTCGACACACTGGTCTCAAATTCCTCTGCTAATAACAGCAAGACACTTTTATTATATTTTCCTAAATATTCTGCCATACTTTCCCCCAAACTATAATAAATTTCAAAACATCAGATATATTCAATTTACAATAATACAATAAATACAGAAATAGAATTTTCTTCACTATACGTATAATAATGTATTCAAAAACGACACAATTTCAATATAGCAAATTCCCATGCAACAGTGACGTCTTTCAAACTGAGTATATCCCCCAAAATAAATTTTATACCCAACAGTACAGTATAACATCAATTTATTTTGAAACATTAATCATAATCATCCACAGTATACCCATAAAATTAAGCTATAACTTTATTACTGTAATAAATAAAATGTATATAAACAAAACTCTTAATTCCAAAAGTTTTATACAAAATTATGATTAAAATATCCTGATTAATAATCTCAATTAATCAATAACAATTTACTATACCCCAAATAAATTTTAACATATACATAAGTATATAATTTTCTTAACCCAATATTATACCAAACAGATACCAGAAAATCAACAAACAAAAATTCTAACCAAAATTTAAATACCAAATTAATAGCTTCCCTAGAATTCTTAAATTTCACATAGAGTTTTGTTCCCTAAAATTAAAATTTATACACAAAATTCAATTTAAAACAGACCTCTATAGAAGATTTCATAAAAGAGCTTACCTCCAGATGCAGATATTTCCTCCACACTGATACCAGGCTTCCAAGCACTTTTAAAGATGACACACACAGATGTTTGAAGATTTGAAGACACTAATTTCGCTGATGAGGCACTAATTGCACCTTAGATCCGTATGTAGACAACTTAGACGGTACACCGCATATCTTCATTCCAGTGATATAATTTGAAGCACACACAAATAGCACCAAGTCTATAGTTGACTGTTCATACACCTCACAGCTTTAGTCGATAAAGTTCTTTTACCAGTTCTCTGCTTGCTAGAACTCCGAGAAAAAACCACAACTCCAATTAGGCTTCAAGACTCCACAACTCTGTTTGTCCGTTTTCCACTGGCTTTTCATCTGTATAATCAGGTTAACATAGATCCGTAATCTAATTTATTCTAGATTACATATCCCACCGCTGCCACCAATTAATTATATATACTATTGCTGTGGTAGCGTGAGACGTTGTATATATAATTAATAAATTCCATTTATCGTTTGAAACGAAAAAACTTTATTTTAAATTAACACATTAAAAAAAAAAAAAAGTAAAAATGAAAAAATATGATTATTCGTCTCCATGCTGTGAAATTACAATTTCAGACGAACTTCGATTCTGAAGTCCACTCAAAGACAACTTCACTCTAGCTTGTTTTCACAACCAACTGCTTCAACATTCCACTCCTTCCACCTTCAACTGCCGTCAGCAATTTCACTTCCCAGGGGCTTTCCTTGCATTCCAGGAATTTCCCAGAAAACATTGCATTTCGTAGGGGCCCAGTTCTTTGTATCCACAAGAACAATACTTTACAATTCTTATCTACTCATTCAGATAACATACCATTCAATACAAAGCATGTATTGCAGCTTGGCTTATCTCAAAGTGAATTCACACTATTGATAGAATTTTTGTCAATAGAGATCAATCTGTCAGATTATTTTCATTCCAGAGAGATTATCCTTTTTCCACAAATAAGGGAGGAGTTGAAACATGTCAACTCATCACAATATATATATCAGGTTTAGAGAAGGTGATAATATAAGCTGATTCCTATTTTTAATTTATTTTAATCTCTACATTTATAGTTTTACAGTTTTCTTATTATTTTTGGATTTATGCACCGTAATTTCAAATTGAAATTAATTATTTTAAGCTTTTCAGAAATAAGTGCATACTTGTAGTAATTGTTATAATTTGAGCAATGGCAAACAAGTTTCTATCTTATATGCGTCTGAGAATTTTTTTTATTTATGTCTTTCTCACTTTCAAGATTTAGAGAAGATGATATTACAGTGAAACTCTTAAACCAGCAACCCTGTGACGTTTTAAGCACAGCAACAGTACAAACGAATTAATTTATATATTGTAGTTAAATTAGTTATCAAGGCCTGATTTCAGCCTAGGCTCACAAAGCCGTGCCTTATGCCACTGAATTTCGGGGGTCCAAAATCGACTTACCTCATTTTAATTTATAGTATAATGCTTATTTGTAAAGTAAATGGATTTAATGAACATCAAGATTACCAGAATATCTAATCCCAGGTTTCCCTGATTTGTTGTTTCTCTGTTTTTGGAAATACATTTTTGTGTTTGATATTGCTCAAAATTTTCATAGTTTAGTTTAGTACAACCTGCTCTTAAGTCTAAGAAAGTTTAAATCCATGCATTGATTGATAAATATATTGTATTGCATTTTTCAAGAGCTACTTTTTTCTTTCTTCTATCTATAATAGAAGAAAGTATTGTCATCGAAATTTTTTCGACTTCCGGTTTTCGACGAATTTACACGTTTTAGGGGTCAGTGATTCCGAAAAACATGTTTTTACAAAATGTCTGCCTGTCTGTTTTTCCGTCTGTCCGTCTGTGTGTCTTCATTGTATCATCGAAAAGTGTATGAAGTTATGCTTCAAATCGAACCTCATTTTTTTTCTATGTTTTTGGCTATGGCAAGCAGGTGCTGTTAGAATTTGGGGATATTTCGACGAAAGGGGGCGCTGTGATCGATATTTTTGTTCCATTTTCACTATTGTATCATCGAAAAGTGTATGAAGTTATGCTTCAAATTGAACCACATTTTTTTTCTATGTTTTTGGCTATGGCAAGCAGGTTCTATTAGAATTTGGGGATATTTCGACGAAAGGGGGCGCTGTGATCGATATTTTTGTTCCATTTTCACTATTGTATCATCGAAAAGTGTATAAAGTTATGCTTCAAATTGAACCACATTTTTTTCCCATGTTTTTGGCTATGGCAAGCAGGTTCTATTAGAATTTGGGGATATTTCGACGAAAGGGGGCGCTGTGATAGCCATTTAAATATTTCAATTTCAAAAAGATGTGCAAATTAAAAAAAAATAGAAATCCTAAAACTTTTTTTCGTTAAATGTTCGGCCTTGATCCGGAGCAATTTTTGTTTTGCCTCTATCTTAAAAAATGGCTGAGATATAGCGGTTTGAAATTTTAGGGTGGCTGACATTTTCAAACAAGACAGCAGAATTCATCCATAAACGGGTTTAATTTATGAGTTTCAGTTAACATGGTTTCGGCAAATTTTCTTTCATTGTTGTAACCATTAATTCTATTATATGCTTATCGCTATATATTTATATTCGCCAACGTCAAATTCTCGCCAAACTTGGCGATAGTTGGCGGAATATCGCCAAATTTGGCGACCAAAATAAGTTGCCATAAATGAAGCCAACTTCGCTGTAGAGGACTAATTTGGCGATATTCTCATTCAAATTCAATGTTGACGGGAGCTGGGATTGAATCCTCTTTATTTAGGTTCCACGCATTTTAGCTTCGTGTTTTCCAGTAAAATTAGCTAAAATCGTAAAACCAAGGAATAGGGAGGCTATCTGCTCCTGTCGGTTCAGGCCAGAAGGACTTGTCGTAGTTTAGTATACATCGGTTGTTCGCATCCCTGTAACCCGACGATTCGCAAGCAGCTGACGTACAACAGAATGACGAAATATATTGATTTTATTGGCGATGTGATAGCGAATTTTGAAGTATTAACATGACTGAGATAGAAGAAAGTTTTGGGATTGGCACATCCGACTAGTTTAGCGCCTATATTTGCAATAATTGTCACATGCATATAATTAAATATTGTTATATATGACATTATTAGTGGCATTTTGGACTTGTGTCGTGTATATTTTTCATAGTATTTAAAGATGAGAGCGAGGACGTATATAGTTGATGTTTGTTATTGGTTTTTGCATTTAAGTCTAAGTACTTACAAAAATCCTTTTTAAAAAAATTGTTTCGACAGTTATTAATTATGAAATGTTACAAGTGTAGAAACAAATTGTGAAAAAACTTGTGTTGTGGGTTTTGTTGACAGTGGAGTATTGTCAAAGAATTATATACACTTTTTTAAGTTTAATAGTATTATTTACAAAACTATATGTTTATTTTTACAGCAAAGTTACATATTCCATAGGGATAGAGAATGAATTACATAAAAGAATTAATCAACATGGTTCTAATACCTGCAATGAGAAAAAAAGAAAATCTCAGATTTAAAATTGCTCATTTCGGATTACACTCATTCAGCAATGTATTAGAATTGAAATTTTGGATCATATAGTGCAGCGGTTCCCAACCTAGGGCACGCGTACCCCTGGGGGGGTATGAGGCAGTCAAAATAGGGGTACAATTACATTGGTAATGGCAGAAACCGCAAAAATAAATGAAAATGAAAACAGATAAACAAAACTGTAAACTTTTAATTAACAAAGAGAGACTTGTATAAAAGTAAAATAAACTATTCCCATAAAATGTAAGAAAATGCCATAACTCAGCACTTGGCTTATCATTTGTTGCCATTATATCTGCCCACTGCTAGTAAGATGTTGCATGTGCACTCCCCTTTCCTTTTAATATTTTTTCTTTCTGGTAATTGTTGAAATAGTAGATAAAACATGAATCGTATCGTGACTTCATTTAAAACCCATTTGAAAACAGGTTATCATTTTAGGTTCAATTGGCCAGCATTATCATAAACTCACTAACACGTATCAATGTGTGTAGCTTTATTCCTTCTTTGAGAGTGCTTAATTTGAAATCTTTAGCTAACATTTATTGTTTTGAATGAATTTACGTTTATACCGTGTTGTAGTTCAAAATAGATAAGTGGTTGAAAACTAGAATTCTAAGGAGAACTGCATCTTAAGAGCCTACACTAGTCACGCGAAGAAACGCTCACGCTAATGTTAAGTCTATGGGAAGGTTATCCCGCGATTTCTCGCTCGCATTTTAATATTTTTAAATGATTTTTTTGCGTAGGATAGCTAAGGTCGATCTTCAACGTTGTTAGTTTTTACTTTTTTGATTTTGGTTAAACTTTATTTTATTAGCGGACATTTTAAATTTTGGAACCGGTTGGAACCGGTTCTGAAAATGAAAGTACCCTTATATAAAAAAACTGGAGCCAAAATCAAAAAAGTAAAAACTAACAACGATAGATATCGACGTCAGCTATCCTATGCAAAAAAAAATCATTTAAAAATATTAAAATGCGAGCGAGAAATCGCGGGATAACCTTCCCATAGACTTAACATTAGCGTGAGCGTTTCTTCGCGTGACTAGTGTAGGCTCTTAACATTGGTAACTAGCATAAGAAAATTACTAATGAACGAAAACAAAAATATTTGGAAACGGTTTGTCTGAGAAGGGACATAGACACAGAGAATGAATTACATAAAATAATTAATCAACATAGTTCTAATACCTGCAATGAGAAACAAGTGGATAAGTGTGATCGAAGATCGCTCAAAGGGTTTCGTTTAATATTCCTTTCAAAACACTTTATCCTTTCTTCAATAAATTCAAACAAATTTCATTTTGGGAAAAAAAAAAAAAAAAAAAAAAAAAAGACGTGTTTTTTATAAAGTAAAAATTTACCGGTCTATTTTTTCTTTTTTTCGAATATCTAAACCATTCCGATAGCGGTCTAAGCCCTCTATTATATTCTCTCACTGTAATATCTGTCATGCGGACTAAATGCGATATTTAAAAAAAAAATAATTTCAAAATTAAACATGTTGTACACCTTCAAAATGTTAAAATATGAAAATATTTCCATAAACGGATTTTTATCATGATTCAATATGTTTATCAAACCCATATATTTACTATTCTCTATTACTCATATTGATACACGCTTTGTATTATTCTGAAACATTTGAAAAATCCGTTAACTTCCGATATGACGTAAGATTTTCTTTTTAATTCTCTAATGACGTGATATTAATCTGTTTTGTGCACATACACATACTCATACTCCTTGTATTATTGAGAAATCCTTCCATTTTATGTTTTATTACCACTAATGACGTCAATCAATTTTATTTCATATTAATCTTTTTTTCAATTGGTGAAACTTTTTATTTCATTTTTCACGTGGAAATCGTCTGATAGAAAAATAGTTATTGTAGAAAGATTTTCATCGTTGATTTTTAATTTTTGGCATCGGCTATAACAAAAAACGTTTCAATTTAATAGGAGAAGGCTGTTAGAATTTTGGTTTTTTATCTCTATTTATTAAAATAATACGAATTTTTCAAATTTTAATATTTTCAGCTCTTCACAGCTGATATTCTGATTTATACACACAGTTTCAACTCTATAAGTTTCATAATTTTCGAGAATGGCTCTGTGACAGACAGACAACGGAGCGGGATCAATAGGGTTTCATGAGATGAACGAAACCCTAAAAAAGAAAATCTCACATTTATAATTGCTTATTTCAGATTACACTCATTCAGCAATATTAGAATTGAAATTTTGGATCATATAGAGTAGCGGTTCCCAACCTAGGGTACGCGTACCCCTGGGGGGGGAGGTATGAGGCAGTCAAAATAGGGGTACGTGCAAATTACATTGGTAATGGCACACATGAAAAGTCTAAGCAAGGCGTATGTGAGAGAAAAAAGGTTGGGAACCGCTGATATAAAGTATAAAAGCAATAGACTAGCAAAGGAAAAGGATTTATTTCATGTTCAAATTTAGAACTGTTTATCCATATGGTTTTAGTGCTTTGATAACTACTCTTAATATAAAAAATATAGCTGTTGTTTATGATTTATTAAATAGTTTTAATATTTTAAATGTTGTTAATAGAAGTAAAAGGGGTTCACACCAGCATATCAGGATCATTAATTTTATTGTTCCAAATAATACTTAAAGGATTTCGAAGATAAATTTATTTGTAGATACAATATTAAATTTATCAAAACAGAAATTTTTAAATTAAAACTAAAACGTTAAAGTGGTCAAAATTATTTTTTGTAAATTTAGTTTTAAAAATTTACAGTTTAAGGATTTAATTTAGAGTTTGGTTAATTCGAGATTGATAAGAAATTAAAATGTTAATAAAGATATAATTTATTTTAAAATTAAGTTTCAACATACATTCTTTGATAATTTAAATTTCAATAACCTTTTTAATGATACTTATGATTTATTTGCTATAAAAAAATTGCTTTATTTTTGCTCATATAATTATAATAAACATTTTAGTAAAAGAATGCTCAATTATAGACAAATTTCTTTTATTGATGTGGATGTGTATTACAGCTTTAAATTGTGTCTGCAATAGTGGAAATTATGATGACTGCGGATAGATGTTTTTATCGCCATGTGTTTACAGGTTACTTAAGTATAATTAAGTAATCAAAATGTTAAGTTTATAATGAATTTTGGTACAAAATGTTGAATGAACAAGAAATTTAGTTTTAAAAAGGCTTTAGCAGTGTTTAATATTGATATCTATAATTTTATTAGAATGTAAAATTAATCTAATAGTTTAAAATTATTTCTAACATGCTTAAAGCAAGCGGCCTGATTTCAAGAGCAACTCTTTTACAGTTCTTATAATGAAACATATCACATTCCTGATTTCTACCCAATAAGTAACAACAAGTGTTTTTCGAATGATAAAAAAATGGCCATTTCAAAATTCGCTTATTTTGAGCATATTTAGAAATTGAAATTTTGGTCAAATTATAAAAATTACTGCATGTATGAATTTATTTATAAAAAACGGAGAAAAAATATTCACCGAAACTCCAGTTGAGAATTACGGCACATAAATCACGAATTATAAAATTACAAATGTAGAGATTAAAATAAATCTAGAATGATCATACAAATGTATTTAAAAAATTATTATATTTTATTGATATATTAAAATAGAACGCATTTTATGAAGATTTTTTAAATTAGTGCTCTGAATCAGGTTTGAACAATACGCACGCGGCAAAGAAAAAAAAATGTTGATTTTACCCGTAAAATTAACAGTAATAAACAATAAAATAAGCAGTAATACACTGCCACGCATGCGCGGTAGCGTATTACTGCTTATTTTATTGTTTATTACTGTTAATGTTAAGGTATAATACTGGCAGCTGGGATTCTAGTATTAAACAGTAAAGTCAACAATTATTATTATTATTATTATTATTATTATTATTATTATTATTATTATTCAGTATAGAGTTACTAAATTAATTGTTTCGGCAAATAAAATCGACTTGCTTTTTTCAAATAAAATACAATGCATTTTAACAAATGATCTATTACAAAACTATATTTAAACGGGTCTCGGGTCACCTATTCCTTTATAAGCTATTGAGCGAAGAATTTTACGAACATGACCCATCACCTCTTTTCCATGCTCACGTGCTACTTTAAAGCTTATTCTTTTCTACATTCCAGCGAAATCCATCGAGTGTTTAAGAAACTTTATTCTCTTTGATATATTCATTTTTACATAATACCCAACATTTTTCTGTCCCTCTTAGCTTTGGGAACATTTGGGGCAATTTTTGATTTTGTATGAATTCTGTGTTTCCAGTTTTCAGGTAATCATTTATAATAATGTGATGAGATCATAACTGGCCAAAAAATTACTTCATCATTTTTATAATGCTTCTTAATGAAAGGAATTGAGTACTTTTGATACAGTGCTCATGATAAATTTTAGCATTCAAAGAGCCTTCAGAAACAATTTGTTCTGATACATTTCTAGCATCATACAAGGCTTGCCAAACTAAAAAATTATTAAAACTTTTTGCTTTTACTTCCACTATGAAGGAACTTTTACTTCCATCCATTACTTCCATTACTTTCATTAAGAAGCATAGGACTTTACAACTATAATACACTGCTTTTGGGTTGGAAGCATGGAAATATTTGCGTATCGCTGGCTCTTTATTCACATAAGTTTCATCATCCAAAATAAGAGTTTTCCCAAGCATTTTTCTATAGACGGGCCGACACCCTGATTTTGTTCGTTTGCTCTTATCTTCTGTGTAATTTGAAGCAGGTTTTTTTTTTTTTTTTGGTACAAATCTTCTAAACACAGTCTTTTTTTTTTAATAAGTGGATTGCGTTAAGTTCAATTTTTTCAGCAATTGAATGGAAATTGAAGGGCTTTTCTACATTGTGAATTCGTATTTTTTGTTTTATTTTCTTCATCTCTCCTAATTATTCGATAAATAGTTATTTTGCGCTTTCTTCATTTAAAAATTGTTTAATGGTCCAGCAATGTTTTCCAATTATTGGACAAAACGTTTTGAAAATGCTTTAATTTCTTTTCGGATCAGGTTTTACATAAAAGAGAAAATACAAGAATAACGCTTTTTTACAAATCAATAAACTTCAAATTACCTTTCAAAAAAATAATGATAAGTGTTAGATATAATTATTTTGGTAATGACAAGATTAAAATTTTAGTAACCCTACTTCTTGTTTGAACCTTATTTAATTTATTTTCTGCCTGAATACATTTTCTCAAATAAAAGTACCGATTTTGAAATCGCTATTCCAGAGATCAATATTTGTATTTAGCCCAATACAAGCATACATCCCCCGTCGTTTTAACCACTATATAGGATACCGATTTCCACTGGCCGGAAACTTTTATACACATCCTTGTATGCATGAACGTATCTTTGCTTTTTTCCCGTCAAATGACTTCTTTTCGGATCACTTTGAAGCATGCGGCTTTCAAAGCGAAGTTTTTCTTTCGCTGTTTTAAGGAGTTTTGGAAAAGAGCCTTGCGCACAATTGTGAGATACATTTTTTCCCTTCGAAAAACTCACATACTCATGCATATCGATGTAACGCCGCATGAATCTAGTGCCCTGCCGCGGCAGAAGTCAAAGCATATCGTTGAAATTTCATTCTTAAGAAGTTTCCAGGACAGAATAATTTTTTCCATCCTTTTCGAGGATGTTCCTGTTATTCAAAACCGTCCTCCTCAATGGGATCTTCTCCTTCCCTTTTTGTTCCATAATGATATTCGAAAAATCGACTTTTTTTTTCCTCCTGGTCCCTTTTCAATCGCTGATGCGAGTTCTCTACATAATGGACTGGCTGTTTCTTTGCCCAGGTTTGACGTCTCTCCAGTTTTGAATTTTAAATTTTGATGGCGGCTTTCTATCTCCGCTCTCCTGCACCTCCTCTTTTCCATATCTCTTTTTTTTTTTGTCATTCGTCGATTCGTTTCCGGTAACTTGGTCAGTGAGGAGAATGGGACATGTCTAACATGCAAGTGAAAGAGACAAATTGAAAGGAAAATCATTTCATATATCGAAACG
Organism: Maratus michaelseni; assembly: GCA_963931845.1. NCBI lineage: Eukaryota > Metazoa > Arthropoda > Arachnida > Araneae > Salticidae > Maratus > Maratus michaelseni. The sequence goes on from OZ007594.1 coordinate 265,492,788, forward strand.
AAATTACCTTGACGTTTTATGGATATATTATTATTATTAAAATGTCATCCGTGACTCACTTGGAAAAAAAAAAATCGAATCGTAACGTTTTCTTCCTCATGCCTTGGAAGATTTGATGATTTCTGTACGAATCTAAAAAATCAAGGGCACTGAGTCCTTTCCATTTCAAATGTCCTTAATCCAGTTATAGAAAAGTCGTGGAACTTCCGCAAGTTGGACACCTGCAGTTCCTGGAATACGGAGTCCTACATAATATCTAAGGATTATCGAATGCATAAATTGATTTTTACATTTATTGATCTGATTACTCGCATAAAAACTGTGTACTACTGTAAAGCACCGTTTATACGTATCTCGGGGCATTAATAAAAATGGATGAATAAACGAAAAGATGGTTAACAGAAATCTTTAAAGCATAATGCACTTTCAATCTAAAAAGAAAATAACACACATTGTTAGCATATTTTTAGGTTTTTAATCACTATTTATAACAATATTAAAGTCCTTTCATAATTTTCCATTTCACTATATTTTAGTATCAATTACTATTATGACGAAAAAAATGTTATTATTTAATCGTATGAATAAATATGTTTATATTATTATTTAGTATTTTGGTGGAAGAACATTCAGTTTTGGGGATATTTTAGGAGCGTAAGAATTTTTTAAAAATACCATTATGAAAACAGCAGTATAAATAAAAGTATAGTCATTCAAAGTCAAGGAAATTTGAAACAAGGAAAATATTCCGCAAACTATATACACTGTACAAAAAACACAAATGTTTCTTAATCTAGGAAAATATAATTACGACATAAACGAAAATATACAATATCCTCTTCCAAGTTACCCACAATTGCGAAAAGAGTTCTTTATCTTTAGAAACCCCAGAAATCTATATATTTCCGAGATTCAAAGAAACATTTCCTTTTGCTGCCACTGATTTTCGGTAACGTTTTCGAATAGTTTTTATAGTGCATTAATTGGTTTTCTCAACTTGGAATATAGGTTTTTCGAATGCTAACAATTCTCATCTAAACATTTTCAAGTTGAACAAGCATGTTTTACAAACAAACATGATAAATTGATGGCATTAACATTAACGTTAAAATTATTATTATTCATATTATTAACATTAAAATTAATGATTCATTGATGAATCATAGACTAAGTTCATTCAGGTGTATCTTTTTTTCTCATTTTAACAAATCTTTTTCGATAAACATAAGAATTTAACCACAAAAATTAAGGATATCAGATTGAAATATAAATTAATAAGAATGTCTCATAGTAGATTTTGCATTATATAGGTTGCTTTTACGATTAATGGAAAAAGAAAATAATGAATGCAATAAATAGGTTTAATCTCGGAATGTCCTCACTTTTCAAAAAAACGAACTAAAATATCTAAATTTTTAAAAAGTTCTGCTAATAAAATTGGTGTCACACTCTATTAAATATATATATATTTTTTTTTAAAAAAATACTTCACGTGAAAGAGCACAAAGAAATTATGCTGTATACTCTATCAAAAGTTCAACGCATCTATTTTATTTGCTAATTGTTCTATTGTGAAGTAAACATTTTTTCGTATAATTTGACAGCAAAACATTGATAAAATTATACCTTAGTTGCATAAAACGTTTGCTTCAAAAACAACACAGTTGATGAAGAGGGAGCGGTAACAGTGTCCAAGGTTTGAGATGGTCTAACGATTGATCTAAAGGATATAAAGAGGATAAAATCTTTGCAGTGGACTTATTAATATTGCCCTGAAAAAAAAATAATAATAATGATTTTACTGTATAATACTGGCACCCCAGCTGCCAGTATTATGCCGTAATATTAACAGTAATAATCAGTAAAATAAGCAGTAATAGGCTATCGCGCATAAAATTAACAGTAATAAACAGTAAAATAAGCAGTAATACGCTACCGTGCATAAAATTAACAGTAATAAACAGTAAAACGCTACCGCGCATGCCCGGCAGTGTATTACTGCTTTTTACTGTTTATTACTGTTAATTTTACGGTATAATACTAGCAGCTGGGGTAGAGTAAAATCAACATTTCCCCCCCCCCCCCAGTGTGTTGCTGCCCAGCCTTTCAATGAAGCCGCAATAAAAGTTGGGAAAATTACTTATAATATTCTTAGCTTTTTAAATATTAATAAATAATGAATTCGTTCAATCATTCAAGATCGTAGACTACCTTTTTGATTTTTTTCTTTTTCAAGAACTGGTATTATACCATTGCAAATGTGCCTCCTAAAAATGCATAAAAGTATAGTTTAAGGAATATCAGTTAATTTTTCTACTTCGTTTTTTACCCTAAATTAACTGTTAATAAATTTTGGAGGGAGTTAACTGCACTGAGTTTTCATCAGTTTTCTGATGGACGCGTGAAAGATGTCCCAAAATTCGGACAAAACGAAAGATTTTATAAGCATGAATAATACAGCTGAAAGATTATATCCGTGCCAATTTTTAGCTAGCGAGCTTTTCGCTAAGAGCTTAAAACTATTTTTAAAATAATGGTGTCATTTTAGCCCCATTCCTTGGAGCTAATATCAGACAGGGTTTTAATTTAACCTTTATTTATTTTATTTATTTATTTTGACATGCAATGTTTTTATCCATAAAAGAGATGAAAGAAACAGAAACATAAATTACAGCATTTTTTATTTGGATCTAGAACCAACAGATCGAAAGTGACTCTGAAAAAGTTTAGAATTGTGTCCCAATAGCCCCGATTGACACTATTTAAAAAGATTTGTGTAAAATAAATCTTCTGACAAATCAAAAATATATGTTACGTGAAAAAAAAAAATATTTGATGAATCCTAAATAATTTTTATTCGCACTATTTACAAAACCTTTTCATAAGCTATCTCGAAGTCTAAACAAACTAATTACATGACTGCATCGTATCCTCTGCAGAATGTATAAATAAATGTATATTCAACCAATATAGAATTATTGACAATGATTATTATTGCAAAATTTATTATGCAGATGATATATTGTATATATTACAAATGATATTATGCAGAATTTGTATACAGTGTTTCTAAGATAAAAAATCTCTCTTTAAAAAAAATAAAAAAAAGTGATAAAATAGCTACATTTCGTGAAACATGAGAGACCGAAACAAACAAACAAAAAAATAATAATATCAAACCTTGGCGAAATGCAAAGGAAATTGGACGACGGTGTTAAGACTTATGGCATATGATTGTAGAATGTTATCAAATAAAAATGCGATGTATAGAAGATTAAAATCGATGAAGCCTCGTGATTTAATAATTAAAGAATATACCGGATGTTGTATTAATATAACGGGAAAATAAAAGAGGTGTTGAACACGTCAAGACAAATGAACTTTGCAATAGAACCTGGAGTCCCAATCCATTTATTCAGTCAAAATTACAGGATGTTCCACTGTAATCGTACTCGGATTTCCGTTACTCTGAGAAAAATAAAGACATTGTAATAAAAATGGGATAGATTTACCTATCTTAAGCAAAATGTTGACAACATCAAGACAATTGCTAGAAATTTTATTTATCTATACCCAAACAGCACGAATCTGATTCTCGACATTTTAGAATGTGGTTGGTTCTCTTTGCATCATAAGGTATCACTGGATAAATGAATGTGCTTTTCTAGTACTTTTATTCAAGATATTATCACATTTAGCAAAAAGTAGGGTAAACTTCATTCTCTTATAATTTTCATTAGAATATCTTCACTTTTTCTCAAAATTATTAACGTTAACTAGAGTTCGATTAGAGCGGAACACCCTGTATTTTTGATTTATTAAGTGAATTGTGACCCCAGGTTTCATTGCAAAATTCCTTAACATTGTGTTATACTATAACTCCTCTAATTTTGTCACCATGTAAACCGAATATCTTGTATTACCTTTTTTTAGACCGCTGACCAGGCCCCTATCTGCCAGGCTTTTGCCCAGCTTAACGGGTTGATACCTGGCAACGGGGCGAGGATTCGCCTGCTCTCCGCTTGGCGAAGATGTGTTTGATAAATCTATAATCCTACATGGCTTCAGTGCGTCTTGTTGCTTTAATTGCTTTTTCTTAGTTGGCCGGTTGCTAATTGATTTTGGATGCGACGGTTCAGCACTGCGCAGTGTAGTGAAGTCCTGCCGAACGGTTGTGAGATGCTGGGATATATATACTATTTCCTCGCTGCATCACTTATCCATACGTCATGCCATCGCTACTCGAGTTGGTCTCGTAATTTAGAACCTTGATCTGGTGACGAGACCTTCACCTGACTAGGCACCCCCAGAGGTGTAATTCACAGGGAACTTGGAGGACCCACGACGGATTTTACATGCACCTTGTAGTACTTTGAAACATGACTGGGAAAAATCTGCTTGACAAATAGTTAATGAAATATGGACTGGAAATTTTCCAATTGAGTGAAAAAGTATCCAGGCCGGGGGTCGAACCCAAGACCTTTGGCTTAAATTACCAAAAGTTCTTACCCTTCCGTGGTTACCCTACTCTGCTATACATCTGCCTATTGAGAGTTGGTCGAAATCCGCCCAACACAATTCACTCAGAAAACCTCATTGGCAATAGCATCTGATTTGATATATAGACAGCTCAACAGAATAAATCGCAGGTAATCTGAGTGAATTGTGTTGGCTGGTCGTCGGCATAGGTAGCTCAATAGGCAGACCTTTCGTTATTTAAGCCAGGAGGTCTTGGGTTTGACTCTTGGCTTGGACACTTTTAAAATTCGTGTGATACCTTTACCAATCAGTATATGATTGAGTTAGAAATAATAAAGTTAATGAAATGCCACTGAAATGTTCTATTAAAAAAGGTTCAGCAAAGCGTTAAAAACGATGTACCACAAAATAAGTTTGGTAAAATCGCTTTTCCCACTAAAGCAAAAAAAAGGTCTGTAAAAATTTTGTAAGAGGCCTATTTCGTGAACAGTAGAGTAGCAAAGTTATATTTTCCTTGTGTTTTTTATTTTGATGTTTAATTTAGACGAGTCAGATAGGATCTTGGCATTATTTGGATTATTTATGAGACAAGAAACTGGTTTTGACCCACATTCAGCATGATGGTGGTTGTCACGTTTTGTTGGCTACTTTAGTTAAACTGAGCAAAAAGATTTGTTCTTAAGAAATTGCCGCATAAATTCTAAAGATTATCAGCATGCACTTGGAGAACTTTTGCTTCCTGTGTCTCTATCGGAAGAGAATGATGACATTTTCTAGAGGACGATGCGTAAATACATTGCACTTATTTCACTGTTGCTAGAAGCCAAGAAAATTGTTACTTTAGATTCTTTTGCACTAAATCCAGATCTGAATCCTGTGATTAATCAGTTTGCACATTTTACGCAACAATATACGCAAATCGAAAATGATCGACAAAAAATGATTCTGAAAACCATAATATTACAAAAGTGTGGCATGAAATATTTGCATATATTTTTCATGAACTTATTGGGAAAAAACATGTGACATTTACACTTAGTATACAACATGGTAAACCAATTGTATATCATCTTATTTTTGTTGTTTTACAATTCACGGCCTTAAGTTTTGTAACATTATTTTCGATGCAAAGGTTTAGTTTTCTATTCCAACAAATGAAATCACATCTTTAGTTTATGTTCACCACATGTTAAAGCACTTACCACACACTATATGATAACGTAGCATATTACCTTACAAAAACTTTTATTTGAACATGAAAAATTAAATACGTATAAAGCATATAATGTCCAAGATTTTTGTCATTGAATGTATATAAAAACTTTGGAATTTTGTAGGACATCCATTATTTCACCACATGATTTCTCATTTCAGCCCTTCCCTCCTGCCGTTCAATCTTAAATACAAATTCCTTTCAAAAACAAGCGAGTATTACTTATACACAGAAGATTTTCCTGATTTCCGCTTTACTGGTCTGTGTTGTACTTGACCCGTGTACTCGATTCTTAATCTTTTGCAAACCCCTTTGGGAACTCCAGCACCCTTGGTTACGCAAAATGAATCAATGACCAGCCAACTATGACAGCATTCGCATAGGCACAAGGGGTGGAGAAGGCCTCGATTGTCTCTTGTTTGCAATCCCTTTATTCAAGACCGGCAGGGTATACCTCCTTCGGCCCGAGGATTATACCACTGATAATAGATGAGACAGGGGGAGGCTGTTCTTCAAAATCCGTCGCTCTGTATACAAAACGTCTTCACATCTTTAGGTGCGCAGGTCTTGAACTTCCAAAGAATTCAAGCTTTTCTCTCCGAAACCCCCTCCCTTAACAACATGATTTTTTATTCCCTATTTTAATTTCTTGCGATTTTTTTTTCTTCATCGCCAATCTTTGTTAGCTGCCGCATTCTTTTCGGCCTTCTAAGCGTGGCCAATGCCGTTCTATCACAAATTGTTGCCGAAAAAGCGTTGGCGCCCTCCCCGTTCCCTGAGCTAACAGATCACGTTTAATCAAGGATTAGGTATTTTATTTTTGTAAAGAACAGATTTTTTGAGGTGATCTCCTTCTGCGCGAACATGACACGGTAAATAGAGGGGAGAGATGCAAGATTGTGCGTGTTTATTCGGTGCGCAAGACTCAAATATTCGATTTAACCACTGGCGATGTTTGATGATACAAAAAGTGGCCCATCCCTATATTTTTGTGGAATATTTTGGGACCTAGCACTCCTTAATGAAGGTGGGGATTCTCGGCCATTCCCCTCCGTAGATCTTGCTTTCAGAGCATCAGAATTTCTGATGAGAAAAGAAAATCACGTAACATGCCAATAAAACTATAAATATAGTTGTGTTCTATTGGGACAAAATCTGATAAAGCTAAAAATCTGTTATAATGAAATGTTTAGCATTCATTGGTAAAATCCTTACTAAGGAAATTTTTTTATACCAAATGGTAGTCCCGTGAAGATATAAATATATTTTACTAAAAAAATGAAGTCGGTGAAATGTATTGGAAAAAACAATGATATTTCAAAAAAAAAAATTTTTTTACTTAACCATTAGACTCGAGATTGACTTCAAAAAATACATTTTTTTAGATGTGTTTAATGCCCATAGATTCTAATTACATATGCTGTAGAAAAGGAAGAAAAGATCTGTTTATTATGTGTATAACTATGACTCCATCTTTCTTCGAGTAAAGAAAAAACACTTGTTTTTTGTCAAAATTAAAGTAGCATTTATTCAAGGTATTTACTATCATACACTTCAATATTCACCCAACTGTCAGATAACAAGCAAATTTTGGAATGCAAAAAGTCTGGTTATTTTTAATGAATCTCCTCATCAAAACAATTATTAAGTTCTACATAAGCAACTGAACCGCTGCTGAGAAAGGGCGCTCATATGGAACGAAACAAATGGAAATCAAAAAGATCAACATCTAGTGAATACAGCGGGGAGGGCAACACTTCTAAGCAAATTATTTCTAGAGTTTAATTGACTGATCTTGCAACTTCTGGGTGACCACAGCCACATTTGAAAACAACCTTGCCCTGCCTTTCGACTTTATTCTGGGCGTTTTTATTTCAATTTTTCAAACTGATTACTTGTTGCTTTTGACGATTGTCGGTGGTGGTTTAAACTGTTCATAGTAGACTATATACCTTTGGATCCACCAGATACAGCTTCGTAAATTAACCACCATGAATGTTCTATTTCGGCACTGATGCACTGACACACACAACCATGCCTTCAGGCGTTTAGAGATTATCGTAAAGAGCCTATTATTCATTTTTGGTAAACATTGAATTAAAAAAAATCTTTCTTTTTTTGTCTTTCAAGCAACATTTTACATATGGTTTTTCAATGTTCCACATTCATATGAGACCTGATCTCCTTTTGCTTTTGAAGCATGCCCGCTGCATGTAGACGTTGCGAACTGCACAGTAACAACCATTTCGCAGCATTTTTAATGCAACAAGCAATTCAGCAAGCAATTTTTTTTCTGACTGTTTTAAACATTAAACTAATTTTTATTTAATTTAGATATATAAAATGCCTTACATTTGTATGTAATGAAATATCATAAATATATAAAATGCCTGTTTGAGACATGTAAAAAATACAGTTTTACAAATATATTGCAAGAATTTATAGTAATGAGAAGCATTTTACAAGTTTCTAGATTCGCGTTTTTACGATTACCAATTTTTACAAATTTTCATGTTAAAAAAAAAAAAAAAAAAAAAAAAATCATTTTTTTTCAATTGAATTAGAGGTTTGTAATGTCTATTATACGTTTTATTTTAGTTTGTGTACATAAGACAATTAAGTATGAATGTAAATTATTTCGTGTAATTCTGAAAAAAGTAAACGACGAGCTGTTTTCCTCGACTTCTCTCTTTTTTTTTTTTTTTTTTTTTTTTTTGTACTGAATTTAGATACATACAATGCTTTATATATGCTTAAATCATGTAAAGAATATAGTTTTAGAAACATATTTCACGATTTTTGAGTAAAGAGCAGAATTTTTACAAGTGCCTATGTTTCCGATGTGTTTTTCAGATTCCCAATTTTATGTTTTAAAAAAACATTATTATTAATATATATATATATATATATATATATATATATATATATATATATATACTGTTCAACCACACTTCTAAGAACCCCGGTTGGCAGAATGCCAAGCCGATTCCATTCACACTGTAGCGAGAATAGCCCCGGCAAAAGAAACTGAAATCACCACTCTTTATCTTTGGCAGCGTACTTCCGGCTTACGGACTTCCCCATTTTCGACATGGACTAGCCATTTTCGCCCATGCGCAGTTCGCTCCAGGTTTCTATCAAGCGTGGTGCATCAGTATACATATATATATATATATATATATATATATATATATATATATTATTTATTTATTTATTTATTTATTTATTTTTTGCAAACGAATTAAAATTTTTTTATGTTTATTATTTATATAGATATTATTTTGTGTACATAAGACAGTAAAGCAGGAATATAATGTTTATATATAAATATAACATATTTTAATAATTAACCTACTTTAAATTTATTCTAAATTTTCTCCATTTAATTCTACTATATTTCGTCTTAAAAATGCTATTATTATTTCCCCCTTTAAAAAATCTATGATTTCAACGCGTCAATTTTTTATTTACTTTTTTTTTTTTTCATTTTTCAATTCGTCAATAATTTCTCTCTTTTCAATGCATTCGAATTCGGAACATTTTATTTTTCATCCAGATCTTTCGGGATTGGTCTAGGAGCTTTTTTTCGCGCGTTTCAGGGAACCTCGTTAATCGAAATTATGCTTCCTCGCTGGACAGCTTAATCAAGGCTTAAACTTCTTATGTAATGCATATTTTTGTGATCACCCGCTAGTGGTTTAAAACGAGTTGCACGAGATCGGAATATTTTTTATGTGTGTGCATCGTCTACTTTAACAACTTTCGCAACACCAGTGGTGAGTGTCAATATGCTGAGTTCCATAACTTTAAATTATTTATTTATTTAAATGTGTAAGTTGTATTAGTTTTGTGAAGATTGTCGTGATGCATTTTGGAGTTGTTAGAAGAGAATCCTATATATGGATGTAGAGACTGAATAAAGAACCTTTGTATATCTACTACGTCTAATCCTTGAGTTTCTTGGGAAATTTCATCGGGTTTCGAATTCATTGCTATTTTTTCTTGGTTCACTGACTGCATAAATATAATTAAATTAGTGATGGCGGGCAATATTATCTAGTATCATATTATCTAGTATCATATTATCATATTCTAGTATCATATTATCTAGTGCCATGGATTATGTGACAACTAATCTAAAACCAGAGGACAAACTACATATATTTAAAAAATATCAGCTGTTTTTCTCAATTTCTTTATTTTATTTTCTTTCTTTCTTTCTTTCTTTTTTTTTTTTTTTTTTTTTTTTTTTTGCTAATTCTCTACATACATCCAACCTTCCGGGTTTTTTTAAAAGTGAATTAAACATATTTTGAACAAAATTTTTTAATTAATATGCGAAATCCTATAATTAGCAATTAGAAACAAGACACAGCATTAAATAAATTTATTAAGTAAAATTTTCTGGTTCACTTATGATTTTTTTAACTTTAAAAAAATTGAAAATGTTGTATGCTATGTGACTCTTTAAACGATCAGCTGACTAATAAACTTTATTTATTGTAAATGAAATGTCTTACACATGCTTATATCATGCCACAAATGTATATATTGCTGGAATTTGTAATAATGAGTAGGACTTTACAAGTACGTAGATTTGCATATGTTTTCCCATATTATCAATTTTCATGTTTTAAAAATACGATAAACAAAAGTTTTTTTTTTTTCTCAATTTTTTCCAATTTTTAGTAATGATCATTTTACAAGTGACCAGATACGCGTTTCCTTGATTCGTGCTTTGAAAGCATTAAAACTTCGATGTCAACCAAGAACGTAATATGTATTACTCTATTAACACCGTATGCACCGACGGTACTTTGAAGTACCATTTAAAGAAACGTGTTATAAAATTCATTTAATACATCTATTGTCAGTAATGCAAGTTAGCATGAGTTCTAGACACTGTACTTTATCATGTTCCAAAAGCATTATTCGCTGTACAAAGCAAAAATATTTTTAAATGAATATTTTCTTTTTTCAATTGTAACTGCTCAACTTTTTTTTTATGTTGAAAGACATTCAGTTGAAAGTTTCAGTTCTGAAAAATTTTTATGTTTACATGTAAGGCCATTACTTTTCTATATTTCCTAATTCTAATAAAATGCTAAAAACAATATTCTGAAGAAATTATTCGGGTAGAGTTGTAAAGAGTCTACAAAATCCCTAAAAATACTGGTTTAGTTAATTACATTTTAATAAATAAAAAATTCTAAAATTTATTTAATGATTACAGAAATCTACTAACATATTTTCTAATATTCTGAAAAAATGCTTTGGAAGGCGAAATTTTCATTAATTCATGATTTGGTACATAAAGGATTAAAATAAATTTTAAATTAGCAATGAATATATAATCCTACTCAGCTTAAATTAAGCGAAAATGATTTAAATAATAATTATATAAACTTTCTTGACTTAAAAATTAATATTAATAATAATTATAAATTAATTTTTGATATTTATGATAAGAGATTGGATTTTCCATTTAAAGTAAATATTTTTACCAATTATGCTTCATGTTTACATAAATCTGTATATAAAAATATAATTATCAATTATCTACATCGTATAAAATACTTATGCTCAGATATAAATAAAAACAAAAATATTAGATTTATTCGAGATCAAGCAAAAATATATGGTTATCCAATTTTAATGATAAATTCAATCATCAACTCTTTTAAATAACATTTATTATATCATTTAAATATAAACACGGTATGTAATAAATTATTGTTTTAGTGTGCGACAACATATAACAATAGATATAGAAAATTACAATTATAACATACATAATTACAATTATAATATATAAAGAAATTTAATATTTGATTGAACATTATATACACTTTGTATAGTATGTGATTGTGCGTTGCCGATCACCTCTGTTTAAGGTGTTATTGATGTGAAGTTTTCATACATTTATAAATTATCTTATACACTAACACATAGGATTATACATGGATAACATTGGTGATTATAACTCACAAACATATCTATTTGCAATATATATAAATACATATATAGTTTTTATTTTTTTATCTATGAAAATTAATTTTAACAAATATTTTAATTGCTGCATTGCATTAATTTGATTGATACATAGTAGTAATACTATTAATTATCAATTTTATAAATTTTGAGATATCTTAAATTGTTTATGTATTATTTAATTTGATATTTAAATCAATCTCTGAAATCTAAAATATATTTAGTAGTAGTAAAAATAAAAAATTATTTAATAACAAGTCTAACATATATTTAAGTAGTAGTAAAAATAAAACATTAATTTTTTAATAATAAGTCTATAATATATATCAGTGGATTAATACAGCTGGTAGCAAATAGCACTTTGTTTTAAAATAATCTCTTTTACATAATATACTCTCGTTAAGATTATCTAAAATGCTGTGCAGGATATATTAATACTGTGTAGATTTATTCATATCGAAGGATTTTATTCGAATTTAATGTAAAACTACAAGATAGTATGTTTTTTAAAAGTTTATTTATATAATTAAATCTAATGAAGTGAATATGTAACTAATAAAGTGGATTTGTAACTACATATTAATTATGAATAATTATAATACCAACAGATGGCGACACTTTACCTGTCAGGTAGATGAGGATTATATTGTTAATATTATGTTTAATTTAACTATAGAGGGAGCTATTGCTTGTATATTAATTTTACTTTCAGGGTTTAAAATTGAATGTAGTAATTATATATTCACGGATATAATTTTGTTATAAGTGTATTATTACCAGAATAATTTTGTGTGATTTTGAATCATTTTCTGTTGGGATGTCATCGATGGGGTTGTGTTTAAAAAAGTGTGCTCTCAACTTGTCTTTCAAATCATTTCTCTCAACTCGACTAAATCAACATGTATGATGCGTGCCATGTGGACATGGATATTATGAAGAAGTTATGATATTTTAAGGATTCTAGATTATTATTGTGAGTTAAGTATTTTATCTACACTTTACGTGTTCTTATTTCCAATTTTATTATTTCAAAACTGTTATTAGGTGGTAATTTCGTGAAGTGATATAAAGTTTTTGAGATAATCGATGTGAGTAAAATATTTTATATATTCTTAATGGTTTTTTATTTCCAATTTAAATATTTCCAATTTTAATATTTCCAATTGTTGTCTGGTAATAGTTCAGTATACCTGGATGATTCTACTGTTCTTAGCATTATGCCAGTAGAATTATGAAATACTGAACTATTTTTTAAAACACATGTGGGTGCATCCAGGCTGATGAGTACAACTACATGTGTTTTTTCATATCCAATTCATATTTAATATCCAATTCATATTTAATTCTCTTGTGGTCCAATTTTAAATTGTATAGGGTTCATATTTAATTTATTAATCCATTTGTATTTACTTAATAGCAACACCAATTTATAATTTTTTTTTCCACCTTTCTCTCTTTTTCTTTTTAAATATTATTCAGGTATGAGTAAATTTGGCCTATTACCAATGAAGCACGAGCTATGGTAATATTATGATTGCACATGTTAAATATTTGATATGTGGTATTCTGTCTACACAATATCATTAATTATCTCTTTGGAGATTTAAGTAGAATGATAATAGAACTTGATATGTTTTTGAAATTCATAGATATTATGTATATATATATATATATATATATATATATATACACTGTAAAAATAAAATTCCGTATATATACAATTTTTTTTTGTGACATTTCTGTTTTTTTAACAGAAACTTTTATTTTGTGTGGAATAAGTAGAAATTTTCTATTTTATCCCTGCTCGTTGAATGTCAAAAACAAAAATGTTCCTCCCACTAAAGACAAACTGAAATATTCCTTTTCAATTGACAGAAAACGAAAAATATCCAGTTAAATTTTCGTAATTGATGTTTTGGAAGGATAACCAAGTTTTTAAAGGTGGCCAGGTTTTGAAGGGAACTAAGCATTCGTCCCCTAAATGGCGAGTACCGAAATTCCAATACTGAGGGAAGCACAATGCGATAAAAAGAAACGGGTGTGATGATACGCAATACGGAAATATCTGTTCCATATAAATGTGCATCAATATTTATAATTATTATATAGATTTTTTTTTATTATTATTATTGTGCTAATGCTCATATTTCTGTCTAAAAACAGAAATTTTCGTCTTGAATAGCGGAATTTTTTGTTCTTGAAAACGGCGGAATATTCAAACGGAAATTTTGTGAAAAACGTTGAATGGACGATAACTTCGCTCCAAGTACATTTGCAGTTTTTTCACGATTTTTTTTTTTTTTTTTACAGTAGGCATTAACGATTTTTTATGCATAATAATAACGATATACGGAATCTTACAAAATAATTTAACAAGAAAGAAAAATCATGCGTCAAGCGCAGATTTATGTCAAAAAGTATCACGCATAGATTTACGTCAAACATAAGATTATGAAAGACTTTCCAATACATTCAAAAAAGTGTAACAAAACGTCATCGTTTAATAAAGTGAAAGATGATAACAGTATAAAGAAACATGTAACATATTTAAAAGTCAAGTTTTTGCGATTATCTTTCATAGTCAAAAATGTAGTTGAATTATTTTATAAATAACCCTGTATATAATTCATACATCCCGTATCATAGGAAAAAAACATGTATTGTTACAATATGTTTTCAATATCTCAACATCTCTTGCCTCCGTTGTCAAAACACAACTGCAGGCGATTGTTCATGTTCCTCAGAATGTGGGCCACTAAGATTGGCGTTATGGCATAGCACTCAGTAGCAATTCTCTCTAGCAAATGGTTTTTATCCTTGGTCTTCTCACTGTAAACTTTCGATTTAAGGTAACCCCATACAGAAAACTCTACACACTCTTTAGTAGTCAGCATTTTCACCTACAAATTAAAAAAAAATAATAATAATAATAATAATAATAATAATAATAATAATAATAATAATAATAATAATAAAATAGACTCCTGTGATGTGGGATTTTTGGCCCACCCAGTACATTTGGATGTATACTACATAGTATGATAAAATTTAGTTCATCTAGAAAATTCACAATTAGCAATTTGGAACAAATTGAAAAAAAAATTGTAACAATTTGGAAACAATTAGTAAACAATTTGGAAAAAGTATAACACATTTGAAAACCCAATTTCAGCAATTATCATCTAGTCGGAAATGTATTAGATTTTTTTTTTCTTTTCAGCGCTATATATGATCTATAGATTTGTATATATACTACATAATATGCTAAAATTTAGCTCAGTTAGAAAAAGCATAACACAGCTGCAAATTCCCATTCAGCAGTTTCCGTCAATAAATGGAAATGTAGTCGAATTCTTTTGTGTATACCCATGTATATGATCTACAGAAATTATGCCACACCAAGTAATATGCAAAACAGTATTTGAATTTAAAACTCATACCACAATTGAAAACGCACTTCAAGCAATTATTGTTCATAAGCAGTACTGTAAAATGAATTATTTTGTGTGTCCCTATAACTGTCAACGATAAATGCTATGTTGCCATATTTTATAGTCGTGTGTACCTCCCAAGGAAAGCCTCCTTCAAGCGCATACTCAGAATATTAAAAAAAAAAAAAAAAAAAAAAAAAAGACTAATGGGCGTAATAAAGGATCAGTCAAGTACTCATGTATGTAATAAAGGATCAGTCAAGTACTCATTTATGTAATAAAGGATCAGTCAAATTTAGCTGCGGAATCCCAGTAGAAAATCTGTAACATATATATATATATATATATTCGAGTATTTGACGCAAAAAGACGCGATTTGGCGGGCAACACTTTTTCCTCGCCAACTGCAAGCGATTTTAATGTGTTTGAAAAATCTTGTTTAAATGCGTAGCACTTTATGAATTTTAACTTAAACGATTAAATGGTTTATTATTTTTTTATAAGCTTATATGATATATATATATATATATATGTATATATATATACACAAGTTGCGTATTGCTTATTTACACGATTTTACCGGCAGGATAAGATAAGTTTGAAGTGTATTTTAGCAGTAACTGCCCGATTAAGAACGCTTTCATATTTCGATATTGAATAAGTCGTTGTTTCCATGGCAACAATACTTTTCACTTGTTGTCTCCAACATTAACAATATCGAAGTTCAATTGACAGTGCTCAGAATCGGACGTTAATTTTTAGTTTGAAGCATTTTTAATCAATTAAATTTTCTTCTAAACCGTAGACTATGATCGTTAATTTTCTTTATATATACATATAAATGCATATGGCAAACCCATCATTATAAAAATGTATTTATTTAAATTAAACGTACTTAAACTAGTCCAGTAGAAAGAGTAGAAAGAGTTTTTCCTAAAAGAGTATGTATCATAACATCGTTTCTTTTTTCATTGTGTCACCAACCAACGATAAATCGCTAAAAACACGAAATTTTCATACTTTTTTAACGGACGTTATATTGAGGTTCCGCAGCATTTTTTTTATATATATATAAACGTATATATCCTCATGAGAAAAATATTATATATTTTTTTTCAAAACTTTCTGAGTATGCGCTTATGGAAACCTTCCTTGTCAGTGCTGTATATGAGTATCAATATGTTTGAAATAGTGTAACATCATTAAAATGCATTGCAAACGACTTTTTCCCATAGACCGTAATGTAACGGAATTCTTTTGAGTGTCCATGTACACGAACTATAAATGCTGCACACTTCATTTTCAATACCGAACATTCCATAGTAAACCTCAGTAACATATATCAATTACATTGCAATCCGAGTATATTTACCCGAGTTAGAGAGAGTATGTATAGGCGGCCAGACAAACAGAAGTCATAAATACTTTTCAACTTATGTTGGAAATTGTTAAAAAAAAGTCCCTTATTATTGATTTATGCAATATATAATTGCAGAATACGAAATCATAAAATCTTAGGCTTAGAAGATAAGCAAGGGCTAGTATTAAATACTAGCAAACTACGCCCGCTACGCTGGTCAATTTCTCTTAACGAACCTTTAATCAAACAAAATATTGGCCTTGAATTTGACCTTGTGTTTTAAAACTATGTGGACCTTTACACGGAATGTCCTTCTGCATTTCTGAAAACGATACGAACGCCACTGCGTTATTACATTTTTAATGTATAAGACAAAATTTGGGCTGTTAAGGACAAACTCTTTTCATTGATCATTTACAGTAAGATTTGGTAAAGAACGATAAAAGGATATGCTATGTACTATAACCAGCCTTGAAAACTCATCTAAGTAACAGTGAAGGTTCCGTCAAAATCCACTCGGCAGAATAGTTTTAAAAGGCTAAGCTTTCATAATCGGGTTCATCTGATTATAAAACTTTCCCCCATAAATCTATAACTAAGCAAAGTAGAACATTGTATGAGATAATAAAACCATCTCTGATAAATTATAACTAACAGTGAAAGTATACCGCCAAAATCCATTCCTCAAGGTTAATAAACATTTCCTTTTTGAATCAGCGAAAAATGTAAGTTATAACTTAATAAAAAGTATTTACGATTCAAAAAATAGTAAATTAAAATGTTTTGCATGCTTACAATTAAATAATAATTTTCAAAAAAAGAGAGATTCGCGTTGAATAAACAGCGAGCCACAGTGCTTGGCACGGTTTGAAATAAAAATTATTTGCACATTCAGGGTTGAAATAAATAGCTCATTAGCATACATTTTGGCATGATATGGTATAACGGAAAAGTACCAAAATGTATCCAAAAAACATCGTTCCAAATTAGGCCAATTCTCAGTAGACTCTATTATGGAATAGGTCAGCTTAAAAAAAAAAAAAGAATAATTGTGTTGCATTATGGTGTCTATGATGTTTACATTATGGTGTCTATGGGGAAAAATAATTTCCGTTGGACTTTAAGGAAAGTTACAATATTTCAAATATAATGAAATTGATATGCCTCACTGAGGTGGACTAAAATATGCTATTTGTCGAGAATTAAAAATCATGCACTCGGGACATCATAATTCACTTTTATATTTTAACAGAATAATAAGGCTATTATAATTTGTGACTCGTGCTATAGTTAATATACACACGTAAGGACACATTGCCGTTATTATCTTTTTTATGCATGAAGATTTCGCTATGGTACTCCATTGCAAAATTTGGTAATTTTTGAAATTCAATATTTGAAAAAAGGCATAATCATTAGAATTGCAATTTATATCAAGAAAAATACAATTTTTTACATTTCAAACGCATTTTGTCTAACAATTTTCTGACAAATACTTTTCGAACAATTAATTTTTTCAGTAACTTTAAATGTTTCATTTTCCGAGATTAATCTGTGGCAACGATTAGCGAAAATCCCAGTCGTCAGTAACGCATAGCTTTTTATTAAAGAGGATTACCGATTCGGTTACCAGTAATAATTTCCAGGTGGCCCGACGAGACGGAGGTGGAACTGTTGCTGGGAATGAAACCCAAAATCCATCAGCCTAAACTGTAGGGATGGTTCCTCATATGGAAGGTTCCTCCGTATTCACTTTACTAAGTATGTATGGATGTTATAAGATGTATGTAATATATGAGACGTATGGAAATGGAAATATCATCTATGTAAATATAAAAGCAAGAAAAGGATTATATAAGTATGGAGTAATCAGCACAAAGGTAATTTCAAAATTATAAAAATTTCTTAACATTCTGACGCATAAATATTATAAAAACTTGCAAATAATACAGATATTCGTGAGATTTTAATTTTTTTTCCTACTCAGAGTTCTTTGATACAAAAGCAGCAAGATTTGGAAGTGTAAGTATCATTATATAAATTCATATATACGAAATTATTCATTCTGTTTTTAAATTTAAAAAATGTTTTAGCTCAATATGTTTCAGATTGAAAGACGTCGAAACTCGATTTTTTCATAAAAATAATCAATTTCAGAAAAAAATATTATGCAGAATAATGAGCTACTCCCTATTAATTTCGCTATGGTTATGGAGGGGGGAGGAGGGTCGTAACCCTCCGAGGGATTGAGATTTCTCTCCACTTTTAAAATGAAGAATATAAACATAAAATAAGCTAAACTAAAAAAAAATTGTCAGAACCACCCGTGTAAGACAATTTTTAAAACTTATCAACGTAAGAAACAATACAGAAACATAAAAATTTAAAATTTATTAAATATTTAAAAATATGTAAATTATAAATTATTTAATATTTAAATTTTTACCAGCATTTTTCAAAAAGAGAAATTAAAACAATAATTTATAAGTTTTTTTTTTTTTTTTTTTTATGTCAGTGGGTCTCTGTTTTCTGAATCGTTCGTTGAAGATAAATTTTAAAACACATGAACATAAAAATAGAAACATAATCAAAAATCAATATATGTAAAAGGTTCGGAGAGCAGAGTAGCCCCCTCCCCCCTCTTCTTCACAAAAAATTCTCAGTTCCTCTTTCCCTCAGTGTTTACTTATTTAAAGTGACTTGTAAAGAATAAATTTTGCTCTTTTTTTTTCAAAATCAGAGAAAAAGAGAATTTACTTAATTAAATTTCCAAAATTATAGGATGGGCAATGACCCTCCCTCCCCCCCCCCCCTTTTTCCCTCCCCTTTGAGGTCGCCCACGATTCTTTCTGACATTATTCCTTTAAACCCAAATGTTATAACTTTGTTTTTAATGTGAAGCAAAAGGTGTTCGGGAAGCCGTCTGAAGTGCTTCACTATCTGGAGAGGCAATCGAAGCACTTGTTGAAGAGCCTGGGCACGAGCCACAAAGATTAGATAATATTGCGGGTTCGCGGGTCTGTCGGAGTATCTGCGAAAAGGCTGTTGGATTCTTATAAACCTCCACAAAGCAAACCAAGTCGGAAGATAATGGGGAAAAAAATAAGCTCTTTTTTTTTATTTTTTCTCATATTCACGTAGTTTTTTCTTTTTAGTGTGTAAACACTCAAAAAAGGATTGGAAGATATCGCTGTATGTATTCTGTAAAATTCCATCAAATTTTCAGATAAATCCTGTCAAAGAAAGGGTCGGAGCTTTTCGTAACGAACGGTTTTATCAACATTAACTAGACTAGTCGTTTATCAATGAAAAAATTACTTGTCAAGACGCTGATGGTGGGATAAAAATCCATCACAAGGATTTTTGATAAATGTCTTTAAAAA
The DNA here is from genome assembly GCA_963931845.1 of Maratus michaelseni. Taxonomy (NCBI): domain Eukaryota; kingdom Metazoa; phylum Arthropoda; class Arachnida; order Araneae; family Salticidae; genus Maratus; species Maratus michaelseni. Next base: position 265,512,645 of record OZ007594.1, read on the forward strand.
GATCATTAGCGGCAGACCAACTTGATAGGTTGTTTTAGTTTTTTTTTTTCCACATTAAAATATATCATTTTGACGGGTTGCGACGTTCTAGCATACAAATTACATTCATTTTGGAATCAATTTCTGATTTAAAAAATAATTTCAGTTGCTTACTTTTTTTTCTTTTTTCTTATATATATATACATGTGACTGTCCAGTTAAAAGAAAAATGCATTTGGTTATTGATTTATCAGTTAGGTATTATTGTTTATTATTACAAGTTAGTCCTCTGTTTCAAGTTTTGCAAAGTTTTTTATTTTATTTTTATTTTTTTGTGTGTGTGAAATATTTATCAATAAATTTTTACATGTTAATTTAGAGGAAGAACGAATATTGTTAAACAACAGTAAGCAATCTAATGATTATTTTTCTTCAAAACATGATATTTTATAATAGAAATATGAGAAACACAACGGTGCACTTAACAGAAAGAATAGATAATGATAAAGATCTACATTTTGTTACTTTCATTTCGTCTGCAATTGACAAGTTATTTAAAAAAAAAAAAAATTCGTAATAAATGAGCCTTGTGTTTATATCTAACCTCCGCATTCCTTTCATGTATGTGCGTATTGTTAATAATATATGTATTGTTAATATTGTTAATTTTTAAAGCTCTACCATTTATATTAACATATTATCGGGTTAAAATCCATTTCCCCTATACAAGAAGACAGTTTTAACATTTACTAATTCGACATTTGCGTGGGTTTCTATAGAAACGTGACCAGAAATTTTTCCATGAACTCGCAAATGTTAAGGGATTACGGTACTCATTACAATATATATTAGCAAGCTTAATGTTCATCATTTTCTTGTAATGATGCGACAAGTAAAGACTAGCTACCAATCGTCAACAATATCCTAGTATACTTTTTTAACAAAGTGCTTTTAACGTAGAAATCAAGAAAAAAAATTACGCAGCATTCACATTTAGTAGAGAAATCGGTGAATTATTATATCCCACTGTTTCTCATTCATTCAAAAATACTATGAGCACATTAACTACATTTTCTCCTCAATCAAAGCACACAAATGTTCTTTTGATTGTAAAGTTAATCCTCTTTTATTTTGCCTACCTTGAAGCTTATGGCATCATGATAATATATATGTTAATGACTTTCTTTTGTCTTTCTTTCTTTAAGTGCGTAGAGTATCAAATATCTATTGCTTCCAAACTTCAGTTTATTTTCCTCATATCTTCTTTATTTCCTACAACATCTGCTAGAAAAAGGATTCAGCATTAAGATGCTAATATTCGCAGCTATAACAGTGTTAGGATAAAATAAGAAAACATATTCTGTGAAAATAACCACAATTTAAAGAAAATCTTATCTTGATATTTCTCCCTAAATATCTCTCAAAAAGGCTACTTCACTCAGGTGAAAACACCCGCTCGCTAATGTTAATCCAATGGGGGAAATAATTTACGATATCTCGTTCGCATTTCAATATTTTTAATTTTTTTTTTCATTGGATAGTTGAGGTCAATCTCTATGCACGCTCTTTTGTACTTTTTCGATTTTTGTTGCAGTTTTTTTAATTGATAATACTTTCACTTTCGAAACCGGTTCCGGTATCTAAATAAAAAAAAAAAAAAACTTGTAATCAAAATCGAAAAAGTACAAAGGAGCGTGCATAGAAATTGCCCTCAGCTATCCAATACAAAAAGAATCATTAAAAAATATTGAAATGCGAACGAGATATCGTAAATTATTTCCCCCATAGGATTAACGTTAGCGAGCGGGTGTTTTCGACTGAGTGAAGTAGCCCCGTAAGTCCCGAAGCTGGTACAAAAAATTGAAATTCATATTAAAATTACTTACAAGCAGACTTTCGAAAATTGAAAATATGTATCACCAAAATGCATATGCTCCTTGGAATTTTCAAGGAGTACGACACCACTTTTTTAGATTTGGAAATCTTTGCATCATAGTAATTTTTCTTCAGATTGAATAATATCTCTGCGATTAATTGCAGAATTTGTAATATTTTTTTGTGAATAATTAGGCAAAAAATTCTATTCGAAAATTGTGGTAGAAATGTACGTATCCTAATATCACCCAGGACAATGAGACTGCAAAAGGTATCTTAGCAAATATACCGTTGTCAGCATTAACCCCTTCGCGACGAGCGTCCTTTACAGAATTTTTAATCTTTTACCACCGGTTTTTCAAAACAGAAAATTTCGCCTAATTGAATCGCAGAAATGCTAGGATTACATAAGGCAAAGCTTACAATAAAAAGTAACTGGTGAGAATAATCGAGGATTCTGAGCATCTTATGCGTCACGTATACGTGTCGCTCGTCCCCAAGGGGTTAAGAAAATCGTTGCTGCTATAAAAAGGACAGATTTAGAGAGTCCTCAAAGGAGAGGCAGTATTACAAACTTGGAATTTCCACGTAAGGAAAGATTTATATTCCCCCTTAACAAAGAACAACTCAACAATAAGTAAACAGTTCACTTTCAATGTAACGACAACCTTTTAGCAACTTTCTCATTCTAACGACCGTTCGAAACAAAATCCGATATATGTAAGAATTCATGCAACATTACTTGTACATTAAATAGAACAACCAATTAGACCAAATCTAATATATAAGAAATAAAATTTGTCTGTCTGTATATCTGGTCTGTCTTTCTATACAAATCGATGGTTTAGAAGCAAGAATCGTCAAATTTTAGATACAGGTGTATTAAAAGATGGCCTTGGCAACTAAAGTCGAAATAAACGCCCCGAAACGTCGAAACGTCGCGTCGGCCCAAAATTTTCAATTTTCCCAAACAGATAACATTGCGATTGTTTGAATTATTAATTGAAACATTAGCTCCATTGCTGTAACTTATGCATTTTAAACTCATTGTTGTCCGCATCATTATGACGTCAACGTTATTGACGCACACATTGATTGACTTTTAGAAGTTTTATTTCTTATTTATGTAACGACCACGTTTTTTATTTATTATTATTTTTTTTTTAAGTGCGAACTGATAGGTAGCCAAATTAGACTTTACATTCTTTGTAACATCCAAATCGATGTAATTTGGTTTGGATTTTCTATTTAAAAAAAAGAAAAGAAATCTAATACGAATACAAAGAATACGAATTCGGGTACTTCCGTATTCGCCGCATGCCAACTGATATGACTACTGAATACTATTTTCTACTTATACTCTAGCTACTTTCTGAAACGGAAAGAAAATACAGTACAAAGTCAAACCAAAAAACGCGCCATTTTGTTCCTGTTTCAAAAGTTACCGACATTCGTTAACGTTAAAGGTCATTAGTTAAATTTTGAGGGAGGAGTTCGGTTGTAATTTAAATATAGAGTTAATGTTAAAGATATATAGATTTGGCAGCCCTAGTGGTGGAAGACGGAACTAATTTATTTTTGCAGTGCGTGTGCAGCACGCCTGCTATACGGTGCGGCAAGGCAGCGAGGACCCGTTCCGGAGGTTCTTTAGAAAAGAGGTTTGTTTAGAACAGAATGAGTACCCTGACGGTGGAAGATGGAACTAAAAGATGTTTTAATCATTCGAGGTTCATTTGGGAAAATCGACCAGCGAAGCGGGCGTAGCCTGCTAGTATCCAATAAAACAAGCCTTTTCAGTTTTTCTACCATAGTCATTTAAATCAATATTTAGATTGTAGGTCAGAGAGATTGTATGTCATCAGATTTTATTTCGTTAAATTGTATGTCAGAAATTGTCGTCTTTACCTGTTCTGAGGAAAATGTAACTCCCATGTCTCGATTTATTGTAACATATATTTGAAAAATATGCTTATTATACATATAAAACTGCTTGTTTCTTTATTTCTAAAATAGTTCAATAAAGAATACTTTGAAACTTATTAATGAAACATTTATTCAGTACCTATGGATAGCTGGCTGAAAACTGGATTTTTATCCTCTTAAGAACTAATTTCTGGAAGTCAGACTCATTCACGGTTGCTAATTTCCATTCGTTATATAATTGGAAAAGTTGTAAAAACATTTTTTTTAAAGTAAAACTTTAGGATTTTTTTTTATATTATAAATTTGTTAAATATCTTTTCTGGTGATAATTGTATTTTACAATTTTTATGCTCTAAAGAATGTATCGTTTTAAGCACTTAACGAGGTTAAAAAGCAATAGAAATGGCTTAGGTCAGCCTGGAGATTCTTTATCATTGCCCAAGGGAAGGGCAATCAGCCCATCGCCCGTCCCTTGGATCCACCATTGCCATAAAAGTATTTAAAAAGTTAAAAATAAAAAAATACCTTAGCTTACAAAATTATTTGTTACAGAATATGTTTTAAAAAAGGTTTAAAAAATATTTTTTTTGTGATTTGTCCTATTTAATCTGCTTAATGTTCTATTCAGTCCTTTGAATCAAAATATATTTCCATAAGCTGATAGCTGATAGTAAATATCAGGAATGAATCCTCCTATTCAAACTAAATATTCTTTTTACCACCAGTAATTCCTTGTATTTCTTTTTTCTTTTTATTTTTCAAATAAGTTTTCTAGGACGTTTTTACGGTCAAATGAGGTGATAAAAAGGAAACTTTCTTAAGCACTAAAACACACAAATTAATGACAAAATAATGTTTACTTGTACTGAAAAGTAAATACGCATTAATCCATTACAAATTATCGGTGAAATAATAATTGCTATGTCTTTAAAGCTATAGGTCTCTTAACAATACATGATCCAACTTCAAAATAAAAATAAAATCACAAGTATGCAGCTTTGGTCATAATTATTAGTATCAGTATCTCAGTTTGACTGCTTCCGTAGCTTATTTTTATTATCTTGAATATGGTGGCATCAGCTAATTTAATTCCATTCTTTAAAAATAATAATAATAATAATAATTGTAATAATAGCAGTTAAATATGTTTTACCATGTACTGAGAAAAGAATTGAATCAACTTTCTTCTTCAATGTTAAGTTTAGCAACTAAAACGAAACGATTTACACTTCATCACTAGGTAAAATTCGTATGCAAAATAAAGTGAATTGCTAAATGAACAGTATATATTTAAATATTTTTTGTTTATTGGAGGGGGGGGGGGAGCATCTCCAATAAAGAGGCGTTCCTAGGTGCGATGCCCTGTGCGGTCGAACCTGTAGTATACCGTTAAGGACGGCTCTGAATGTAAGTAAAGATAGATATGAAGATAATATATTAAATATATATTAATCACGGAGATAATTTTTTTTAGTATATGGAGGTAATTTTAAATTTAAAAACTATTTATTGAGTATAGTACTACCAGAGTCATTCTGGAGAATAAATAAGATCTGACAATAAAGAACTTTTAAGCATGTGGGTGTGTATATGTGTAAACTAAAACTATTTAAGGGGGGGGGGGGATATTTCTAATAATAGCTCAATTAAGGCCCTTCGAACCGTTTAATTTCTACTCAGCTCGCTACCTTGACACACCCTTGGATTTTCTTATAAAACAACACTCGAAGTTTAGTTAATTCTTTGAGAGTCTTGTAGATGTGTAAATAACAAGAAAAGTACCCCCAGATAAGGAAAGTGAGAGGAGACGGGGCGCGTGCCATGGGCTGATTGTAACCAGCAGTCAGATTGTCTGACGTTGATATGAGATGAAGGGTTTCGGCAAATACGCGGCACACGATCACACCTGTCGAGCACTGATACCTTGGGGATGAAAAATCAGGACATTACAATTTATAAGGTGCACTTAGAAAACCGATGTATTTATTCTCCTTGCGCGCTGTGAAGAAGGGAAAGGCATTGCCCGTCTCTGAATTTTGTAATTTAATTTTCTGTTTCTCTGATGATAAAGAAAAAAAAATAGTAACATTTATTTTTCGCAAGTGACTTAAAATAATCACTAAGAGAAAGAGGAAGTAAGAACCTTTCGTCAGGGAGGCAGAACCCCGTTAAGACTCCAATAGAAATCAATGTTTTATGCTGCTTTTCTTTTCAGATTTTATGCGTTTAATTTTTTTTTTTTTTTAACGGGCAGTTCAGAGACCAAAACCCTCCTGGCGAAAAAAGAAATTATTTTTTCAATTATCTCTTTGAAAAAATGCCTGTCGAAATTGGTTTTTGTATATTTAATAATGTTTAATTGTTAAATTTCTATATTGTTTTTCATGTGAATATGTTCTTAAAATTGTCTTGCACGGGTTTTCGACAGGAAAAATTTTAAATCTCATCAAAAAACAACTCGTTGTAAATGATCCCGCCAAGCCACAAACCTAAAACGTCAGTCACAAAAAGAAGTGATATCACATAAAAAGAAGCGATATAGAAGTGCATACTCCGAGTCCCGTGTAAAAATCTATCACCACTCATAATGTTTCCAAAGGACTCGGAGTGAGGTACAGTATGTGAAAACTGCTTGGCGACCGGCAGGCTTTTATAATATATGCAGTATATCAATTTTGAAAATCGAAAAAAATAAATTTGTAATTTTTGTTACATCATTTTTTAAATATTTTTGTATGCGAAAGAACTGACAGAACGGATTTTTCCCCAGATCTATGCGATTCCGCTTACCCTAGAATTACTGCAATATATCTCAATTTAGTTAACGTTTATTATAAGGTACAATGTTATTAATATGCGTATGATCATCATATAATATGAAACAAATTAAAAAATTTTCGCCGTTGACCTCATTAAAACTATAATTCTGTGTAAATCCCATTATTCTAAATTATTTTCTCGCTCCAGTATTTCGATTGTCAAATTTACATCTAGCAAAATATAGTTTATTCCAAATTCATTCTTTTAAAAAATGGCGCTGATTATTAAAATTACGCACTTTTATTTCTTTAAATAAAATGCATCCTAGAATTTAATTCTTCTAAAAAACACCAATCTCCCAGCTAAAAATATTTTACTCTTTTGAAATAACAACCTATGAATTTCTTTTCTTTATTTTTTATTTCCCTACGATTCCTGACAAAATATTACTTCTTAAATTCTTCTTAAATTATGAAAGACTAGTCTCAATGTAAAAATTATCTTGGCATCTTGCCATACTTGATAAAACCTATGTATTCGTTTTTCTTTGCTTATCTTCTTATTTATTCGAAAGGAGTAGATTTCACGAGATTGTTCTCGAAGCATTTGGTGCTGCGCTTTTTCCAACTCACGGTAAATTCGCTTCCATATAAGAGCGCCGGAGAAATTAATCCGAACGCGCTGATTGGTCGAGAGACTTCTTAGTAAAAATGTATTCTGGAGCGCTCAGAAAATGATCAAGTCAGACTGTTCCGGGATCTGGCGGTGTATGCAGCCCCGTCATGTACTTCCTAATCTTCGAATGTTCTCCTTGGCCGCCGATAGATTCGATAAAATACCTGCCTATACGAACCAAAGATGTCTTCTTAATATAATAATTTAAATCATCAAGTCTTCCTCACGGTCTTAAAATCAGCATGGATAGATTTAGCTACGTGGAAAGTAAAGCATAGCCAAATTCTTTGGTTTTTCGAATAAAATGTGAACCGGAACGAATTGCCTCTTATTTTGAGTTCTATACGTACACAATGAAGTGGTTTTTCGGCGCTCGACTGTAAAATTCCTCGGAGAAACCCTTGCCTTGAGTATGAGTCTACAAAAAGTATGGTAATGCAAGTAGAATCGTTACATATATATATATATATATATATATATATATTACAAACTCAAAATCTTTACATGTTTACTTAAAAAATCCTCTTCGTAAGAGTGGTGTTTCTAGTTTAAATAATGGTAAATAAAATCAACAAATTTATTTTTCAAGCTCATAAATAAGAAAGGACATGCAAACACAGAAGCTTCAACTTTTTACAATTTTATGGGAGCAAAATAAATAAATAAATTAAATTAAATTAAATTAAATTAAAATAATATAGTCATATGTAATTGCAGGAAACGCAAACATTATAAAAGCCTGCAGGTCGCCAAGCAGTTTTCACATACTGTACCTCACTCCGAGTCCTTTGGAAACATTATGAGTGGTGATAGATTTTTACACGGGACTCGGAGTATGCACTTCTATACCGCTTCTTTTTATGTGATATCACTTCTTTTTGTGACTGACGTTTTAGGTTTGTGGCTTGGCGGGATCATTTACAACGAGTTGTTTTTGATGAGATATCACTCCTTTTTGTAAGGTATTTAATTTCAATTATACGGATTCCATTTTTATTCAGAAAAGAAAAGATAAAGGGGGCAAAAAAAATAATAGTGATGCTATAAACAGAATTATACATCAGAATTATACAATTTATTGAGTGACTTATTCCAATATACATGTCGCTACCATAACAACTGGGAAACTTTTATATTAATTTCCTTACATTGTATTCATCAGATTATTTATGACATATTTATTTTCCTTTTTTCTTTTGTTTATATCACTCTTCCGTTTATATACATTCAAAAACAAAAAAATTACACAATTTTACAGTAGTTTACAAACTAATTAAAATACTACAGTTTCAGAAAAATGTGGAAAAATAAGAAGCACTTTTTTCGGTCAACTACATCGATAAGTTTATGGAGCATACTTTACCGAGAATAATCAACATTTTTTTTCCCTACAAACCTATTTCTATTAGTATAAAAATTTACAGGGATTTTTATACTAACATATTAAATATATTATTTTTGAAAATTACTGAGCACCTTAGAAGTTTTTTATTTGTTTAAGTTTTTTAACTCAACGTTTCGAGAATTTGAAAAATATAAAATTCGCAACGTTTGCAAAAGTATAAAAACTATTAAAGTGATTTCTGTTCATATAGTCTGTTCATTCCAATTCGGTGATCCTAAAATATAGGTACTCAATCTCCGGCAGTCCATGAATTTATTAGGACATATGTATGCAACTGTTAAAATGTTCTCAAAGTTGACAATAGAGGCAAAGTATAGCTCGGCAAATATGAAACACGACATTGCTTCATCATGGCTTTGTTTCGTGAGGAGTTCGTTCTCCGAACATAAAAATCTCACGCGAAAGTGTTCGTTAACCGATTTGTTCGTAAACCGAACAGTTCGTTACCGATCACCTATTGTATACGAAATTTAGCATTTTAAGTTCGTCATAGCCGGAGATTTGATGAACAGCAAATATTTAAACGCAAAACTTGTAATCTTGGGGTATCAACATTTTTACATTCTATTACTCAGCGCATGAACGTAAAGTTGGAATTTTGTAATCGCTATTTCAATCAATTCCTAATACGCTAGAATTATATATTTATAAATAAACACAGTTTTTTTAATCGATGAAAATACTATATATTAATAGATTTAGAGCTTAACATCGACGAGATTTCAGACGGACAAAATGATCTTATATTAAATTTTAAAGCAAGATAATGAAACCTTACAGAGATTGAAACAGTGTAAAATCATTAAAATACATCTCACTCAGTAAATATACATCGGTTGTAGTGTAATCAAGATCTTTTAAGAGACTCTGTAAACGAAATGTATATGCTTCAATGCCGCTTTACAATAGAGAGGATGTAGTAACATATTTGAATATCTTGTGTATATAGCGAATTTGACAAAAGTTATGCAATTTACTATTGTTTTTCCTCTGTGTTAAGTACAGGAATCATGTACTTCAACGTAAAAATTTGCTAATTACACAACTTTTTAGTCTTATTAGAAAATCTTTTGAGTTACCCTGTAAACGAACAGTAAATTCTACAATTCTGTTTTACAATAGGAAACTAACTTAGGTCGTTCGTAGTAATATATTTTAACATCATGCGCATACGTTCTTTTTGAAAAGAGTTAGACCATTTAATATTTTGTTTGCTTCATCTTAAGTATAGGAATAAATCACTTTAAAGTGGTATACATAAAAAACTAATTAATATTTTTACACGAAATATTAAACATTTGAACTACTTATAAAAACAATTCAAATGCTGCAAACCGCGTAAAAATCGGATAATTACACAACTCTTTAGCCCTATATCAAAACATCTTTTGTGAGACCCTGTAAACGAACCTTAAATATTAAGATTTTTTATAATAGGAAGCTTACTTGGGTCGAGTGTAATAACATATCTTAATATCATGTGTATAACGACCATTCCTAAAAGAATTGGGTCATTTAATATTTTTTTGCTCTATGTTAAGTATAGGAATCAATAACTTTAAACTGATATAAATCAAAAACTAACTAATATTTTTACATGAAACTTACAAAGGTTTGAACTACTCATAAAAACGATTCAAATAACGTAAACCGCGTAAAAATCCGACAGTTACACATTGCTGTAGCCCTGTCAACAGTTTTTTGCTCTATGTTAAGTATAGGAATCAATAACTTTAAACTGATATAAATCAAAAACTAATTAATATTTTTACATGAAACTTACAAAGGTCCGAACTACTCATAAAAACGATTCAAATAACGTAAACCGCGTAAAAATCCGATAATTACACATTGCTGTAGCCCTGTCAACAGTTTTTGGTCTGAACAAGATTTAAAAAGTGCAAAAAACAGCACTTTTAAAATCGCATTTACTGAAAAACTATTCGTCGGATTTTGCTTGACTTTTGAATTCTTAGTCCCGTGGCACGCCCCATTCCATAGAATCAAGAATTTTGTTTCTATCATAAATAGAACGCGAGATATAGATGTGTCAAAAACCCGTTTTGTCCCGTCCGCAAAATATAAACTAGACAGAGTTAAAAAAAAAAAAAAGTCCTTCCGGCCTGTACCGGGAGGAAAAGGTAGCTTTCCTATATCTTCGTTTTAAAATTTTAGCTAATGTTACACGAAAACAGCAAGCTAAAATGCAAAGAAACGTTTACAAAAGATTCGTTAATACTGAATTTGAATAAGAAATTCGCCAAATTATTGAGCAATAGCCAAATTGGCTTCATTTATGAAGACTTATTTTGATCGCCAAATTTGGCGATATTTCGCCAAATGTCGCCCAATTTTGCCAATTTTGGCGTTAACGGATATGAATATATAGTTTTATGCGTATGATTGGGAAAATTATTACTACAATGAAAGAAAATAATTTGCGAGTAATCGCGTTAATGTGCTGTTTTGTTTCAAAATGTCAGCCACCCTAGAATTTCAAACTGCTCTATCTCAGCCATTTTTTAAGATAGAGGTAAACCAAAAAAAGCTCTGGAATCCTTGTATCAAGGCCTAACACGTAATTAAAAAATAAATTTGAATTTTTAAATTTTTTGTATATTTATTTTAGATTTTATTTTACATCTTTAAATGGCCGCCATCTTGAAACAAGATGGCGGACCAAGCTGGCCAACGAACTCGGTCGAGACATTAGTGACCTTAATACACACAATTAGTTTCATCAAAATCGATTCATAATTACGGGCGTTATCGTATGACATAGGTCAGATATATATATATATATATGGATATATCTATATATATAAATCAACATTTGGACGGAGGGTGGTTTTGGGGTCTGGGGGTCATGATCGGTGAAAATATATCGAAATTTTCCGGAACTGCTTTCCTCCGAACGGCTGCAATAGGTAGCTTTATACTTTTTTGTATTGAAAGCTACCTAAAAATTGTAAAATCGTTTGGCATCCATTGGCGGAAATTCCTTTCATTTACGGTTCAATGCATTGCTGTTTCTTATGCTTGGCGAGAAACTCTGTCGAGTTTCTATGACTATGATCAGCTTATTTCACTATGTTCTCCGTTTTTTAAATGCGGTCAAGGCTGCTGACCACAGGCACATCTGCTCTAAAGATTTGCCCCTTCTTGGGTTTCGTTAGGCCGGCACCCATGTTATTCTCAGCCAATAAAAATCCCAATAAACACATGTAACGGCTAGTAATGACACAAGAGTTTGAATAAATAAATATGAATTTATGATAAAATATACTCATACAAATCAATATGATATTCTACAGGATGTCCCAAAATGTTGAAATTGTGCTTTAATGTGTTATTTTGTCAATGATAAGTGGGCAATGTAAGCTGCACGAGTGTTCGAAATAAGGTAGGAAATAAGATTATGCCAGTGAAATTTCTGATTACAACCAGCAGTCAAATTGTCTGACGGTGATACGGGATGAAGGGTTTCGGCAAATACGCGGCACACGATCACACCTGTCTGCCATTGATAGTTTTTTGGAATGAAAAATCAGGACATTACATTTTATAAAGTGAACTTAGAAAACGACGTATGTTTATTCTCAGTCGATAAAAATCTCAATAAGTGTAATGGCTTCCAATGACCTAAGATTTTGAATAAACATTTGTAAAATTTTATTCGTATAAACCATGTGGTATAAACAGCGGATTTGGTAGGGTTGAACCGTTTAATACATCAACGACCAGGGCGGCTTTGAGCTTATTAATTGCTCTCGGGGGTAGTCGTGCCGATTAACGCCTATATACACTGTGGCAATGTCTAGCCCGATTATGAAAGATTGTTGCGCATTAACACTTTGACCTTTAATTACTCAGGCCACAGATCGAATTAAAAAAATTGAACCACTTACCTATGTGTTACTAAGATCTATGTTTAAGGTAAGTTATATTGTAACTGACCAAGCCGTTGCTGAGAAATCGTGTTTATTTCATTATCAGATTAGAGTGGATAAATAGGAAACTTCGCTCACTTTCGGTTCGCCATGGTTCAAAAATGATTTTTCTGCCGAAAATTAAATATAAAGCCTTGTTTTTAATAGTCTGCAAATAATTTCAAATATTTCATACAGTTTTGAAAGTGCCTTGCTGACGGCCAGTTCCACACAGGCACTGGGTTAAGGTGAATTTAATAAAATTCCTAAAGTAAATTTGAAACAATAAAGAGCGTAAGAAATTAAGTAGGGGTAGGGGGAGGGAGCAAAAAATAATACTTTATAATTTACAATTATTTTTCCCCTTTAAATGTGTATTTACAAATAGACTCGATTTTTAAATAAAAAATATTGAAGATGCAATGTAAATTATTATTTTTAATTTTTTTAATTTTACCTATGTTTAAAATTGGACAAATATTGTGAAACACAACTCTTTTTTCCGTACTTTTTTAATTTTTGCACGCAGAAAAGAATAAATATTAATTTATTTTTACAAAAATATTTATTTTGAGAGAGAGAGAGATTTTTAAGAGTGTATTTTACTACGAAAATCATATTTTCAAAATGTTCTCTAAAAACAAAAATCCCGAAAACAATTAAAAAAATATTTAAAGCTGAAAAATAGTGGCAAAATATGATAAATTTATCTTTCACAGAAATTTAGAAATATCACTTTAAATATAACAAAATGTTAAAAGAAAATTACTTGTGCTTATCTTTTAAAGAATATGCACACCTTAGACACAATTGTCTGCACATCCACAGACTATCAAACATAAAAAGCGTTACATCTTTGATTTAATAATCGTATTTACTGCGATTGCGTCATTTTATTTTAAAAGCTGTAGAGTTTAAGTACTAAAAAAAAAAAAAAAAAAAAAAAAAAAAGTCTTTAACCCCTTTAGTTTAAGAGCTAAAGAAAACTAATATTTAAATTAATCTGACTTTTCAAATATTTAAATTTTTTCACATACTTTTAACAATACTTCAGTAATAACATTTAACATATATCTTTTCTGAAATTGAAATTAAACAAGAACGAAAAATCATACATCAAGCATAGATTATGCAACACTTTCCAGCACTAACAGAATAGTATTAATAAATTTCAGCTTTTCATACAATGAAATGAGATATCTAAATAAGCAATTTAAAAAAGAACGAAAAATCATGCATCAAGGCACATTATGAAACACTTTCCAACACAGCCAGAAAACTGTAACGAAACTTCACCGTTAAATAAGGTGAAAGAAGATATGTAAGTAAACAGTTTAGAAAACATATAACACATTGACAAATACAGTTTTCGAAATTACCTTCCAGTGTCGAAAAAGTAGTCGAATTATTTTGTGCAGCCCTGTATATAATCAATAGATGTGGATATATAATATGATAAAATTTAGTTCAGTTAGAATATTCACGTTTAGCAAGTGTCACCAATCGATGGAAATGCACTCTAAATCTTTTGTACAGACCTGTATATTATCTGGACTTTTGTACACACCACCTATTAAGCTAAAAGGCAACTTAAAACTCACTCGCAGCAGTTACCAACCGTAAACGATAATGTATATTTTTCTTTGCGTAGCCCTGTATATGAATTTATTTATATTCCACAAACTTCTATTAGTCGACTAAATATAGTTCAGCAGGAAAATGCGTAAACACAATTAAAAACTTTCCTTAAGCAATTCACTCCCATAGTCTGTAATACTTACGAATTCCCTTGTGTAGCCCTGTATATGATGAACCGAGTTTATAAACACACACGTACTATGAAAAAATTTAGTTAAACTTAAAAACGCAAACCAAAGTTGAAAACGCACTTATCACATATTGACTGTAAATATCGCACATGTACTGTAACCAATATCTTTTGTGTGTCACTGTAAGTAAACGCAATGCACACAAGAGAGCAATTTATCTCAGTAATGCATACAATTTTTATTATGTTTGAAATAGTGAAATATCACTAAATTACACTGCAAACGATTTTTCCCCAGAGAATGATGTGTAACAGAATTCTTTTGTTTGACCCTGTGAATAAATACTAAATGCTTTGTACCCCATATTCTACAAAAAGCATCTTTTAACGCGCTTCATAATTATATACCAATTTCATTATGTTTTAAATGACGTAGCGTCATCAAAATGCACTTGAAACAATTATTTCCCATTGACTGTAATGTAACGTAATACTTTTGACTGCCCCTGTAAAAAAATCTATTATAAGTGCTACGCACTTCAGTTGAAACAGGGAACATGCTATAGTAAACGATAATAACATACAAAAATTTCAGGGCAATCCGAGCATATTTACGGGAGTTAGAGCACGGACAGACGGCAGACAAACCGAAGTCATAAACACTTTTCAACAAGGTTGGAAAGGGTTAAAAAGCACATAACTTAGTAAAAATCCATTTTCAGCAATTGCTGTCCATATCCGGTAATGTGTGCGAATTCTGTCCAGCAGCCATGTATACCTATAGGATTTATACACACCACTTAATAAATACACTTAAATTTAGATAAGTTTAAAATGCATACCACAGTTGAAAAAATATTTCCATCTATTATTGATCATTTTCAGTCCTTTAATGGAACTATTTAGCGCGTCTCTATGTAAATGAACGATAAATGCTACGCCCCTTATAATCAATAGAAAACATGTTGTAGTGCACCTTAGTGCACCAACGTAATTTCATTATGTTTAACGTAACATAACTTCATTAAGATGTATGGTAAACAATTTTCCTCATAGTTTTCCCCATAGTCCCTATAATATTTCCATTTCCCCATCGATAATGTAATGGAATTCTTTTGAGCGCTCCTGTACTTGAACTGAAAATGCTACTTATTCCATACTCCCGAGAAAGCATGTTGTAGTCCCATATCAGTGATGCATATCAATCTCATTATGTTTTAAATATCGTAACATTAATAAAATGCATCGCAAATGATTTTTCCCATAGACCATAATGTAATGTTGTTATTTTGTGTGTTCCTCTAAATGAACTATAAATGCTACACACTTCATTTTCAATACTGAACATTTTATAGTAAACTTCAATAAGATATAAAAATTACATGATAATCCGAGTTTATTTACGAGAGTCAGAGTACGGAGAAGCGGACAGATAGACAAACCAAATTCGTAAACACTTTTCAACTATGTTAAAAAATGTTAAAATGAATCTGATACTTTTTTGTACCTTAAGAAAATCCCACTTCCCAATATAGTTTGATGAGAGTGTGTTTATACACTACCAATCTCAAAATAAGGGTGTTTCTCAAGCAGTGATGTAAAATACCCAGGTATTTATTTTTAAGGGTATAAAAACCCAGGATAAGTACCCGCAAGTAATTATCCAGTTTGTGTATTTTCTTTTATATTTATTGTTTAGCTAAATTTAAGCATGAAAAAAGATTGTATTAATATTAATTATAATGTTATGATGTATGAATGCAAAAGAGAAAATAAAAATTGGGAATTTGGACTTCTTACAGCTTTAATCTTAAAGAAAAAGTATTTTACATTTAAGTATTGAATTTAAATGTATTTTTAAAATATAATAAATGTACAAATTTAATGAGAAGCGATTTATCACAAATTTCTAATTTTTATTAAATTTTAAAAAGATAATATATGATTATATTGTACAAAATGAAAAATATAAATTTCTCAGTACTTGATAATTTTATCTTAGATGTTAAAAAGAGCAGTTTAACATTAGGGTGTCAGATTAGTTAGATATTAACAAATCATATATTCTAATACGAGCAAATCTTGTGGGTGGTTATATATATATATATATATATATATATATGCAAAAATTATCTTAAAAACGGCTCTAACGATTTTGACGAAATTTCGTATCCTACCGTTTTGGGGCACCAGAAAACCATTGGGCTAGGTCACATGCTCGAGAAAATTCGATTAGTGGGTCATTTTGGGTCATTTTGGGTCATGGTCTAGCTAATTGTATCTTAAAAAACGGTTCAAACGATTTTGACGAAATTTTGTATCCGACCATTTTCGGGCATGAGAAGTCAATTGGGCTGGGTCACATGTTCGAGAACTTTCGATTAGTGGGTCAACGCGGGTCAAATTAATTTTATCTAAAAAACGGCTCTAACGATTTTGATTAAATTTTGTGTCCTACGAGTTTCGAGCACGATAAAAGCATTGGGCTAGGTCGCATGTCCGAGAAAATTCGATTAGTGGGTCATTTCTGGGTCATTGTGGGTCAAGATCTAAAAAGCGGCTCAATTTACAATAAATTTTGCATCCAATGGTTTTCGGGCACGAGAAGACTGTTGGGCTAGGTCACATGTTCGAGAAAATGCAATTAGTGGGTCATTTTGGGTCATTTTGGGTCATGGTCAAGCTAATTGTATGTAAAAAACGGTTCAAACGATTTTGACGAAATTTTGCATCCGACCATTTTCGGGCATGAGAAGTCAATTGGGCTGGGTCACATGTTCGAGAACTTTCGATTAGTGGGTCATTTTTGGGTCAACGCGGGTCAAATTAATTTTATCTAAAAAACGGCTCTAACGATTTTGATTAAATTTTGTGTCCTACGAGTTTCGAGCGCGATAAAAGCATTGGGCTAGGTCGCATGTCCGAGAAAATTCGATTAGTGGGTCATTTCTGGGTCATTGTGGGTCAAGATATAAAAAGCGGCTCAATTTACACTAAATTTTGCATCCAATGGTTTCCGGGCACGAGAAGACTGTTGGGCTAGGTCTCATGTTCGAGAAAATTCAATTAGTGGGTCATTTTGGGTCATTTTGGGTCATGGACAAACTAATTGTATCTAAAAAACGGTCCAAACGATTTTGACGAAATTTTGTATCCGACTATTTTCGGGCACGAGAAGACTATTGGGCTAGGTCACATGTTCGAGAACTTTCGATTAGGGGGTCATTTTTGGGTCAAAGGGGGTCAAATTAATTTTATCTAAAAAACGGCTCTAACGATTTTGATTAAATTTTGTATTTTACGAGTTTCGGGCACGCGAAAATCTTTAGACTAGGTCACATGTTCGAGAAAATTCGATTAGTGGGTCATTTCTGGGTTATTGTGGGTCAATATCTAAAAAGCGGCTCAATTTACACTAAATTTTGCATCCTATGGTTTTCCGGCACGAGAAGACTGTTGATCTAAGTCACATGTTCGAGAACATTCATTTAGTGGGTCATTTTGGTTATGGGTCATGATATTTGAACTCAAATTTAATTTTGACCGAGCATAGCTCGGTCTTTCCTGCTCGTGATATTAGAATCTGAACCCTCGAAAGCATTACATAAATTATCAATTTCTAAATATCTTCGCTTGAAAGTAATCCTTCTTTGTCATGGTGATTTTGGAAAGTTCTGACTTTTTTTTAATGTTCCTTTTTTGTTGCTATTTACTTTTCATACGATGTAACAGCTTCCAATTACATAACAAATATGTGAGTTTAGTAGCTCTTTCAGATTTCAAACTGTTTGTCTTTTACTTTCTTCTGTACACATAAGAACACTCAGAAAAAGGAATTGATTGAAACTACAAAACATTTTTGTTGAGTACATTTTGGTTGTTTTAGCAAAATTGGAGTAAAATTGAACCATTTTACTTCAATTAACAAAACATTTTTGCTGACGATACAATTTTTTTTTTTTTTTTTTTTTTTTTTTTTGGAATTGCAAAAAAAGTGGTTTTCAACAAAAAAAATTTTTTTGTTGATTCAAACAAAATTTCCATTGACCTACATTTAAACAAAATTTTTGTTTAAATATGGGTCAATAAAAATTTTGTTTGAATCAACAAATTTTTTTTTTTTTTTTTTTGCAATTCCAAAAAAAAATTTTGTATCGTCAGAAAAATGTTTTGTTAATTGAAGTAAAATGGTTCAATTTTGCTCCAATTTTGCTAAAACAACAAAATGTACTCCAAAAATATGTTTTGTAGTTTTAATCAGTTTCTTTTTCTGAGTGAACAAAGAATTAAATTGCAAAAAAATTTCGACTCCGTTTTCGGTGGATTTACACTTTTTCGGATGCTCTGAATGCAATTTGGCAATGTTTGTAAAAAATGTCTGTTTGCCTCTATGTTACACAAATTTTGTGGCCGCTTTAATTCAAAAACTAATGCATGAAATTTCATCACATTTCAAATAACATTGACATAAATTGGTGCTGAGTAGATTTTGGTGTATATCGCCCAACAGGTGGCGCTGCTATTCCGTGTCTTTCATGATTTCTATGAATTCTACCATACTATATCTCTGTATCTATGGGATGGAATTGCACCAAATTTAATATTCAAAATGCTTATGATGAAGGATTATGCTGGTTCAATTTGGATTTTGATAGCTCAAAAGGAGACGCTGTTGTCCTATGTTTGGTGAAAGCTTTATAATAAGGTCTACAATTAATTGACGTATGTTAGTGAGTGTGGTTTTTCGAATAATTACCTTCATTATTGTAATCACCAGTGGGCCCGTGCAAAGCTTTTGTTATTACAAAACATTTACAATTAAAATAAATCAAAAAGAGAAAAATTCTATATTTCAAAAGCTACATACAGTGTACAAAAGCTATACTTTGTAACTCTTTAGTGAATATTATGTAGAAGAAATATTAAAAACAATTGCAGAAGTATTTATATAACAAAAAGCCGTTCTGATCTGATGTATTTAATAAATGTATATCAAATTACTGTTTTTGAACGCGATTGGCCTTTGAGGATAACATAAAATAATATTATTGTAAATAATATTCGCGGCCGTAAATATTATTGGCGATTGACAATCATTTTCAGTAATCTATCTTCCTGGCACGGATAATGCGTAGGTATCAAATTAACTGACTGTTCGTTTTAAAGATTGATTCATTAAATTTTATTACTAGAATAGTGTTAATTTACATTTAGCTTATTTCAAAAAAGTCGTGAAGGAAGTTGAGTTGTATAACACTTTACCTAACAGAATTATGCTAAACTATGATTGGCTTATAGGTGCGAATTATTTATCTGACACCAGACAGCGCTGAAAAAATCCATTCCTGGAAAAGTTGTTTTGTGAATAATTACCTACATGGTTTAATTGACACGGTGAACGAATGAATTCCTTGCGTTTATTTAGTTTGATGCAATGAGATAATTCACTGTCAACCTAATTTTAACTGAAGTTGTCTAAAAATATATACGTATTTAAATGTAACTCATCTCTCAAACTTTTTTTTTTTTTTTTTTTTTTTTTTTTTTTTGGAACGGTTTTTCTAAAAATGTAACTTTTATGCACTTTTATTCGAAAAAAATTATTTTTGTTTAAAAATGGTAGCCTGGCATATAAAAAGCGAAGTGATCAATCAGCCGGTATTTGTTTTCCTCAGTCACATGACTTGCACTTTTATTATGTAAATGCATTATAAAATATACAAATTCAAAATCAAGATTTTCCAATTTTTCATTACTGCCCATCAAATGTTGTAATTTATTAGTTACACACTTTAAGATAAATATGATTTGTGAAATATATGTTTCAGTTCGAAATACTATTACATAAGGGAAAAAAATTTCATCCGTATTTAATAATTATTAAAATATTAATTAATATTAAATATACCCAATATAAAATAACATTAATATTCACATAAATATATAGTTAGGTCACTTTCTCTAAGCTTAATGGTGTTGATCAGTGAGATCTCAATTTCCCCTTACTAACGTTAAACCTATGGGCGTGTAATGCATCTTCGTATTTTTAAAATATCGCCTCAGAAAATTAATATTTTTTTAGGAAGTCTTAAAAGAAGTCTTTTTTTTTTTTTTTTTTTTTCTAAATTCCAAAATATTTCTAAAACATTTACTTAATTTTATTTTGAAATGTTGAAATCTTGACGAACTGTAAGATTTTAATGTCTCAAATAAAATTAAGTACATATTTTGAAATATTTTGACAACTAAAGAAGAAAAATTAAAAGCATTCTTTAAGAACAGTATACAGAAAGAAGTTAGAAATATGAATTTCCTGATGAGATACTGTAAGAATACGAATGCATCCCATAGGAATTTGAGATCTCATTGACGAACTTCACTTTTGAATGTTAAAACCACGTTTGACCAGTTTTGCATCATTAAAACCAGTTTTGATCACTGTCCTGGTTAAAATAGTTTGACAGGTCAAAATTATTATCCTGATGATATGAGGAATAAAGTGCAAAAAACACGGATAATAGTATATTATCTATACGATATACCGTCTTGAAATGATATCATTTTTCTGAGAAAGTAGGAACAGTTTGTATCACAAAAATATCGTGTTCTCCGAGATAGGACTCGCGGACATGTAAGGAGGGGGATGCTAAGAAGACAAATTACTCTGGGGGTTCTCCATCATCTAACGGACAGGAAGTTCTCTCTTCTCTGCTCACGTATCACGCGCTGTCATCTTGGGAGGATGGGGTATCGAGGAGTAAGAAAAAAAAGACGTTCCTATCATTTGATGGTAGCTAAGCTGGGTTTAGCATTACTTAAATATACAATAAAATTTGTTTTTCTGTGTCTGCCTCATTGTTGCAATGTTTGGTGGCTAGTGCTTTGTTTATTATTATTATTATTATTATTTAATGTTATTATTATTATTTAATGCTATTATTATTATTTAATGTGCAAAATTTTCAATTTTGAGATAACAGGATTTTAACTGAAAAAAACTATTTAAATATATAGAAATTTTACAAATATAAAAGCTTATATCTCTGCGAAGAAGCGTCAGAATTGAAAATTCCTCTTGCATCAAATAAATTGGAGCATCTAGTTGCATGATTCTCCAAATAAAATAAAATAAATCGATTTTTAGTCGAATTTCGTGATTTTTAAAGTCTACTTATTGTCCCCTTAAATGTGTGATTTTGAATGTTATTTTTAAAAGGCTGAGTATACCTTCTGAATTCCCCCCCCCCCCCCAACGAAATGTGATGTAGTTTAGAGTTCTCATAATTTTTTAAATACTTGTTGAAATTACGCAAACCTTTGTAATATATTTAAGCCACATTTCAGGATTTATAAAATGAAAAATAAACGCTTATAATATAATACCAGAGGGCCCGTGCTAAGATTTCGCACTGAAATCTAATATTTTTTAGGTACTTCTCTATTATCCCGTCGACCACTTTTCATAACAAAAAACTACCGCCAAACTGTAAGATTAAACGCCAAAAATGCAGTCCCATTTACTTGATGTCAGTCATTATGCGTGTTTGTTACGTCATCTAGTGGTTTTACATTCGACATTTGCGTGTATTTTTCATTATGTTTTACTGATTTAGTAGTTATTTTATTAATTAAAATAACAATTGTGTCCTTAAATTCTTATATTTTATTATTATTTATTTATATTTTGATATTCCAATGGCAACGTTCTCCCGTTTATTTGGCGATAGTTTTTTGTTATGAAAAATGGTTGACGGGATAATAGAGAAGTATCATTTTTTATCAATATGTAATATTTATTAGATGCAGGTTTAAACTTCTAAAGAAAAAGCAAGGATAAAAATATCTGCAAACAACATTTAGTTGTTAGTCAAGCCAGAATATCATCTAATTTATTCCATCAAAGTTAGACTAAAAACTGATCCAAGATTGCAAAATGCACGCGCGAGAAAAAAATTAACAATCGTATTTTAACTGCATTAGAGGATATGACGTCATCCGCTTCGGGAAAAACATGGAACATAGAAATATAAATCTAAACATTTCAATTTCAATTGCGCTTTTTAATCATAAGTATAAAATAAACCCGTGCGGTGTTTTTTATAATAATTGCTATGAGCATCATATAATGTGATATTTTATTTTTTTGGCAACAATAATTTCAGGAAAACCTTTCATTTCTTTCATGAAAACAATGAGGATTAAATTTTTAATTTTCAGCAAATTTCAATCAAAAACATGTTTTAACGAATTGTTAAGTGGGCTATGTCAGAAGCCGGTTCTAAAACCTTTCATATGGTATCTCATTCGTTGTTCTGCGTTTCCTATTTTCTTAGAAAAAGGGATGTTGACAGGAGAAATAATATATATGATGATAATATAATATACAGTTCAGCTAATATTACAAAATATTTAGATTTTTTTTTTCAGCCATAAGTAAAATTTACAACAAACTGTTCTACGAATCAGCCAAAAAATTTACATGTGATTTAACATTATTGAGGTAGTTAAACATTTTCTTTATTTTTTAATGACTAATTAATTATTTTTACAATTTGTTTCTATTATACAAATTTAATTGAATTTTTAAATAGTTTCTGTCAAATAATTTATATATTAAAATCCATTCTATTAAATGCAGTTTAACATATTAACGTAAGTTTTATGTTCATATATATAGTATTTTAAAATAAGTTATCCGGATCGTGACATACCATGTAAAAAAAAAATTCTGAAAAATTTGCAATATTAACTGAACTGTATTTTTTATTATGTTATATTATAAGTGTTTATTTTTGCATTTTATCAGGCCAGAAATATGGCTTAAATATATTGCAGAGGTTTGTGTAATTTCTTTAAGTATTTAAAATTTTATGAGAGCTCAAAACCGTATCACATTTCACTGGTGGTGAAAAGTTTTCAGAAGGTATGAACCCCTTTAATTTTAAAATTCTGATTCAGACGCAATATGTTTAGTTATTTGTAATGAAAGTCATTAAACAAATCTTATTAAAATTACTTAAAAGTTGCATTAAAATAAAACATATGTACAAGATGTTTTAACATACTTTAATCCCGAGATCTTTCGAACACACACGTGTTCAAAAAAATAAAATAAAATAAAAATTAACTCGTGTATGTTCGAAAGATATCGGGATTAAAGTAAGTTGTAACATCTTGTACATGTGTTTTATTTTAATGTACCTTTTAAGTAATTTTAAGTATTTTATCTATTTTAACAAAAAGGTGAATTTGTCATTCCACTTTAAATTCTTTTGATTTTTTCGAATAAAAAAAAAATCTATCCAAAATCTAATATATTTTTTATTACATAATCAGCTACTTTATATCCCACTAGATGGAACCCGTCAAAATTTGACGTAAAAAAAAAAAAAAAAAAAAACTATAACAATATTAGTAAAATAAGCTTCTTTATTGTTTAAGAAAGGCAAAGGCGAGAGAAAGCATGAAACAGTGTTTCAGAAATTTTATTCCCCAGTGAAATACAGTACTATTTTTTATGTAAACTCCAAACAAACAATCCGTAAACAACTGTATAACGCAAATCAATTCGACATTACCGCCATATTCACTACTGCAAGTAAGAAAATTTCTTGGACCTATGAAGTATCATGCAAATAGGAAGTATATTCCTACGTCCATATTATATTCAGTAAATAAAGAACATAATAGTAAATAAAGCACACATATCTCTCCATCTGTGATAATGCAACCGAGCAAGCTCCTATGCGCATGTGCATTGCATCAGCAAAAAAAGCCATGGATTTGTATATATACGTTGCGCATGCTCAGAAGTAAAATTTTAATTGAAAATTTCTGCTAATTAATAAAAGTTTTGAACAAATAAATGCACGATGACAAATCTGTGGCCAAATATCTTTAATTTAAAATAAGAATCATGTAATTTGATGAAGTAGTTTTTTTTTCCCTTACGCACTGTCGAAAGAAAACGCTTAGTGTTTTACGTAATCATAAGAGACGGTAGTCTCTTGAGTGACGCAGCGAAAAACCGAAAACCGTAAGCCCAAAACCGAAGATTCCGTCACTCTCATATATACAGCTAGCAGGACATCAAAGGAAAATCGAAACGCCGACATTTAATATCTCAGTAAATATGAGGCATACCGTTTCGATTTTTTCACATTAGTCTTATATCTATGGCCTAACTCTATCCTGAAATTTATAGATTTCTACATGCAGTAGATTTTGAGATCTGGAAACCAATTTTTAAGCGAAAATGGAAAATGTAATGGTGTAATGGGCACAGAGGTGTTATCTCGAAAATGGATCGAACGATTTTTTTAAAATTAATATATTATATTAATCGCTTTTAGATGAAGAGAGTAAGATTTTGAGCTAACGTAGGAAAACTCTTGTTTTTTATATAATCCAGCTTCAAAATCGGACTCTTTTCTTATGCTTTTTCTGGTAGACTAACATTAAAGATTTTCGGCCTTTTCACCCTTTTTTATTCCTGCGCGGTCAGGATATTCATGGGTATCACGGTTATAGTTAAAGGCGATTTCGCAATCATATCTGGCTGAAGAACTATTTAGATTTTTTTTTTAAATACGAAAACAGTTGTTAATGCAATTTTTAATATGTAATATATATGTATTAAATTAAATTATTGTTTGTATATTTTTCTTTTTTGTTATAATAAAGAATTTCTTATATCAAAATCTTCATTAAGTCGAAAAATATTTAGATTCCTTGATTAAAATATTGAAATATTTTATAATTATACATATACAATTTAATTGTTATTTATATTTAATTTGTGATTTTTTAAAGGAAAAAAAAGATTAAGATTTTTTTTTATCAATTAATTTGCGTAACAAGGAATCATTCAAAATGAATCAATCATCAGTTTGTTTTCTTCGTGTGCGATGCGATTCGCTGCTATGAACATTTTTTGAAGTATTGAAAATCAAATTTCACAAATACTTCTAACTTCTATTAACAAATACTTCATGAATATATTTTTAATTCCATGTTGTTTATGTACGATAAAAAACACGTTTGTAAGCTTCTGTTTCATAGTATAAGAATCCAAACATTCAGTGAAATGCGTATATTTGATCAGCTATATAAACAAATGAAGAATACAGTACATTTTTTTTTTCAATTTCATTTCTTAAATTTGCATTTTAAAAACAGATAATAAAGAAATATGTATTTATCTTCTAATATTTATTTTCCTAAGTCAGAGAAATGCAAAGTTCTACCATTGTTTTTTTTGTTTTTTTTTTTCTAGTGAAAGTTTATTTTCAAATGTTAAATATAGATTTTACTTAATAAATCACGAAATCAGTCGTCAGTTCTCGGGGCAATGGTAGACGTGGCATTGGAAACCTAAAAATCATGAGAGAGGGTAATATCTTTAAACAAATCTTGTAGCAAAGTATTCAGTAGTATCTTGCACCAAATATAAGAAATTGAAAAAAAAAAAAAAAAGGTACTGTATTCTTCATTTTTGTTTATGTATTGTCAAAGCTATGCATTCTACCGAATGTTTTTATTCTTGAAATAGACTATTTAAACAGAGATAGAAGTTTACCAAACTTTTGTTTCTTTCTTCATACATAAACAACATGGAATTAAAAATATATTTTTGAAATATTTGTTAATTAAGTTAGAAGTATTTGTGAAATTTGTTTTTGAACCCGTTAAAAAATCTTCACAGCGCATGGAAAAATAGAAACGCTATAGAAGGATTTTTTTTTTCTTCAGTTACCCTGAAATTAAAACAATATATATATATATATATATATATATTTTATTTTTTTTTTGGGGGGGGGGGGGGTTCAGGAGTGCAAAACGTTCATATTTACTGATTTATTAGTTGTTTGTTTTCTTTTTAAAATTAAAATAATGTTGTTAAATAGCAACATCATGGTGTAGAAAAAAAAAACATTAAAAAAATGTGATGCATCGTTATGTACGAGAGATCAGTTTCAACTGACATTACAAAAATTTATTCACAAACTAAGACAGATAATTAAGAAAAATAGGTTAAATCCTAGAACAAGCGAAACGCTTGGCGTCATCGAATTTAGCGAAGCAATAAATGAGTTTTCTTGTTACCGGTTTATTTCTTACGTTTTTCCCACGCCTTCTGTGCTTGGTTCTAGCATGAGCAGAATGCATGGTTCTGAAAATTGAGCTGGTTTTTGAGGGAATTAGATTTGATTGGTTGGTTGACAGATTAGAATATTCTATAATAGAGTTCTATTGTCTGTGGGTTGGTTTGTTGTGTGTCAGATTTGTTGAATTATGTTTATGAAATATGTTTTATGTCATAAAGGATAAATCCTGTGAAATATTAAAAAAAAAACGAAGGATGAGAAATAACGGTAAGTGCATTTTTGTTGATTTTATATGATAAGATGTATTTTAAGCACTTTAGAGATTGCTGTAAACCGATTTTTGTGCGAACATTACTGACCGCAGCTTGAATGGATTTCATGCATTCTAGGGAGTGCGGAATATAGCAATTTTTGTGCATCCAGGATTTTTTTTTCAGTTAATGTACGCGAAGCATACACATATATATATATAAATTATTAACTGCTGTTTGAATGAATTTCATGCATTCTAGAGATTGCTGCACAGGGAGTTTCATGCATCCAGGATTTTTTTTTTCTGTTATGTACGCAAAGTGTACATATATATGTTACTAACTGGTGCTTGAATGAGTTTCGTGCTTTTGAAAAATCAGAAATCTCTAGATTCTCCCCAATCGTAACCTGTGTTCTTTGTAGCAGAGAATTCACTACTTACACAGTTTCTATGAAAATTTTTTCACGAAGTAAACATTGATTTTATTCCGTTTTGTGACAATTTACAAAGTTTTAGCAAGGAGGAAAAAATAGCTAAAAATTATTAAAAATAGAAAAATCTGGAGGAAAAAATTGCTAAATGTTTGTATGTAAAAATTGAAATATCTAGACGAAATATTGCTAAAAGTTTGTAAAAATAGAAAATCGTGAAGAAAAACTTGCTGAAACTTTGTAAATAATTGTAAAACGAAATAAAATTTATGTTAAAATTGTATAATAAAGCTTGCCGTAAGCAGTGTGTAAGTATCTGCTTGCTTAAGCTTAAAAAGCATTCGTTCTGATTGGGTAGAATTTGGAGGTTGCCGATTTTTTGGTTGACGTGCGTAAAAAAAATAGCCAAATCGGATGTTTTGCTTGTTCTAGGATTTTGCCCAATATATTTGATTAATGAAATCACCGATTGATACTTTGGCTTAATTAGGTTTGAATTGGCTTAGTAATTTGAATCTTATCATGATGACGTTTTGATTTTGCATGTCCCTATGTATAAAAAACTCCTCAATGATATTTGCAAGATAAATACACTGTCACAATTAGATTCAAATTGGTTCAGCATTTCAACAGTGATGGTAAGGATTAAAAAAAAATTCATATTTTTTGCTTTTGTGTGTACCTTTTAAACAAACTGTAAGAGCTAAATGCTTGATTAGCTAACTCATTGATGATGCGGCTAAGTTTAGGGATTCACCCTCAGTTAGCCATCTTGTTTTTAAATCAAAACATTTTAACTTTTATTATTAAATATAAATCAATCAGTCAGTAAAATTAAATAACATGCTTATAATAAGTAAATATGAATGAAAATTATTTTGGAAATGAGAAACAAAACAAATATGTTTTGAAGTATAGATAAAATGCTTCAGTGATTAATTTGTAATCACTTCAGCATTTTATCTATATTTTAATTATAATTAGTGATCTTCTGTGATTATGTAACATTTCAGCGATGCTGGATTGAATCCCTGAAGCATTTTATCTATTTCGAAAAACCGAAGTCAGAGAAATGCAAGTTTTGTGCATCCAGGATTTTTTTTTTCAGTTAATGTACGCGAAGCGTACTCACACATATATATATATATACATATATATCAATTATTAACCGCTGTTTGGATGAATTTCATGCATTCTAGAGATTGCTGCACAGGGAGTTTCATGCATCCAGGATATTTTTTTCTGTTAATGTACGCAAAGAGTACATATACATGTTACTAACTGGTGCTTGAATGAGTTTCGTGCATTTGAAAAATCAGAATTCTCTAGATTCTCCCCAATCATAACCTGTGTTCTTTGTAGCAGAGAATTCACTACTTACACAGTTTCTATGAAAATTTTTTCACGAAGTAAACATTGATTTTATTCCGTTTTATGACAATTTACAAAGTTTTAGCAAGGAGGAAAAAATAGCTAAAAATTATTAAAAATAGAAAAATCTGGAGGAAAAAATTGCTAAATGCTTGTATGTAAAAATTGAAATATCCAGACGAAATATTGCTAAAAGTTTGTAAAAATAGAAAAATCGTGAAGAAAAACTTGCTGAAACTTTGTAAATAATTGTAAAACGAAATAAAATTTGTTTATTTTGTGAAAAAGCTTGCCGTAAGCAGTGTGTAAGTATCTGCTTGCTTAAGCTTAAAAAGCATGCGTTCTGATTGGGTAGAATTTGGAAGTTGCCGTTTTTTTGGTTGACGTGCGTAAAAAAAATAGCCAAATCGGATGTTTTGCTTGTTCTAGGATTTTGCCCAACATATTTGATTAATGAATTCATCGATTGATACTTTGGCATAATTAGGTTTGAATTGGCTTAGTAATTTGAATGTTATCATGATGATGTTTTGATTTTGCGTGTCCCTGTATAAAAAACTCCTCAATGATATTTGCAAGATAAATACACTGTCACAATTAGATTCTAATTGGTTCAGGATTTCAACAGTGATGGTAAGGATTAAAAAAAATTCATATTTTTTGCTTTTGTGTGCACCTTTTTAACAAACTGTAAGAGCTAAATGCTTGATTAGCTAACTCATTGATGATGCGGCTAAGTTTTGGGATTCACCCTCAGTTAGCCATCTTGTTTTTAAATCAAAACATTTTAACTTTTATTATTAAATATAAATCAATCAGTCAGTAAAATTAAAAATCACAAAATTCGTCAAATGATCTCGGGAGAAAAATAGTGAAATTTGTCTAACAATCGCGGAACAGAATTGCAAAATTCGTCGAATGGCAGTGGAAAAAAAGTGCACAATTTGTTCGTTTATGGAAAAAGTCGTGAAATTCATTAATCGATAGTCGATAAATCACGAAATTCATCAATCGATAGCAGAAAAATCATAAAATTCATTGATAGTGGAAAAATCACAAAATTTATCAACTGGTTTCAGGGGAAAAAAATTTCGAATATCGTCGAATGGCTTCGAGAAGAAAAAAAATCACAATCCGTCAAATAATTTCTTTGAAAAAATCGTGAAATTCGCCAAATGGTTTTGAAATTTGTCGAGCGACAGTGGGGAAAAAATCTTTTTCCATTGAATCATCGCAATTGGAACTATTAAGTTTGACCAGTGGTGGCAGTAAAGTCAGTCGGCAAATTTTCAGTATTACTCGCCGATTGGCGAATGGCAATTTTGTCCTATATTTTTATGCACTTTATCGATGAAATTCATGATTTTTTACACGCCTGATCGATGAAATTCAAGATTTTTACGCACCCAATTGATGACTTTCTTGATTTTTATGCATCCGTTTGACGAAAATGATTTTTACATGCCTGATAAACAAAATTCATGATTTTTATGCATGTGTTCAACAAAATTTATGATTTCCCTTCTCCCGATCCACAAAATTCATGTTTTTACTGTGCCTGATTGACAAAATTCATGATTTTCAACTGATATGCTTTCCATCGGCCAATTAATGAAATTCACAATATTTCTTCTCTAGACAATGGCGAAATTCGCAAATTATTTTTTTTTTTTTACCGTTCGTTGAAATTTACAATTTTTTCACAAACATTCGATGGAATTCTTGATTTTTCCAAGCCCAGTTGTCGAAATTTGCGATTTTCCATGCCTATCGACAAAATTCATAATTTTGCAGAACCGATAGACAAAATTCATAATGTTTTCCTATGATCTATGGACAATTTGCAAATTTTTCCTGCAACTGTTCGTTGAAATTCTCGATCTTTCCACGCCATTCGAGGAAATTCGCTGCTCGATCCATGAAATTCACGATTTTAAGTGCCTTATCGACAAAATTCGCAGGTTTTTTCAATTGATTTACAAAATTCAAGATTTTTTTTTTTTTTGAGTGATTGACGAAATTTGCAACTCCGGAATTACTGATTTTGGCATCTCTGGTTTCTGTTGACCGATTATTGAAATTTGCGTTTTTTTTTCTAGCGACAAAATGGTGAAATTTGTGATTTTTCCATGCCCATTTGACAAAATTCGCATCCAGTCGATGCAATTCATGATTTTATGCGCCTGATCGATGAAATTCATATTTTCCTACGATTTATGGACAAAATTTGCAAATTTTTCTCACGAATTATTAAGGAAATTCGAAATTTTTGGATAGGTTGGCATGTATGGTCTCTGCGGGCCACCAGTTATCCATCACGGGCCACAGGTTGTGCATTTCTAATCATGATGCAGTTTGGCTCATTCGACTCGACATCGATAGAACTTACTGATTTTAGTTTCACCACCAGGGGCAGTTATGTTCATATAGAACAGAGAGCGCCCCTGGCAGTGGAAGGGGAAATTAATGGATTTTGGAGCTAACTCAAGTTCTATGGGTCCCATCACAACATGGTTTGATTCATTCAACTTGTTTCAAGTTTGACCACCAGGGGGCGCATTCCCATCTTAGGTTCTATGGCCCCGATCATGACAAGGTATGGCTCACTCAACTCGAAATCGACAGCCTCAAAAATTTCAGCTGTTTGTATAGAACAGAGTGCGCCCCCTGGTGGTGGAACATGGAACTAACAGATTTTGCAGCTAACTTGAGTTCTATGGGTCCCATCACAATGCAGTTTGATTCATTTGGCTCGACATCGATAGGATACATCGGTTTTAGTTCCAAGTTTCACCACCAGGGGCGCTATCCTATCTCGTGTTCTATGGGCCCGATTACGGTGAGGTATGGCTCATTCGATTCGAAATCGACAGCCTGAAAGATTTCAGCTATGTTTGTATAGAACAGAGTGCGTCCCCTGGTGGTGGAAGATGGAACTAATGGATTTTGCAGCTAACTCGAGTTCTATGGGTCCCATCACAATGCAGTTTGATTTATTAAACTGGACATCGACAGGATATATAGATTTTAGTTACAAGTTTCACCACCAGGGGGCGCTTTCCTATCTCGGATCATATGCGCCCCATCACGACGCGGTATGGCTCATTCGACTCGAAATCGACAGCCTCAAAGATTTCAGCCATGTTTGTATGGAACAGAGTGCGCTCCCTGGTGGTGGAATATGGAACTAACGGATTTTGCATCTAACTCGAGTTCTATGGGTCCCATCACAATGCAGTTTGATTCGTTCGACTCGACATCGGCAGGATATATCGATTTTAGTTACAAGTTTCACCACCAGAGTGTGCTTTCCTATCTTGTGTTCTATGTGCCCCATCACGACGAGGTATGGCTCATTCGACTCGAAATCGACAGCCTCAAAGATTTCAGCTATGTTTGTATGGAACAGAGTCCGCCCCCTGGTGGTGGAAGATGGAACTAACGGATTTTGCAGCTATCTCGAGTTCTATGGGTCCCATCACAATGCAGTGTGATTCATTCGACTCGACATCGACAGGATATATCGATTTTAGTTCCAAGTTTCACCGCCAGGGGGCACTTTCCTATCGGGTTCTATGGGACCGATCACGACGACGTATGGCTCATTTGACTCGGAATCGACGGCCCGAAAATTTTCAGCTATGTTTGTATAGAAAAGGTTGCGTCCTTTGGCGGAGGAAGATGGAACAAACGGGTTTTGCCATGCATTTTCATCCTTCTAATTGTGTTACTCTCTCGCTGTATAATTTAAAAGTTGAGTCTTGGATTCCTCTCCCTGGGCCACCACCCTCATATTTTATTGGGGTCCAAGGGGTCTTTTTTAGCATTTCTTTAAAATTTTATTTTAATGATTAATTTATACCCTATGCTTAATTTCGACTAATTGACATTCTCATCAATAACCTTAAAAAAGTAATGATATCAGTACAAAAACCCTTAACGGGTTAAAAGTTGTGACGCAGCACTTTCTTTTGGCTTTATGAATTTTAAATATGGGTCTTAAAAGCAATGATATCAAATTTAAGTGACGCTATGTTAATAATTATTTTTTTAAATCATAATTTTCTTTTTAGTTTTATTTATATTCACAGGTGCAATTATTATCTTAATATGAAAAAATATATAAAATTTATTCGCTGATGCTTTTTCATTCACATCTCTTATGAATTCAAAATATGGGTTTTAAAAGAAATGATATCAAAATTTGAGTGACACCTTGGCGTTAATTTAATAGGACTCTTTTAAAATTCAATTTAAATTATTTTTGGTTTGTCTTCTAAAGTATATTTACACATACAAACAATACTTTTAATTTTTCAATACACTTTTAAATATATTACTTTCACTGAGCCTATATTATGTATTGAAATGTATTTATTTCAATAAATTGATTTATCTTCTGTGCCACGCTATCCAAAATCATAAGTAAAATTTATGTAAATGATTATTTTGCGTCATATTATCCACTTGAATACATTTCCCTTTGTTTGGATACTATGACGCAAAATAATCATTTACATAAATTTTACTTATGATTTTGGATAGCGTGGCACAGAAGATAAATCAATTTATTGAAATAAATACATTTCAATACATAATATAGGCTCAGTGAAAGTAATATATTTAAAAGTGTATTGAAAAATTAAAAGTATTGTTTGTATGTGTAAATATACTTTAGAAGACAAACCAAAAATAATTTAAATTGAATTTTAAAAGAGTCCTATTAAATTAACGCCAAGGTGTCACTCAAATTTTGATATCATTTCTTTTAAAACCCATATTTTGAATTCATAAGAGATGTGAATGAAAAAGCATCAGCGAATAAATTTTATATATTTTTTCATATTAAGATAATAATTGCACCTGTGAATATAAATAAAACTAAAAAGAAAATTATGATTTAAAAAAATAATTATTAACATAGCGTCACTTAAATTTGATATCATTGCTTTTAAGACCCATATTTAAAATTCATAAAGCCAAAAGAAAGTGCTGCGTCACAACTTTTAACCCGTTAAGGGTTTTTGTACTGATATAGATTACTTCCAATATAAGGATGGTTCCAGATACAGTTTGTTTAGAAAAATGTCGTATAGTCCAACTCAGAAAATAAGGAGGGGGTGCTAAGAAGACAAATTACTCTGGGGCTCTCCATCATCTGAAGGACAGGAAGTTCCTTCTCCACTGCTTACGTATCGTGCGCTGTCATCTCTGCAATGAGGTATCAAAGAGGAGAAAACGTTAGTATCATTTGGTGGTAGCAGGGTCATTTACGCGCATCTTTCTTCCAAGGTGTTATCTTCCATCTCTCGAACATGTGTTTTCCGGTTTCAGGGAAAGGATACACCTAAAAATACAGCAGGAATGAGAATAGTTGCTGGGTTTCGAAGTTATATTAAACAAAGTTACATTTTGGCAGACAAACATCGTAACTACAGATGTAAACAATAAATGAAATACACGTTACGGGTAATAAAAATGTTTTCCAATCTTAAATAATTTGCGCATTATTAAAACCTTCTTCTGTATAGTTCTAGATCAACAATCTCTGTCTAACATAAAAAGAAAAAAAAAAAAAAAAAAAAAAATCAATTTCTGTATCACATTTCATTTTTAGCTAATTTCCGGTATAGCGCTTCGTTCAAAAACAATTTAATATATATATAAGTTAATTTGATAAATAATTTTAAATATGTATGTTAAACTTACATCTAAAAAACTGCAATGGGGGTTATTTATTTGTTTTGATCTGACACTTTCAAACAGAGGATGATGATTGCCTATGCCCGCCCAGTACGACTGGGTCTAAAAGTCCTATCTCAATCGTCATTAGGTGCGTTCGTAATTATATAAATACGTAGCACCTATTGTCGTCGTCTGGTCCGTCCGTCTGTCCGTCCGTCCGTCCGCATATAACAACGCAAAAACTACCCAACCGAATGGTTTGAAATTTAAGATATATTATCTTTGCAGAATTTTGTCGAGACATTTCAAATTTTATCAAAATCAAATCAAAACTTTAGAAAATATTAATAAAAACATGTATTAAGAAATTTGAATTTAAAAAAAAAAATCGGTGCTTTTTGTTATAGGAGCTTCCGAGGTTTAATCGTCAAGCGACCGAGATACTTATTTTATTACAGAAACTAATCTGCAGACGATATAATTCATTTCACAGAATTAAAAATAATCAAGATCTGAATATTTATATAACTAGCTATAGTACGAACGCACCTCATTTGTCACGTTTGACGTACAATTTCCAACTTGTTTTATAATTGTATTCTAAATTATGTTAAACTTAATGTATTTTTTTTTTACGTCTGCACACATAATATTTATTTTTGATTAAATGGGGAGAACTTTTGTAGATTTTTCTCTGTGGATTTTTTCAATTTCTATAAACACCGTCATTATCAGTGGTGCCTACAACTCACAATTTTTGATGAACAGTGAGTGATTTTTGTTGTTACTTTTGCGATTATAATCTTGGTATAGCCAATATCAAAAGCATTAGTTTAAAAATGCTATTAATTTATATTTAATGGCAAAAAATATATATATTTAATGCTAATAATTTATAATTTATGGCAACAAAAATGTCACTTTTAAATGTGTTTATTTTAATAGGTACAAAAAAGAATCCGAGGAAAAGCCAATAATTTCGTTTTTGCATTTAAATGTCCAGTAATATAAAGAGGTGAGAAATGTCTCGAATGAATGACATCCTAGAGCACCAATATAGTCTAGATGAAGCTCTATTTTTGTTTACATCGGCATAAAATGCATGTGTGTTAATATTTTATAGTAATATAGTAATACTTTGGAGGGCAGTGCATGGTATATCATGTATACCACTTGGTACTTGGTTTTAATTAACAATTGTCACAATTGCACCAGAATTTTCGATTAAAATTTGGCTTTTGTAGTGTATGTGGGGGAAAAAAAGAATTTATTTATTTTCAATCTTTATAAATTCTAGTGGCAGTCGATCATTTCAACATTTTAGCTACAGAATTACTTTGCCCACTGAAAGAGTTATAGAACATAACAGCTTTCGATAAGTTTGTGTTTATCAGTATAATCTTAACTCCTTCGGCCCTGACGTCCTACTAATAGGACATATCTTTTTTTTAGTATTATTTTGTCTTAAACATTATTTTTATTGATTCCAGCACCTAATAGTGATAGTATGAATCTCTACATTTCCTATTATGACCTCACTTATGTTTAGCTTTTAGTAATTATAATAATAATAATAATTTTCATAATTATTAGCAAGCCGTTGGCATTCCTTTTAATTAAAACATACGTTTCACTCTTTAAATTAAAATTTGGGAATCCTTTTACGAATTGGTAATTTGTGATAAAAGATAAAAAATATTACTAAATTTTTATGCTTGTTTAATTTAGTTTACGACATTTTCCAAACGTCTTCAAAAATCCTTCCTTAGACTAATGTTATATGAAAAACACGCAAAATAACTACATTTGTGCGGTTTTGGTAAAGAACGCATTCGTTAACTTTCATAACTTCT
The DNA here is from genome assembly GCA_963931845.1 of Maratus michaelseni. NCBI lineage: Eukaryota > Metazoa > Arthropoda > Arachnida > Araneae > Salticidae > Maratus > Maratus michaelseni. Next base: position 265,548,659 of record OZ007594.1, read on the forward strand.
GTGATTCCGGTAGCTATTTTTAATTTTGTTAGCATAACAATAACTTTTTCCCAAAATTGAAAAAAAAAAATCAGGGCCGAACGGGTTAAGTTAATTTTCTAGAATCTGAAATTTCTTACATAAAGTATTTTATTCGTAATTACACCAGTCAAAAATTTTTAACATTTTCCCTCTGTATCTGGCTTGTAAATGGGTGCATTTAACTAATTTTAGGGTGCTGAATTCGGTAGAATAATCAGATTCTCTGAATCACGTCACATTTATTAGATTCACAGCAGTTACGTAAAGTTAAATGTGAAATATTTGACTAAAATTGACCGTGTGAAATACAAACAAAACATAATATTCAACAGTAAAAATGTTTTCTCGATTACTTAACAAAAAACTATGAACTAATACGGGAACGAAATTGTTGCACAATAAATAATAACTTATAATGTTAATATTAACAATGTTATTTTTCAAAATAGGATGATGTATTTCTTGATATCAGAATGTATCTAAATAAAGGTTTTAACCTACATTCATTTTCTCATTACACTGCAAAAAATAATTGTTGATTTTACAGTATAAAACTGGCACCCAGTTTTATACTGTAAAATCAACAATTATTTTTTGCAGTGTATTTGACCACAAAATGTAAATTATAATTTACATTTCACCACGTATTTTACCATATGTAAAATTTACATTCTAAAATTTTGTAAAACGTTACGTGATATACAATTTCTGATAACAGATTCGGATTGAACATGCAAAAATACATTTAAAAAATTTTTTATTACAAATCAGATATAAAACGGCTGTTGACTAGTGTTATTTGTTGAGAAATGTGTTAATTATAGCGTCTTCCCTTAATCAAATCAAAAATATCTTATCAGGATCTGATTTTTAGCAACGTAGAAATGCTTACAAGCCAATAATTTGCTGAGTGGTAAGATTTGAACAAATTGATTTATGAAACTGCCAAACTTACCACATATTTAAAGCTAATAAATAAAAACGTAATTTGGCTAAAATTAAGTTTAGATGAGCTTTTGGACATATTTTCCGTCCTTCTTTAGGATACAGAATTTTACTGAATAATAGCATTATTGTTTAAATATACGTATAATCTCTACAAAATTTGTACTAACATGAAGACTCCAATTTTAAAATTAAAATACAGCTGTTTTTTTTTTTTTTTTTTTTTTTTTTTTTTTAAGAACAAAGTATTGTAACAAAGACCACGTTTAACGAACTAAACTCTTTATCTTCAATAGTCGTATACAATCTTTAAAACAATATTTAAATCTAAATTTAAAGTAACAGAAGTTACAAATAAAATACAAATCCTGCTCAAACGGACTAGTAAATTGTTTTTTTTTTTTTTTTTTTTTTAATAAAATACATACATCAGATTTAATACAAATTAAACAAATTAGTCTCATTCCTTCTCAATTCCCAATTTTAATAAGAAGGGTAATTTGAAGGGACCTTTTTAAATTGTCTTACCAAATGTGTTTAAATGGATATGACATATGAGCCAATTATATCAAAAATATTTAAAAAGTTGTTGAAATCCTAATTCAAAAATCGCCCATAGGCTGTAATGTATTTCCGTTGCTCAAACGAGGTTCGAACTCAAACCATTCCATAAATATCATCGAAAATTTTTGAGTCCATGTAAACGAACTGTTATTAACAAACTCATCCAAAATACTTCCAAGATCAAAACAACTTTCCCAATTAGGTTCAATATTTCAAATGTTATCGTGATAACAAGTAAAACTTGTCATTCCGTATTTCGGACGATATCCTGATTACAAATTTTGCTTTTGGATCTCCCTGTAAACGAAAATAAGAGCTACATATTTGATTAACAAACTCCTCCAAGATACTGGCAAAATCAATACACTGCCCCAATTATATTCAAATCGGTTCAGTATTTCGGACATTATCATGACGACAAAAAATTGCATTATGTATATATATAAATTGATTCCAGTAGTCGATTTCTAAAGAAAGTATACTTAACCCAAAATCTGGAGATATTGCCTTAAATTCTAACCATGTGATAAACAAAGTCAAAATGGCCCCAAATATATTTTCTAGGAAGTATTTTCTGCAGTATAAATTAATAATACTTTTTGGAGGACACATTTCTTATTATTTATTCTAATAAATAGAAATGTAGAAACAGAAGCTAAATTTTCTAGGACAAATGTATCTCATGGAGTTTTTTTTTCTTTAAATTAAACAGAACATATTTATTAAAATATTAAAATTATTGATTAGATAAAACAGACAAAGATTATGTTACGCATGATGTATAGAAATAGTCTATTTAAAGTTACATTGATAGTCATTTGAACAGGTAAAATTGACAGATAAAAAGATGGAAATGGATCTAGTTGAGAAAAAATTATAAAATTAGAGCGAAAATTGTTTTAAACTGAATTGTTATTATTTTTTCTAAGAGATGACAGTAAAAAAATTATTGGGACCCTTAGATGTAATGAAAAAAAAAAAACGAGTCGTTGGGGGGCCACCGTAATACTTACCCATCATGGATATGCATAATGTAAAATATTAAAATAAAAAATGTGTAAACTACTTATAAAATGCATTGCAATTCAAATAAAATCGTGGCTTGATGACGTCATAAACTTTAAAGGCTCGATTACTGAGTTGCTTGAAAGAAACCTACTTATAACTCCAAAAATAATAATCCTATTAACTAGCGGTTTATTGCATCTGATTAAGCGTCAAATTTCCAATTAAAATATATCTTTGAAGTGAAATTTAGATGAAATACAGGGTCATGAAAAATCGAAGAGTGTGGAAATAGGATTCCAAATATCTCGGCAACTCATTATCCGATCGACTTCATGCTTTATGCAAAATTTATGTTTTTTTTATTGTCTTTTATATTCATTTCTTAAAATAAACAATTTCGAAAATTTTTATATACCTTTTATCAGAACAAATATTTCGAGAGTCCGAAAAAAATAGTTCCGGTTAATCGAGGTTATTGAAATTCAATAGGCTTCTTCCCATTATTACATGCTAAGTACACACCAAATTGCAAGTTTCTATCTCAATTTTTTCGGGAGATAGAGCGTTTACAGACACACAGACACACAGACGGACGGCAAATTTTTTTTTCTAAAAATATGTTTTTCGGAATTTCCAGTGTCTGAAACGTGTAAATCCGTCAAAAAAATTTTTTGCGATTTTCAAAACGATTACAAGACTTACCCTATACTACGTATGATGGGTAAGTAAAAAGGTAAAGTTGTAGGCGTGAAAAGGCTCAAGTAAACTGTACTTGAGCTTTTTATGTCTACAACTTTGCATTTTTTGTAGAACATAATTTTACATTTTTTGTTTTAACCATTTAGTTGTAATTGAGCCAACGTCTTCATAATTTAAAGCCAAATTTTACTTCGTGCAAATTTTATTTCCTACAAATTTTCTATCGCTCCCCCCCCCCCCCTCCCAAAAAATAAATAAATAAATAAATAAAAATAAATAATATATATATATATATATATATATATATATATATATATATATATATATATATATATTGACGGAGAAACCTTTTTTATGCAGTGAATAATCTCCACGTGCAGCGAACGATTGAAATAAGAACATGTTAAAAACCAGACCCCAATTACCAATAAGTACTTCAAGTGCCGCAGCTGAAAAACATAGTGAACAAAACCAGAGACTGTCGAAACTAACTAATTGGAGAAACTCTGCAGACCTCCCTCCTTCAAACTACAGCTGTCTTATCCCGCGCGTGTGCACAGAACTTAAAAACATTCCCTTCAGTTTCCAAAATGTTTCTGAGCAGTTAAGACGCTCTTGTACATATATGATGTAAATATATTTAATATAATGTAAAATTGGAGCACTTATACGCAGCCTCCAAACGCGACTTAAAACATGTACATCTAGCCAAGAATTATATTATATTCAAAGGAAAATGAATCTTCTGTTTATTTTACACAATTGTCATTTTCTACTAATACTATTTATTATTCTTCCAATATAAGTGAATCAATGGATCAGATAAATATCGCTACAACACTTTGGATTACTACTGTGGGTATATTCAGCGCAAAAAGGAAAATCTCAGGTAAGCTGAACAAACTTCTTTAACATATCAAAAGATGAAAATGTATATTAAATTTGAAGACTGATTTAACTATTTATAAAAATAAGAAAATTTATTACGCTACCGACGGTTCCCCTAACAAAGATTATGAAAGACTGATTCTGAAAAAAGAATATTATCCCAGTATCAAAAACGATAATTTAACAAATTTCTAAAAATATAATAATAAATAAAAGAACACTAAAAAAAAGAAAAAAATGAATGCGATAAAAGAAAATACTCAATTTATTGAAAAACTCAATTCTACAAATTATAGTACATGGAAGTTCAAGATGCAGATGTTCCTGATTAAAGAGGAACTCGACGATATTATAGTACAAGATCCACCAGCTCCACCCGATCCCGCATGGCACAAAAAAGATCGCAAGACTAGAGCTTTAATTAACTTAAGCATTGATGATTCTCAAATCGTAAATGTAAAAAACTTAGAAACTGCCAAATTAACATGGGAAGCTCTGAAAAATATACATGAGAGAAGCAATTTATCTAGTAAGCTTTACCTGTTACGGAAACTATACAGTACTAAATTAGCTGAGGGTGCAAACATGATCTCACATATCACTAATATCTTGCAAATTATAGATAAACTTAATGCCATTGGAGAAAATATTAGCGATTCACATATTTCCGCGCTATTTCTGTGTTCTCTTCCCCCCAGTTACAATACTTTGATAACTGCGTTGGAGGCGAGACCAGAAAATGAGCTCACCCCTGATTTTATCAAAAACAAATTAACTGATGAATATAATCGTAGACATGAAATGTCAGAACAATCACATAGCGGATATAACAACAATGAGAGAGCATTTAAAACAAATAGGAGATATACACACACTGAAAATAGAAGAGAACAAAAATATTGTAACAACTGCAAAATGAAAAATCATTCGACTTACGAATGCTGGCACTACAAGAGCAGAAACACGGTACAATCCGGAAATCCTCGTAACAATCAATTCAAAAATAAAAAGAATTTCTCATCTTCATTATGTTATGCAAAAAACGAAACTCATAGGGAAAACAAAGTTCCAAACGAAAGAAAATACGCAAATGATCAGACGCAAAATAAAGCATTAATCACTCAAAAAGTAGGCAAAAATAACTGGATTCTCGATTCAGGATCTACCTCGCACATTTGTAATGATAAAAGCCTATTTAGTAAATTTATTGATTATAATAAAACTTCAGTAACGATCGCGAATGGTAATAAACTGACAGCGTTAGGTTCAGGAGAAGTTTTTATAAAAACATTAACCCCCGAAGGAAAAGAAAAACTAACGAAATTACGCGAAGTGCTTTATGTCCCAGACTTAGAGTCGAACCTAATTTCGGTTAGTAAAGCCGCTAAAAACGGGTGTAAACTAATCTTCGACGATAATAAATGCGATTTGATCTTTGATGAAGAAATATATATTAGGGCGAAAAATGAGAAAAACTTATACATTATTGAGGAAATAGACGATGTGGAAGAACCACAAAATTATGTAAACATAACGTATAACTGTGACAGCAAACAATGCATAGATCTCTGGCATCGCAGACTCGGTCACAGAGATTATGACGCGATTAAATCAATGATAACAAATCAACTTGCGGACGGAATAAAGATAGGAAAATGTAAACATCAAAATAAAACATGCGTAACTTGTATCGAAACTAAATTAACTAACATGCCGTATCCTAAATCAGCAACAAATCGAGCTACTAATATTGCGGATTTGATCCACAGTGACGTGTGTGGACCTCTAGATACACCGACTTTAGGCGGAAAAATTTATTTTATGACTCTTATTGATGACTATTCCCGATATACTACGATATATTTATTATCTAAAAAGAGCGAAGTTGCTGAAAAGATAAAAGAGTACGTAACGATGATATACAATCAGTTCGGTAAAAAACCTAAGGAAATTAGATCGGATAACGGTCGTGAGTATGTAAATCAAGAGATCGATGAATATCTAAAACAGAACGGAATTTTACACCAATTGACTGTCCCGCATAATCCGAGCCAGAATGGAGTTGCGGAGAGAAAAAATAAAAGTTTATTAGATATGACTAGAAGTATGCTATCACAAGCAAAATTAAGCAAACATTTTTGGGGTGAAGCCATAAACACTGCAACATATTTACAAAACCGACTCCCAACTAAAGCAAACAACAACAGAACACCTTACGAATTATGGAAAGGAATTAAACCGAATTTAAAACACTTAAGAACATTCGGTTGTAAAGCGCTATTTTACGTCGATAAAGTAAATAGAGGAAAACTCGATAACAGGGCTCAAACCGGAACGTTTGTAGGTTATGATACACGATCGACTGGTTATAGAATTCACACACAAGGAAAACAAATTATAATAGCGAGAACGGTGAAATTTCTTGAGAATGAAAATGTACACTCAGATAACATTGAGGAGATACAAATCACCACAAAAACATCCGATGACAATACACAATTACCGGATAGACATGAAAATCACTTAGAAATAAAACTTGACAGCGAAGAGACACCATCCGTGCCCAAACAGCAACCAATTGAACCAAGAAGGTCTAATAGGACAAATAGAGGCGTTCCTCCTGACAGATATGTTTGTCTCATAAATAGTTCATCTGAAAACATTCCCGAAAATTGGGAAGATATCGAAAAAATGAAAAATCCTAATGATAAACAAAATTGGATAAAAGCAACACAAAATGAAATCCAATGCCTAAGAAAAAATAACACTTGGACTTTAACAGATCCACCACCCGGAACAAAAATTATCGGCTCAAAATGGACTTTTAAACTAAAAAAGGACAATTTAGGAAATATTCAAAGCTATAAAGCGCGTCTAGTAGCACAAGGATATAGTCAAAGATTCGGGATTGACTATGATCAAACCTTCGCACCTGTAGTTTCGCACGCTACAATACGTGCATTTCTCATCTCTGCATTGCACAAAAGTTTGAACGTTAAACATGTTGACATAACCACAGCATTCTTGCACGGTGAATTAACTGAAACTGTTTATATGAGTCAACCAGACGGGTATATTAAACCCGGCGATGAAAGAAAAGTTTGTAAATTTCAAAAAGCCATCTACGGTCTTAAGCAAGCCGCAAAGGCCTGGTACACCAAAATATCGGAAACACTCACAAACAATAATTTCATACAGAGCAAAAATGATCCATGTCTGTACTTTAAATCAAATCAAGAAAATCCGATATACATCATCATTTATGTAGATGATATCCTGATAGCAGGAAAGGACAGTGACATCGAAGAAACAATAAACCAACTTAAGAAAGAATATGAACTAAAAAACTTAGGAGAAGTGAATAATTACCTAGGAATAAACATTAATAAAATCAATGATACATATTACCTAAATCAAAACAATAAAATACAGGAACTAGTGAAAAAACTGAATTTAAACGACATGAAACCTCATTACACACCAATGATTGCTGGATTCAACAGACTTGAAGACGATGATAATCTTTTACCTAATAACACAAAATATCGACAAGCCACAGGCACATTACTTTACATATCAACAATCACGCGTCCTGACATATCCGCAGCAGTCAACATATTGTGTCGTAGAAATGAAACACCACGCCAAAAGGACTGGACAGCAGTGAAAAGAATCATTTCATACCTTAAAACTACAGAAAATTTGAACTTAACTCTTAGCGCAAACAGCAAGCCCATCCTAACAGCATACGCCGATGCAGACTGGGCAGGTGACTTGAAAACACGTAAATCAACGTCAGGAAATCTATTCATGCTAGGAAAATCGCCGATTTACTGGATTACAAAAAGGCAAAATTGCATTGCACTTTCGTCAGCCGAAGCTGAATACGTTTCAGCTAGCAACGCAGCACAAGAATTAACTTGGATAACAAACTTGCTTAACGATCTCAACATTCCACAAAAATTACCCATCACGATTTTTGAGGATAATATGTCCTGTATAAAAATGACTGAAAACGATAAAGATACTAAGCGATCCAAACACATCGACATACGTTTCCACAACATCAAACTTATGAAAGAAGAAGGAAAAATTGATTTACAATACTGCCCCACTGAAGAAATGACAGCCGACACTCTCACGAAGCCCACTCCCAAACCTGTGTACGAGAAACACCGTAAGAAACTGAATCTTCAACCATTCCCCACACAGGAGATTACGGGGGAGTGACGGAGAAACCTTTTTTATGCAGTGAATAATCTCCACGTGCAGCGAACGATTGAAATAAGAACATGTTAAAAACCAGACCCCAATTACCAATAAGTACTTCAAGTGCCGCAGCTGAAAAACATAGTGAACAAAACCAGAGACTGTCGAAACTAACTAATTGGAGAAACTCTGCAGACCTCCCTCCTTCAAACTACAGCTGTCTTATCCCGCGCGTGTGCACAGAACTTAAAAACATTCCCTTCAGTTTCCAAAATGTTTCTGAGCAGTTAAGACGCTCTTGTACATATATGATGTAAATATATTTAATATAATGTAAAATTGGAGCACTTATACGCAGCCTCCAAACGCGACTTAAAACATGTACATCTAGCCAAGAATTATATTATATTCAAAGGAAAATGAATCTTCTGTTTATTTTACACAATTGTCATTTTCTACTAATACTATTTATTATTCTTCCAATATAAGTGAATCAATGGATCAGATAAATATCGCTACAACACTTTGGATTACTACTGTGGGTATATTCAGCGCAAAAAGGAAAATCTCAGGTAAGCTGAACAAACTTCTTTAACATATCAAAAGATGAAAATGTATATTAAATTTGAAGACTGATTTAACTATTTATAAAAATAAGAAAATTTATTACGCTACCGACGGTTCCCCTAACATATATATTGAATTTTCTCATGAGTATCTCAAATATTATTCATTTCAGCCTTCATTTACACTGCAAAAAATAATTGTGGATTTTACAGTATAAAACTGGCATCCCAGCTGCCAGTATTATACCGTAAAATTAACAGTATTAAACAGTAAAATAAATAGTAATACGCTGCCGCGCAAGCAGTAATACGCTACCGCGCATAGCGTATTACTGCTTGCGCGGCAGCGTATTACTGTTTATTTTACTGTTTAATACTGTTAATTTTACGGTATAATACTGGCAGCTGGGATGCCAGTTTTATACTGTAAAATCGACAATTATTTTTTGCAGTGTAGATATTCATTTCGACACCTTATTCTTTATATAAGGTGTTCTGGAACTAAAATTAGTTTCATGTATAAGGTAGACAGTGGCAATGCAAAAGGAGAGAAAAAAATAATAGCTATCAACCAAGGGCTTAATATATATTATACTATTTCTGCCCTCCCCCCCCCCCCCCACCTCTCCCATAGAGTGTGCCAAACACTTATTCAAATTTGTGTAGACTATTTATAACGTTATTTTTTACTGGTTCATTTGTTCTGACATTTTTCATCATTACGCAATTGCGATATCTAAAGTGGAAGATTTAATTTCAATTAATTTGAAATTTCAAAGGGCGCTTTTAATAATCTATGTTAGTCTGCTTCGTTCATCGTCGTATTTAAAAGTATTCTATATATTTATTCCTTTGAAGCACCGTTGGAAAGATGTCAAATGTATTATTTACACCATTTACACCATTATTTACACCATTTCCCGTTACAACGCTTCTCTAGAAATTACCATTGATGGGACAATTGTAATAAATTTAAACGGAATAGATGTGATAAGGCATTCATAAAAGGAAATTGCATAAAATAAGATGAAACAATCTTATCCAATAAGCAAACAAATACAAAAATAAAGTTAGACTGCGGGATGATTTCGAACGAAGATCAAGCAGGAGTAAAAGAAAAAAATTCAAGCCAGCCGAATCTGGACCTGCCCATTAACAAATTAATAGCAATTGTATAATATTCCAAATGAATAATGACATTAATAATATTTGAAATGTTCATGAGAAAATTCAATAAAATATTTTTTTTGGGGGAAAAAATAGACAATTTGTAGGAAATAAAATTTCCACGAACTAAAATTTCGCTTCAAATTGCAGACGTTGACTCAATTACAGCCAAATTAAAAAAATATTAATAACTAGCAGAACTACCCGGCTTTTTCCGGGTTAACATAAATTAAAATACAATAATACGACAATAACAATGACGACACTATGATTTGTGCATACCCAACCATAAATCGATAAAAAAGACAATTAGAAAAAAAAAAAGCGTTACTTTAACTCAACCATGGTAAAATTTCTCAGCTTTATAAATGAGAATGCGCGTTTTCTTTGCGCATACAATATAAAAATATATTTTCCTGATAATGAAAAAAAAAATTACCAAATGTCGTATCATTTTGCGAAATTCGTTTTCATATGGCATCTATCTATATTATAAAACAAAAACATATCCGTGAGTAATGTCGACATCCTATTGACGGTAGCAACGACCTAACCATTAAATTTTGCTTGTACTGCATATTTGAAACTACTAAATATCGCATAATTTCATTTTTAAAACTATCAATTAGAAAAAAATGCACTTTCAAATGTAGTTTGAAAAGTTTATCTCAATTTACTGATTTTTTATGGATTTTAAAGTAATTTTAAAGCATGTATATTTTTATATCTGTGTCCAATCCAAATACGAAAGATTAGCTTATTTGATCTTTATAAAATAAAGACATTTATTTCTAAACATAGCACATTCAATTTTTACGCGGTCGAATAAAATAAATATACACTCAATGTTATTCGTTTGAAAAGCGTATCTCAATTTCCTGATGTTTTATGGATTTTAAAGTAATTTTAAAATAATTTAATATTCTGGAAAATTGTACAGTAAAAGGATGTTAAACTTATACTTTGGCGACCAATATTTTCTGTGGAAATTACGCTACTTTGTGTAATTGCTATAAAATACTTATATTTTGTGAATGAAAACCGGCACATGATTTAAAATATGACGACATTTTCACCGGGGTAGATTTTCCTCTGAACCTATACGTGTCTAGTTAAAACAACTTCTTTCACTTCATGAATCATGTACAAATGTGCATTTATATTTATAGATAATGTGCATGTTTGTCAGCTTATCGTAGGCAAAACATTGAGCTAAATTGCTTGAAGTTTCGCCAAGTTTCTCGTAATTTTCAAATAGTTCACATTCATTATATTATGTGTAGGAAATAATACATTATGAATTACTAACTCCGCAAGAATTGTTACTTTTCGCCTACAGTTAATTGAGAAAAACAACTTTACTTGAGTGCGTACGTCACATGCACATTTGTATTTGAACCATGAAAGCGATTAAAGAAATCCATTACTACTGTACTCATAGAAATTTTTTAAACAATATTATTAAAAACTAAATTTAACTCAGAAATTATATTTAAAATGTAATTTAAACAGAATTTGCAAAATTTTCGTTTTGAAATTATGTGATTTTTGATGCAAAACATTATTTCTCAAAAATATATTGTTCTTTTAAGAATTGGATAATAATTTGGAAGCTGGTGAAATGAAAATAATGGGGAATGGCGTCATCTGATTTTCTCAGGGTAAAGTTGGGTTAAAACGGCTGTGAACGCATTTGGGTAAAGTTATGGGCATTTTTACAATCAAACACTTCCGTCAATCAATCTATCATTACATTTTAATTGTACGAACATTGCAGAAACCATCCTAGCCGACGTTGGCCAATTATATCATAGTCCTGTTAAAGGTAGACCAATCAAATGGTCAGGACTCAAGTGTACACTAGGAGTCATAAAGAACAACAATTAACAGTTGCAGTTAGCTATAAAGCAAACAAACAAATCAGATTTCCCAGCCACGTGATCACTTTACCCAACAAAATTTTCCAGGTAATGTGGGTTACCCGAAGCTTCAAGTTACTCAAGTGTTACCCTATGTAACTCGGGGTTCGGTCTGTGAACGCGCCCGTTGTCGAACTTATAAAAAATATATTAATTTTTAAAATTAAAAAATGTTTCACATTTTAAAAAATACATTAAATTTTTACTTCTACGATAAACCATTTTACTTTTAATCCCCTTTGTTTTAACAATAATAATGGAAAGTACTGTATTGTTTTCTATAAATTCAATTTTTATTAATAATGGGCATTTATTGTCCATCTGTATCCAATGAACTTATATGCCTCCTTGGTTGGAATCTAGGAAAAAAAGTAACCGGAAAAAAAGTAACAGAAAAAACAAGGGCGGAAAAAAAGTAATCGGGAAAAAAGTAACAGAAAAAACAAGGGCGGAAAAAAAGTAATCGGAAAAAAGTAACAAGGTATTGATAAATATTGAACTTATTGATATATAAGTGTTAAAAGCTAACGAAGTAACATATGTCCGATTTATAATAATTCCCGTAGGCGGATATTTGTGAATGCTATTAGGAATAGTGTAAAATCACCCCCGGAAAAAAGCACCATCTGTAAAAAGCTCCTTGATAATAAAAAAAAAGGGGGGGGCTTCACGTTAAGATGGCAAAATACCACACAATTATGAATAACACGTGTTTGAATAAGCCAGTTATAATTTCGGGTAAAGCACGTGCTAGGTGCTAACCACGTGTATTTACTAACCACGTGTACTAGGAACAATCAGAGCATTATATACATCATATCATTCCCGTAGGCGAAGTATTTGCTGTAAATATTTGTGAATGCTATTAGCAATAGTGTAAAAAAGTGAAAATGCTCGTATTCATCACTACTTGATTTTTATTTTCTTCTATCTTTACAAGAAGAAAGTATTGGATTCATGAAAATTTTCGACTTCCGGTTTTCGACGGATTTATACGTTCTAGAAGGTCCTGAACACGATTTGACTGTTTTTAGAAAATGTCTGTCTGTGACTCTGTCTGTGACTCTGTCTGTCTGTCTGTCTGTATGTGACACAAATTTTTTGGGCGCTCTATCTCAAGAACTAATGCTCGGAATTTAATAAAACTTTAGATTCAGTTAGTCCCTGATATAAATTGGTGCTGATTAGTTTTTAGTAAAAATCGCCCGGCAGGTGGCGCTGCTATGCACTATTTTTCGCGATTTCCGCAATAGCTCTATCTCAAGAACTAATGCTCGGAATTTAATAAAACTTTATATTCAGTTAGTCTCTGATATAAATTGGTACTGATTAGTTTTTGGAAAAAGTCGTCCAGCAGGTGGCGCTGCTATGCAGCATTTTGCAGGATTTACACGATTTTAGCGATAGTCATATCTCAAGAAATAATGCACGGAATTTAATAAAACTTGAGTTTCAGTAAGACCTTGATATAAATTGGTGCTGATTCTTTTTAGTGTATGCGAAACCTGTGTGAGATAGAAAAAATTTTGGGATTGACACATCCGACTAGTTTATATTTGCGTAAGCGAATACGAATATTTCTCGTTGATGTCTACGAATGCGAATATTGGAAAGTGATGTGAATATTTGCATACGAGAATACTCGTTTTAATCACTACATGATTTGTGACATTCAGGAACGCAAATACGAATATTTTTCGTCGATGTCTACGAATGCGAGTATTGAAAACGGTGTGAATATTCGCATACGAGAAGATATTCTCGTTTTAATCATTACTTGACTTTTGGCGTTCGGCAACGCGAATACGAATATTTTTCTTCGATGTCTTACGAATGCGAATATTGAAAAGTGGTGTGAGTATTCGTATACGAGAATACTCGTTTTAATGAATACTTGATTTTTGACATTTGCAGACATGAATACCAATATTTTTCGTCGATATTTCTGAAATCGAATAATGAAAAAAAGCTGTGACTATTCATAAACGAGAGAATGCTCATCTACTTGATACATTTTTGACGTACGTAAATGCGAATATTTTTTCGTTGTCATTTACGAATGCGAATATTGCAAAATGGTGTGAATATTCGCATACGAGATAACTTCTTTTTGAATCATTACTTAATGTTTAACGTTCAAGATCACTAATATGAATTTCCATTGATATTTACGGATGTGAATATTGAAAAAAACGTGAATAATCGCACACGAGAAAATGTCCCAAAATTACAATCCGATGCAAACTCCAAACAAACAATCCGTAAACAACTGTGTAATGCAAATCAATTTGACATTACCGCCATATTCCCCACGGCAAGAAAGAAAATTTCATGGACCTATGAATTTCTAATTTTTTTTACACGTGTACTTGATAAATTTCTTAACCCTCTGAACGTCTGAGGGCTTTCTTGCATTTTCATAAAAATATTTGTAAAACTTGAAATAATTAAAAATTTCTTTCCCCCTTTGTTTCTAATATGCAATTCATATCTCTTTATTTTACATATATCGTATAATACAATTTTGTTAAAAAAAAAATTGTCTACAGCCGATTTAAGTTGTTTTTGGGAAACGAAAAAATACAGGCGGCAAAACGCTTAGAAGGTTTTAATCAGTTTCTTTTATCCTTCGTTTTTTTTAATAGTGTGTTTTTATGCGAATATAATTTATTGTTCTTAAAGGATGTGTATTTATTTCTCAGTTGTCAAACTATTGCTAAAATATACAATTAATTTATAATTTTATGTGTTAAAATCTTAGTGCGAAACTGAGCAAATCTTCGCACAAAATTAAACATATATTTTATAAATAATTTGACAACTAAGAAAGAAAGAAACATCCTTTAAGAACAATACACAGAAAACAGAAGCTAATAAGATTAATTCATTAAGGAGATATTTTAAAAATACGAATGCATCACACAGCCATAGGTTTAACATTAGCGAGAGGAATTTGAAATCTCACTGATGAAGAGCCTTAAAAATTGTTTTTTAAAGAGATAAATTATAATAAAAACTTTTGTTATGAAATCAGTATTTTCATTAATTATTTATATTATTGTCTATTTCTAATTTTGTACAGGAAATATATAAACCAGGGGTCGATGATGGTTTTTTTCTGGGGGCCCATTTTGTGAAGTAAAGGTTATTTTTGATATTTTTGTGAAAAATAACATTTTGTAATGAAAGTTGAAATCCAGTTTCTCAAATTCGAACAAAGCCTTTATTAACAAAAACTTTAAATCCTTTTGCTCATGTTTTCCTCTCTGGTGAACTTGTATGTTTACAAATTACACATTTTAAAAGCCACAAAATAATAAATAATTAATAAATAGTAAGATTTTATGGAATAGAATTTTGTGAAGGGCTCCATTTTATCAAATTGATTTTTGTGAAGGGATCCATTTTATCAATTTCGTTATTGTATTTATCTGTATAAAAATAACATTATAAAATATATGATTTGTTGAAACAAATGCGAAAAAAGCGGGAATGGCAGTATTTTTCTTTTTCTTTACATTTGTTTTAATTCCCGTTTTATTTGAAGAGCCTATTTTCAATGCGACTCTGCAAGCAAGTTCCTGTTCTGCTTCTTTGTTTTCCATTTCTTTTTTACTAAATTCAGACATCGTGGTGGTCAAAGTAATAGGGAAAATGTATTTTTAAAAATGATTTAACCAAACGTTATTTTGAAACTCATAAGCATTTTGTCATTTAGTTTTAAAACTTATGCCTGACTTTTGCTTATACAGTCGAACCTCGTTAACGCGAACACTCAATAGGAAACATTTTTTTGTTCGTGTTAAAAGTTAGTTCGTGTTATCCGAACTTATACATACGTATTATCCGAACGAATACATACAATTGGACGGGGCAATCGGAAACAGTTCGTGCTAAAAGTAATTCGCGTTAAGCGTGTTCGTGTTAACGAGGCTTGACTGTATTATTCGCTAATGAAAATACGTCATCTTTGCTAGCAAAGTCAGCAAAAATTTTCTGGAAATTGCGAAAAAAATGAATGAATTTTAGTTGTAATATTCGCTCAAACTCGCGGATTTTTTTAGTTCAGCTCAGCTCATCGCTCGTTTTTCAAAAAGTGAGTCAAACTCAGCTCAAAGCTCACATAAAGTGAGCAAAACTCGTGAGTTTCTGCTGAATGAGCGCGCTGAGTTGTACAACATTGGTCACTTTTATGCCTTTACGTTTAAACATGAGTCAGAAAGTTTCGCATTATTGAGCAGGGAATTTGATAACCGCCTTAACTAAATCCTTAGTAAATTACAAAAAGTATTTTCCAAAATATACTTTTTTCCCTTCATAAAGTATATTAAAATTATGATTTTCTTTAACCATTTTTATTTCATTCTAAACAACACCAATTTTTCAATGAGTGTTCATTTTATTGTCTCTAAGTGATCATTAGTATTGTTATTCCGTATTCCATAAATTGTGAACATATAATCTGCTGTACCTAAAAAAATTTACATAAAAATGTAAGCAATAATCTTTTAAAAGAACTTTAATGTTGGTTAAGAACTATTGACATGTTTTTCAAAAACTGGGTCTGGCTGAATTCATAAACTACGCAAAAAAGAAACTGCCCGTACCGGCACCGAGTTGATATTTTAGCTTTTATAACTGGCCGAGCACTGCCAATAAAGCTTCCGTAAGGTTTCGGTTTGAATTTTTAGCTTTTATTACAAGCTGGGCCAGGTCGAGCCCGAGGATATAAATTTAGGTCCGTACGGTAGGTCCTCTTCCTCTACCAACCAAGAAAATTTAGTGTTTATTCTGGGAAGAAAAATAAAAACAGCAACATGGCAAAATTGGAAATACCACACAAAATAGTATTGTGAAATCATAAAATGGCACAATGAAAGAAGCAACAAAGTATGATTAGCTTGATTATAATGGATATGGACAGGAGGTGAACTAACGCTAAGAAGCTGTATTATCATAGACCTTCTAATAATACTATCGTTCCTCTGAGTGTATTATTTACACTAGTTTTCAAGGCGAAATTTTCAATATTCTGACGAATACATGTCAATCTTCTTACAAACTAAATAAAGGGAAGAATGAAATAGGCAGTTTCACAGCACATATGTGCACAATACACGTCAACAACATAACATTTATAAATCTATGTTGTTGACGTTGATGTGTGAAATTATGATAATCGGGAAATGCGAGGGAGTGAATTCTGACTGGTTTTCAAAAGTTTGGTTTTAGTGTCTAACAAAAGGGTGGAAGACTTTTGTCCATTAGGAGGTTAGATCTCTACCCCAACTGGATTAGTAAATGTTGCAAATGCAGATTGCAATAAGGAAAATAAGACTAACTTTTAGTATAAATGTCAGCCATTTTACTAAACTATAAATTTTTATTCTTAGACATATGAAATTGGCAAGAGCTGTTATTCAGAAACTATGAAATAGAATAGCGTTTTTCATTCTTTGATAAAGGTAAAGAATCTTTAAGATAATGCTGTCAAATTTAACGTTTTGAACATATTTTCGTGGTGTAATAGCGTGCGAAAGGTAGTCATGAGACAAATGTCGCCAATAACTGAAGATGTGATACATTTATTGAAAAAAGAAAAAAAACGCTATTCGATTTCAAATCCCCTCAATAGTCTTGCCTGCAGATTTCATGCTTTCACGAATATGTTTTGAGAGTAAAACCTATAGGGCACTTACAGTTGACCTAGAATATTGAAATTTGGCACGAAGGAAGATCTTATACAGCGTGGCTACAGATTCTGGAAATCAGGGAAAAATCAGGGAGGTTTATCAATCTGGAAAAGTCAGGGAATTTCGCAAAAGTAGTTGAACATCAGGGAAATTTGTCTATATGCGAAATTATTTGTGTTTTCAGACGAGATTAATTCGTCGACAAACAGGTGATATTTAAGCCAATAATAGTACGCGATAAAGAAAAGTAAAATTTTTATGCTTTTTTAAAAAGATGCACATGATAGGAGTTTTTGATTATTTAACACAAAGTAAGTGAATTAGATGCCCTCATTTTCTGTGGATAGTGCTTATATTGAAGGCAATTTACCCATTTTTGTAAATTTTATTATACATTAGCATAAGGTAACCAGGTGGCCAACTTAATCCAATTAGCTATCGCGTCAGATATAGATATGTCTTACACTAAAAAAAAAAAAAAAAAAAAATCCTGAAAATAACGGAAATTGTACTGCCAATCGAGACGCCTGTACTATTTCCGTATTTTAACGGAAAAAAAATCCGTAAATTCCAGGAAATTTTCCGTGATTTCTGAAATATCCGTTTTTAAATTTCCGTTTTATAACAGATATCTTCCGTATTTTCCAGAAATTTTTATGTCGTTAAAATAAATTTTATAGGACCAAAAAAAAAAAAATAGTCATCCCTCAAGGAACATCTTATAAGTGACAGATACGCTTCTTTTTTTCCGTTCATTTCTGTTCATTCTATTTTCCGTTCAGTTTATAATAAACAACCACCTTCTCACGATGAGTATCGAACCCAAGACCTCCCGTTTACTAAACCAGCGAGCCAAACCCCTACGCTACGGTTCGACAGGTAACTTACTCAAATGTTGTTACTTATTTGAGATGCTTGCTTTGCTGCGAGCTTTTGTGTATGGTTCTGTTAAACTGAATAATTTTTTAAATATCAAAACGAAAACATAGATTTTTAGAGAAAATTTTGAAATTAATAACTTTAGGATAGGTAAGTTTAAATTTGGACTTAATAATTTAGTTTAATTTATAAAATTTATAAACTAACAAAATAAATTATAAACTTTTATAAAAATGAAGTTTATAATTTTATAAAGTAAACAGAACGTTATTAATTATATCTTATAAATTTAAAGAGAAAATTATGAACTTTGTAAAATTACAATTTATAAAATAATAAATTTTAGTTTAATTCACAAATTTATAAGACAAATCAGTTTAGTTTAATAACCACATACCGATAATTTGCAAATATATTATTTTATGAAACCTTAAAAATATTAAAATTTAAAAAAAAATAGATTTTTAGAGAAATTTTTGAAATTAATGACCTTGGGATAGGTAAGTTTAAATTTGGACTTATTAATTTAGTTTAATTTATAAAATTATAAACTAACGAAATAAATTATAAACTTTATAAAATCATAAACTTCATTTTTATGAAAGTAAAGAAAAAATGATTAATAACTTTTATAAATTTAAAGAAAATAAATATAAATTTTGTAAAAAATTATAATTTTTAAAATAATAAATTTTAGTTTAATTCACAAATTTATAAGACAAATCAGTTTTGTTCAATACAAAATACATATCGATAGTTTGCAAAGATAATATTTTATGAAACCTTTAATAACCTAATATTGCCTCAAGTTAATAAAATTAAAATAAAATTTTAAAACGTCTGTGAAAAAATTCACAATTTAAAGCACTATAAAGAAAAAAAAAAGTAGATTTAAAAAAATATTTTTCTGTAATTTATGAAAATAAAATAAATTTCTAAAGATTTCACTAAAAAATAAAAATATCACTATTATTTTCACAAAAAATTACCACCCAGACACAACCCTGGTTAAAATGAGTTCCAGGATTGGCCCGAGTCTTAATGACAAAAAATAGGCCCACGGGTAGGACTGGTTCAGACCTGGATCCTAGAAGAACTCTAGTAAATACAACAATCTTAATTCGCATTTCAAACATGGCGATTTCTGTACGCAAACCTCTGAACGTCATTTACGGAAATGGCACTGTTTTGAAAGAAATACGGACATTGTACAGTTTTGTAAGAAATACGGAAAAATCCATTAAATTTACGGAAAACTTTCTGCAAATTTACGGATTTGAAATTTCCTTTACGGAACTAATGTCATTTACGGAAAGTGTACTGTTGTTTTGGAAAAATGAAACTTCTCCGTAAAATTTAAAGGAAAATCTCTTGTATTTACACGGATTTTTTTTAGAGTGTAAAATTGAACATTCTTCAGAAAATGAAGAAATTTTCTGGTCGCTACACTGTTAAAAAAAATCTGAAATTCACGGGTATTTTTTTCCTGAATTTCACAGAAAAAGTCCTTTTTTGCGACAAAAGGGTATTTTCCGTTAAAAAACAGAAAATTTCCTCATATTTCCTGAAAACAACGGAACGGACGGAGACGAAAGGGGATAACGAAGATATTCCGTTATCTTATCTGCTGCATATTTATTTTCAATGTTTAAAAAACTGACATGTTGTTGCACAGAAAAACTAAAAATTTAATAAATTAAAATTTCGAGTTTATTAAAAAAAAAAAAAAAAATAGTACTTTCGAATTAAAAAAAAGTAATAATTTTCCCATTCTTTTAAAATTATTTGCAATTTATTTTTTAAAGTTATAAGAAAATATTCGCACTTAAAATATATTCTAAACAAGCAGATTAAAAAATATATATATAATAGTTAAATTAAGTGAAAAAAAAATCTATTTTACTCAAAAAAGCAACATACAAAAATAATGCTTTCAAATAAAAAGAAAATAATATTTTTCTCATTCCTTTAAAATTATTCGCAATTTAGTTTTTAAAGTAATAAAAAGTACTCGCACTGAAAATATATTCTAAGCGAACACATTTAAAAAATATATAATAGTTGGAAAAAAAATCGCTTTTCTTAAACAAGCAAACATTTTTTATCTAATTTAATTCAAATATAATATTCATATTTTACATCTAACAATCAAGTTAAGAATATATATAATTCATGTTTTTATCCTGTATTAATATTACAATTTTAAAACATCAACATCATCTCATAACGAAATCTCCTCGCAATTAACTTCAAAATTACCAAGCTTCTAAACCCCAAATTATGTCTGTTCTAAGCCGCCATTTTGAGAATTTCCAAATGATCCGTTCAAACTGCTAATCTAGCAAGCCCCGCTGGTCAAACCGGCAAGACGCTGGACTCGAGGCATTATCACCCCTGGTTCAAAACCCAATGTCGACCAAAAGCTGTTCTTGACGTATGTCAGATAGTAAATACTCCTGCAAAGCCGACAGATGCACAAAGTGAGATGTCAAGATTTTTTTAAATCGAGTTTATCTAAAACGGAAAATGTCCTTTTCTGTCAGTTCTACGAGGAATATTTCCGTGATTTCTGAGAGCGTTAACGGGAAGTTACCGCTTCTGCAAACGGCGATTTTCCTTCTTTTATTTTTCAAAACGGAAAATCTACTAACGGAACGGAAAAAGTCCGGCAACTTCGCTGCCAGTACTTTTACCGTGAATTTACGGATTTATTTTTAACAGTGTATATATTCATTGGCAACTGTATGAAGTTGTACTAAATTATGAGTTCGTATTTATGAAACTGTAAACCAGTACTTCATGAGCAATTTTTATGTTTTTCTCTTCCTTTTTCTCCCAAATGAGGTATGAGAAAGGTGGATAAGTGGGTTATTACGAGGAAGCGGCATATATTATTCCGATTACTTAAAAAAGTATATATTTTATTTTTTATTTTACGTGCCATCATGTCTTTCTTAATTTGCGATTTATGCAATTACATAACATATCACCCACAACAACGAAACATGTGAAATAGTTTGAAAAAATTATAAGAAATACAAGAAATAAACCTGTAAGTTACCATTTTTCAAGTGCAACGTGTCGTTTTTAATGTACGTCGCCTTAAATTTATTCCACAAACAAACTCTAATAATATTACGCCCTTGCGATAATAAGACACTGTTTGATATGGAGGTTTTACTGTTAAACAATACGAGCAGGGAAGACAGAGCTGTGCTCGGTCAACATTAGCTATGAGTTCAAATATCATGACCCATGACCAAAATGACCCACTAATAAAATTTTCTCGGACGTGTAACCTAGCGCAATGATTTTCTCGTGCCCGAAACTCGTAAAATACAAAATTTACTCAAAATAGTTAGAGCCGTTTTTTAGATAAAATTAACTTGACCCGCGTTGACCCAAAAGGACCCACTAATAGAAAGTTCTCGAACATGTGACCCAGCCCAATAGTCTTCTCGTGCCCGAAAATAGTAGGATACAAAGAGTAGTCAAAATTGTTTGAACCGTTTTTAAGATAAAAATAGCTTGACCCATCTTGACCCATGACCAAAAATGAAACACTAATTGATATTTCTCGAACATGTGACCTAGCCCAATAGTCTTCTCGTTCCCTAAAACTGTAGGATACTAAATTTAGTTCAAATCTTCTGAGCCGTTTTTAAGATAAGAATGGCTTGACCCATAATCACCCAAGGCAAAAATGACCCACTAATCGAATTTTCTGGAACATGTGACCTAGCCCAACAGTCTTCTCGTACCCGAAAACCACAGGATGCAAAATTTAGTCAAAATCGTTTGAACCACTTTTTAGAAACAATTAGCTTGACCCTGACCCACAGTGACCAAAAAATGACCCACTAATTAAATTTTCTGCGACATGTGACCTAGCGCAATGATTTTTTCGTGCCCGAAACTCGTAAGATACAAAATTTAATCAAAATCCGATTTTTAGATAAAATTAACTTGACCCGCGTTGACCCAAAAATGACCCACTAATAAAAAGTTCTCGAATATATGACCCAGCCCATTAGTCTTCTCGTGCCCGAAAATGGTAAGAAAAGTTTAGTCAAAATCGTTTGAACCGTTTTTTAGATAAAATTAGCTTGACCCTGACCGATGGTGACCCAAAATAACTTACTAGACGAATTTTCTCGAACATGTGACCTAGCCCAAAGGTTTTCTGGTGCCTCAAAACGGTAGGATACAAAATTTCGTCAAAATCGTTAAAGTTGTTTTTAAAATAAAATTTGTATACAGTCAAACCTCGTTAACATGAATACGC
Source organism: Maratus michaelseni (assembly GCA_963931845.1). Lineage (NCBI taxonomy): Eukaryota > Metazoa > Arthropoda > Arachnida > Araneae > Salticidae > Maratus > Maratus michaelseni. The sequence continues at coordinate 265,571,502 of OZ007594.1, forward strand.
TTAACGTGAATTACTTTTAGCATGAACTGTTTCCGATTGCCCCGTCTAGTTGTATGTAATGTGTAACATGTCGGATAACATGAATTACTTTTAACACGAATAAAAAAAGTTTCCCCTTGAGTGTTCATGTTAACGAGATTCGGCTGTATATATATATATATAAACTTATTGCAAAAATTAACCATTGAAACAGAAGTAACTGACCAAATGCAATGAAATTATTACCCCAAATAGCTATGTCAAATTACACATTATTATATATATATATATATATATATATACCCCCTCCCCCCACCCCCACACACAAGATTTGCTCTCGTATTAGAATATATGATGCATATAATGCTCCGATTGTTCTTACTACACGTGGTTAGTAAATACACGTGGTTAGCATGTGCTTTACCCGAAATTATAATTGGCTTATTCAAACAAGTGTTATTCATAAATGTGTGGTATTTTTACATTTTAACGTGAAGTCAAATGTTTAAACTCATATTTTGATTACATGTATTGTTTATTTATTTATTGATGAAGTTTTAATTTCGTTCCGGAATATTGGTCGGAAAACAATGCTGAACTATTTATAGTATTTTATGTGGAAACAGATTAATCTTTCGTAATCGGGCTGCACACGATAGAGAAAAAAATTTAAAGTAATTTATACTTGGAACATTTAAAAACCATAAACAATTAGTAAACTAAGAAACAGTTCTCAAACAAATTATATTTGAAAGTACATTTTTTCCCCTATTTGGCGGTGTAAAAATTTAAGTTGTTCGATTACATAACATATATGTTAAATTTGTGTTTTATTTAATTTTATCTATTTATTTATCGATGAAATTTTAATTTCGTTGGGTAAAATTAACCGGACACCAAGTTTGAACTCTTTATATTGTTTTAAGTGCAAATGGGTTATTGTTCTTCCGTACTGAAACCTGCACGCGATGGGGGTAAATTTTAAAAGATCATGCTTGAAAAATATTATCCTAAAACCACAATAAATGGGTAAATTGTGATACAATTTTCAAACAAATTGCATTTGAAAGTACATTTTTTCCCTATTCGGCGGTGTAAAAATTTAAATTGTTCGATTACATAACATATATGTTAAATTTGTGTTTTATTTAATTTTATCTACTTATTTATTGATGAAATTTCAATTTCGTTGGATAAAATTAACCGGACATCAGGTTTGAATTCTTTATATTGTTTTAAGTGCAAATGGGTTATTGTTCTTCCGTAATGAAACCAGCACGCGATGGGGATAGATTTTAAAAGATCATGCTTGAAAAATATTTAAAAAACCACAATAAATGAGTAAATTACGATACAATTTTCAAACAAATTGCATTTGAAAGTTTTTTTTTTATTTTTTTTTTTACCTATACCATGTTGTTAAAATTAAATATGTGCCATGTTTTGAAGTTTAAAAAATTGCAGTAGCGGAAATTGCAAAACCGAAATTTAATCGCCAGGTGTTGCCAATCTAAAGAAATATGTTTAAAAATTATTTTTAAAGCCATAATAAATCAGTCAATTAAGATACAGTTTTTAAACAAATTGTATTTGAAAGTTGATTTTTTTTTTCTATATAACGGTGTAAAAATTTAAAATGTGCGATGTTTAGAAATTAAAAACTTGCAGTAACAAAAATCGCAAAACCGAAATTTCATTGTCAAGTGTTGCCATTCGCAAAATGACGTCAGCGTTACGCACGGACACGTTTGTCCTTTATAATATAGATAGATAGATAACGAAAATACAAAAAAGTAAAAATAGTTTTTTAAATACAATTTTTTATAAGCATTTAGTGTTTATCTTAAAAATCACCCCTAATTTCATGACTGCAATTGAAGAATTTTCCATTATAATACGTTAATTTCGCATGAGTAGTAGAGAAAGGGGGGGACAACGGCCACAGGTGCAATCGTGCAACCGAGCAACCGGTAGTACAATGTTCAGAATCAGTCTTCTCTTTACAACAATGATCTTTTCATATCATTTTTCTAACAAGTCTGATATTTTGTAGAAAGGTTTGTGTATAAAAATATGTTTTAAAAAGCATATATGTCTTATAGTTATTATAAATAGTTCTCTTTGTGTATGTGTGTATGCAAATAGTTCTCTTTGTGTGTGTCTATGTATGTGTGCGACAAATAGTTCTCTTTGTGTGTGTGTGTGTGTGTCTATGTGTGTGTGTGTGTGTGTGTATGTATGTGTGCGTGACAAATAGTTCTCTTTGTGTGTGTGACTATCTGATTATTTATCAAAGTTTTACAAATATTTTTCATGTTTTTAGAAAGAAAAAAATATGCGGTAGATAAAAAGTTTCACAAATTAAAAAATATATATATATTTTAGAAAAAGTTTCACATTACTCAAAAAATTTAAAAAAAGTACTCAATAATAAAATCAACACTTTTTATTATAACAAAATAATTTACAGAAAGTTATTTACAGATCAAAATATACATCACGATTTTGCGTTAGCAATACAAATCAATATTTTCTTCTTTATTACAAACGGTATTAATGTCATAATGGCCATATGCTAAGCTGCTTATTCCATCATCCAATAAGTAACGCTTGTCGTCAAAGGGACTTAAGCTAATTTTATTTTGAGTTAATTTATATAGGCGATGGTCATCTTGGGCAATCCTTACCTGTTTCTCCATACTTGTTTTTTGTTGTTGGAGGCACTCCAAGTAGTCTTCATGTTTAATTTTCTGCCGAACAATCTGCGTAGATACGCCTTTTGCACGCTTCTTTTCGTCTTTAACAGATTTTAGAGAATACATTTTTGATTTCAGTCCGACAAACTCAAGGGCTAATTCCCCATTAAGTTCATCCTTAAACTTTCCGAGCGTCTTCTTATTATCCTCAGAGTATAGACGATGAGATTTCGGGTATTCAGAAAAGTCAAAAAACTCACGATGCTGCTCCAGATCTTTATAAATATTATTGGTTTGAATATGATACGTTAGGGAATCTGTATCCGTAAAGAGTAAAACTGCCCGATCTTTGTATGTTTTCTTTATAAAATTGTAATGGAAATCATACATACAAAGTTTAGATAGCTCTAGTATAGAAAATCCAACATAGATGGGTCGGTTCATATGTATGCTAGTTTTTAGTCTCTCCACAGCAGTCAAGTCTTCATCATAAGTTTTGAACGATTTAAAAGAAGGCGAAGCTACTAATTTTTTGGCTCTTTTTTCACCATTACAAAGCACAATATTTCTTCTTTTTCGGAGATTTTCCATGGTTTTACCAAAAACAGAATTGTTCATTAACTTAAAAAAGTCTTTCTCAAAAGAAGATTTTGCTTCTTTCCTTTTTTCGGTATTGAAATTAATATATTTCTGTAACCATGGACCCTGTTTAAATTTTAAAGCTTTGTGCACTGCTGTAATTTTTAAACCAAGTTCTAAATAAAATTTGAGATTACGATAATGGGTTATATAATTTCGTTTATTATTTAAATTTGGTATAAGTTTAGGAGTTCCTACGAATTTTCTATTGCTAAGTAAACTTCTTGCATGAGAAGACAGCATCTGATCCTCTACAGTTACTCTCTCAGGGGCAACAGGTTATTCATTATGCAAATGATGTAAATGTTTCGGGTATTCCAAATCTACCTCGAAAAGACACCCAATTTCGGAGCTATCAGATAAAGATAGAACCCACTCTTCTGTGATATGACTTGTTTCACACCATTAAAAACCGCCGTAGGGTAAAAATTGGCTCATAGCCCACCCGTATAAGTTATTGGCATCCCAATACATGATGTAGCTGGGTGCCTCATCTTTCTTATAATCGGGCGTACCAGGGATATTTGCTTGGGCATATCTTTTACTTATCATGCTAATGCCACCTCGTATTCCATTTTCAACCATAAGCAACATATCTATATCACTGAGTAACTCTAAAGGTGTATCAGACATCTTCAAACAAGCCTGCCATACGAGAGAAGGTGCTGTAAACAGGTGAGCAGGGTCAATTTCATAATACTGCTGACATAATTGCAGGCAGAAGGCGGGGGAAGCTGCTTCTCAGTAAATTTTTCGAAGCAAGTAAAATAATCATAGGGGTAAACACCTTTCCGTATAAGTAAAGATAAATTATTATTTTGTGGGAAATTTTCTGCAAGTATAGTGAATTGATCAGGTTGAAGGTTTTTAACAAGTTTTTCCAATGACGTAGGCAAAAATTGGAAAGAATCTATAAACACCATCTGAATAGGAGATGTAGGCTTTCTGATTTTAAAGGTGATATAGTTTTCCATAGAAGTAGCAATAACGTCGATTTCATGATCTTTAAAGTTTCCAAGCTTTGTCATAATATGATGGCCATCATAGTTTTTCAAGTTATGGAATATAACAGGAATTGTGTTACACTGCTTATAATTCAAGTTGCATTCCACATGTGCAGCTCCTCTGTACGCACCTGACAGGTGATCATGGTCACGTGTACGTTTCTCATCTAAAGTTTTCTTACAAATATGACAAAACTCTGCTTCTCGAAATGCCTTTTCTTCCTTGAGAGAAAGCTTCATAGGTTTAATATTTTGTAACTTTTCTCCTAAAATTTCCTTCTCTTGCATCATTCGGTTTAAAAAATGCTCAACACAGTTTCTACCACGATATACCTGTGCTTTCTTCATACACGTTCCATCGGGTCCAATAACCACATAGGCATAACCACATGGTAAGTGATAGGTTGTTTTCTCGGTGTAGGATGCTTTAGAAGAGGGAGGGGCTGATGAAATAGGTATAAGAACACTCTCAAAATCCGCATAAATCGTATAGGCAACAGGATGTTGTAAATGAATACCTGTAAACTTTAATATATTATCATTTTCATAAACGTTCATCATATAATATAATATATCATAAACGTTCTTGTATTTCAGTTTGTACATGTCTATGAAATACCTCTAAATCATTTCCTCACGTTCATCAGGATGCAAAATCACTGTTTTAAACACATTAAGGGCATCAGAATACTTTATGTTTTTCGACTTTGCATTAGATGAGCTCATTTTACGTTTTACACTCACAAGAGGTGTGCGAGAGTGTTGAGTGCGTACATGTTGTACCAGTTCAAATTTTCTTCCAAACACTTTATCACATTCACGGCAAGGAAATGTTGAATTCCGATGCGACTGTAAATGCTGCTTCAAATTATCCTTCCGGGTAAAAACTTGATCACACTCGTCACACTTAAATGTAGACTGACCATAGGTATTATGGATTTTCAGGTGTCTAATCAAGACCGATTTCCTTCTAAAACACTTTCCGCAAGTTTCACAGGAAAACGACTTTTCATTAAGATGAATCTTAACATGCTGATTTAAATTAGAATATGTTGCAAAGATTTTGTCACAGGTAAGACAAACATACTTCTTTTCCACATTCGTAGGGGTCACAGTCTTTAAAGAAACATCCTCTTCAACTTGTTGATTAAAATTGGAAGAACTTTGAGATATAGTATCTTTTTCTGTAAGAACTTCAGAGAATCCATCATGCTGTAACAATCCAACACTATCATGGGTTTTTAAATGTCTTTGTAAGTTTGATCTTCGTCCAAAAAACTTCGAACAGATATTGCAAGCATATAATTTCTCGCAGAATGAATTTTCATATGTTGGTTCAGATTAGAAGTGTTCGAAAAATCTTTACCACAGGTAAAACAGCTAAACATCTTCTTAGCAGATACAGAATCTCCCACAATCTAGGTTTCATCAATAGGCATATCAACATCCATAATATAAAATCAATAAAAAACTTTAACTCTTAATAGCAAACAACAACGATTTGCACTGATAAAAAGCGGGAGCAATTTAAAACACGTTTAACCACTAGCGATATGAATCATCAAATGATGAAAATCCTAATTTTCCCCCGTCTATTTATACCGACCCGAAAGCAAAGTTGAGCTGTAGTATTGCTTGATATGATTGTTATCAAAACGCGTCATACGATTTCGGGGGCCTATAAGTTTCTTTCCCCTCTTTATAATATAACATAATTAAACAGATAAACCCGAATGTATACAAATTTAAATTCGTAAATTATATTATATCACAAAATATAAAAAAATCCTACAAAATAAAAATAGAATTTAGCACTTACCCCCAAAACACATCCACTTTAGTTGTTAGTCTTCACTTAACTAATCTTTCTTCCTTATCTTTAGTAGGGGGCGCTGCCATCGCCGCGAGAGGCACTGCCCGTCTTCCGGTTTGTGACGTAGTTTCCGGTTTGCGATAGGAATAAACCTTACACACGCTTAGTCATTCTTCCCTCGGTCTTACTCGCTAGTAGTTGTCAGTTTCTTGTTTAGACGTGTTGGGTGACATAATTACGTGTTTGCGATAAGAACAAGATTATCCCCTTATCAACAGGTAAAAAGCTGCGCTTCAGTGACGTCATAGGTCATATGACATAGCTGATAACGGTAAGATTAGCTGATAAGAATTTGTACTAATCATCTATTTCCCTTCAAGTCATTGCATAAGACGGTTGAGCTCCACCAGCTGTATATAAGGTAAGAGTAATTTATATATTATAATAGGATTTTAAATTAATTTAGTAGATGTTACAATTTGATATTTAAAATTTTTCATGCTAAACGATGTGATTATATGTTGTTCATCATACTAAATCCGCAAATTTTAATTCGAAATAAATATTATTAAAATTATAATTTAAAATAAATTAGCGAAAATGCATAACAAATCTCAACAAAAAGAATCTAATTATAAAAGGAAATGTATAAAGTTTATAAATTTACACATGTGTTAAATGCGTTTACAAACCTTATCATAGACAAAAGTCTAATTCGACTAGCCTATTTGTTATAAGTTTAACTATAAGTCAACATGTAACATATTTGTGAAAAGGAATCCTAGGATTTTTAATTTTCCCAGTTCAGTTTCAATCATATTGTAAAAGGTTAACTCAAACTTTGAGATGATCTGTAGTAAAATGCTTAAATTAAAATATATTTTTGATAGTTTAAGATTTATAAACTACAACTTCGACTACTTTTTAAAATGTTTACCCAGTAGGAAACTACAATAACATGTTTATGCTTGAATTTTTCTGCTAACATGTCTATGTTTGAATTTTTCTGTTAACATGTCTATGTTTAATTTTTCTCTCTTTTTGAAATGTATAAACTTTTACTATACATGTCTTACGATTTCATTGAAGAAAAAAGTGATCGATCAACTTTATCAAACCATTTTAATGTTATTATTTTTAAACGAATGCGATAATCAGATAAAAATATATGTAGCTAATTCATATTATTCCACTAAACATTGCAAAACAAAAAAAACTCTTAAAAAAATTTTATACTTCAACATTCAAAATTGACAATATTCACATCTTTATACTAAAAAACAATCCTTATCTTGCAGTATTTCCTGTAACAAAATCTAAAAATTTCATATCAACAAGACCCAAGTTAGAAACTTTACCTATGAACTTAATACCAATCTTTAATCATAAAGTGATAAAACTGATAATTTTTAAAAAAAAGTTACTTCTAAAACATCTCATAGATGGCGCTGTTGAAAAAAATTAATTCAAAACTTGTTTAAAAGACTTAAAAAAATTAAATCTAACTTTAAACTAACAAAAACCTGTAGAACAATCACTTTCAGTTAGAAATATTTAAAAAATAATTGTTAATTTTAAACCGCTCACAGAGGGCGTTGCTGAAAAAAAAAATAAACTCAAAGTTGTTTAAAATATATTAAAAAATAAATCTAACTTTAAACTATCATCAAACTCCAGAAAAATTATTTTCAATTAGAAATATTTTAAAATAATTAAAACTTCTAAAACCGTTCATAGGGGGTGCTGCTGTGAAAAAATCATTTCGAAACTTGTAAAAAATTAATCCAAAACTTATTTAAAACACTTTTACAAAAAAATTTCCAAAATACCGATAAACATCAAGTAGATATAAAAGGGGCGTTCTGCGCCAGCGGTGGGTGCGGTGGTGACCTCTGTGACTGTGAAGGTCACCGGAAGTGGCAGGTGTGGACACCGGATGTAGCAGGTGCTGATAACAGACATGCTGGAACAGGAAGTGGGGCATGTTTAGACAGGAGTGATCCCGGAAGTAAGACCGGAAATACGACAGGGAGTTGAAGCTGGAACTTCCGGCTTATTTTTTAATATATTTTAAACAACTTTGAGTTTATTTTTTTTTCAGCAACGCCCTCTGTGAGCGGTTTTAGAATTAACAATTATTTTTTAAATATTTCTAACTGAAAGTGATTGTTCTACAGGTTTTTGTTAGTTTAAAGTTAGATTTAATTTTTTTAAGTCTTTTAAACAAGTTTTGAATTAATTTTTTTCAACAGCGCCATCTATGAGATGTTTTAGAAGTAACTTTTTTTTTTAAAAATTATCAGTTTTATCACTTTATGATTAAAGATTGGTATTAAGTTCATAGGTAAAGTTTCTAACTTGGGTCTTGTTGATATGAAATTTTTAGATTTCGTTACAGGAAATACTGCAAGATAAGGATTGTTTTTTAGTATAAAGATGTGAATATTGTCAATTTTGAATGTTGAAGTATAAAATTTTTTTAAGAGTTTTTTTTGTTTTGCAATGTTTAGTGGAATAATATGAATTAGCTACATATATTTTTATCTGATTATCGCATTCGTTTAAAAATAATAACATTAAAATGGTTTGATAAAGTTGATCGATCACTTTTTTCTTCAATGAAATCGTACGACATGTATAGTAAAAGTTTATACATTTCAAAAAGAGAGAAAAATTAAACATAGACATGTTAACAGAAAAATTCAAACACAGACATGTTATCAGAAAAATTCAAGCATAAACATGTTATTGTAGTTTCCTACTGGGTAAACATTTTAAAAAGTAGTCGAAGTTGTAGTTTATAAATCTTAAACTATCAAAAATATATTTTAATTTAAGTATTTTACTACAGATCATCTCAAAGTTTGAGTTAACCTTTTACAATATGATTGAAACTGAACTGGGAAAATTAAAAATCCTAGGATTCCTTTTCACAAATATGTTACATGTTGACTTATAGTTAAACTTATAACAAATAGGCTAGTCGAATTAGACTTTTGTCTATGATAAGGTTTGTAAACGCATTTAACACATGTGTAAATTTATAAACTTTATACATTTCCTTTTATAATTAGATTCTTTTTGTTGAGATTTGTTATGCATTTTCGCTAATTTATTTTAAATTATAATTTTAATAATATTTATTTCGAATTAAAATTTGCGGATTTAGTATGATGAACAACATATAATCACATCGTTTAGCATGAAAAATTTTAAGTATCAAATTGCAACATCTACTAAATTAATTTAAAATCCTATTATAATATATAAATTACTCTTACCTTATATACAGCTGGTGGAGCTCAACCGTCTTATGCAATGACTTGAAGGGAAATAGATGATTAGTACAAATTCTTATCAGCTAATCTTACCGTTATCAGCTATGTCATATGACCTATGACGTCCTGAAGCGCAGCTTTTTACCTGTTGATAAGGGGATAATCTTGTTCTTATCGCAAACACGTAATTATGTCACCCAACACGTCTAAACAAGAAACTGACAACTACTAGCGAGTAAGACCGATGGAAGAATGACTAAGCGTGTGTAAGGTTTATTCTTATCGCAAACCGGAAACTACGTCACAAACCGGAAGACGGGCAGTGCCTCTCGCGGCGATGGCAGCGCCCCCTACTAAAGATAAGGAAGAAAGATTAGTTAAGTGAAGACTAACAACTAAAGTGGATGTGTTTTGGGGGTAAGTGCTAAATTCTATTTTTATTTTGTAGGATTTTTTATATTTTGTGATATAATATAATTTACGAATTTAAATTTGTATACATTCGGGTTTATCTGTTTAATTATGCTATATTATAAAGAGGGGAAAGAAACTTATAGGCCCCCGAAATCGTATGACGCGTTTTGATAACAATCATATCAAGCAATACTACAGCTCAACTTTGCCTTCGGGTCGGTATAAATAGACGGGGGAAAATTAGGATTTTCATCATTTGATGATTCATATCGCTAGTGGTTAAACGTGTTTTAAATTGCTCCCGCTTTTTATCAGTGCAAATCGTTGTTGTTTGCTATTAAGAGTTAAGTTTTTTATTGATTTTATATTATGGATGTTGATATGCCTATTGATGAAACCTCGATTGTTGGAGATTCTGTATCTGCTAAGAAGATGTTTAGCTGTTTTACCTGTGGTAAAGATTTTTCGAACACTTCTAATCTGAACCAACATATGAAAATTCATTCTGGCGAGAAATTATATACTTGCAATATCTGTTCGAAGAATTTTGGACGAAGATCAAACTTACAAAGACATTTAAAAACCCATGATAGTGTTGGATTGTTACAGCATGATGGATTCTCTGAAGTTCTTACAGAAAAAGATACTATATCTCAAAGTTCTTCCAATTTTAATCAACAAGTAGAAGAGGATGTTTCTTTAAAGACTGTGACCCCTACGAATGTGTAAAAGAAGTATGTTTGTCTTACCTGTGGAAAAGTCTTTGCAACATATTCTAATTTAAATCAGCATGTTAAGATTCATCTTAATGAAAAGTCGTTTTCCTGTGAAACTTGCGGAAAGTGTTTTAGAAGGAAATCGGTCTTGATTAGACACCTGAAAATCCATAATACCTATGGTCAGTCTACATTTAAGTATGACGAGTGTGATCAAGTTTTTACCCGGAAGGATAATTTGAAGCAGCATTTACAGTCGCATCGGAATTCAACATTTCCTTGCCGTGAATGTGATAAAGTGTTTGGAAGAAAATTTGAACTGATACAACATGTACGCACTCAACACTCTCGCACACCTCTTGTGAGTGTAAAACGTAAAATGAGCTCATCTAATGCAAAGTCGAAAAACATAAAGTATTCTGATGCCCTTAATGTGTTTAAAACAGTGATTTTGCATCCTGATGAACGTGAGGAAAATGATTTAGAGGTATTTCATAGACATGTACAAACTGAAATACAAGAACGTTTAATAAGTGAAATTCATGAAAAAGGTGCAATTAAATGTTACATGGTAGAAAAAATATCACTTGAACGTCTGACTGATAACGAGGAGTTTGAAGAAATTCAATGTTATTTTCGATGTTCTTGTATGACCGAACTTATAGAAGATACTATTTCACAGCATATTGAGGAAGGATTTTCGAAGATTATTAAATCCTGTGAAGAATTTGTACAAAGAGGTTCTGGCTGGAAACTTAGAAAAATTCTTCATTTAGAACTCAAGATTGCTAAATATCACCCCCTCGCTGCGAGTTCCTATATTCCTTCGTCTAAAAAACTCGATGATAAAAAAGCAGTGCTGAATATAAAAAACGAAGATAACAAATACTTAGTATGGTGTCTTTTGGATTTTAAACTGAACTTAGATTATACAAAAAAGCCTGAACGTGTTTCACATTATCGACCTTATGAACATGATATTAAATTAGGTAGTGTAGAATGCCCTGTACCCCTTCAGAAGATACCTGTTATTGAACAACTCAACAATTTACGGATTAATGTGTTTGGTTATGAAGAGGACGAAGTTTGCCCCCTGTACATATCTGAAAAGAAAGATCAGGATGTGATTAATTTGTTATTGGTTGGTGACGGTGAAAAGCAACACTATTGTTTGATAAGAAGTTTTTCAAGACTTTTAGGTGATCTTACCAAGCATAGAGCCGCGGGCTATTATTGTTATCGATGTTTGCATCGATTTTCAAGACAAGATCTTTTGGATAAGCATAATGAATATTGTTCTCAACATGTTGCGCAAGCTATAAAGATGCCTAATGAAAATGATAATATATTAAAGTTTACAGGTATTTATTTACAACATCCTGTTGCCTATACGATTTATGCGGATTTTGAGAGTCTTCTTATACCTATTTCATCAGCCCCTCCCTCTTCTAAAGCATCCTACACCGAGAAAACAACCTATCACTTACCATGTGGTTATGCCTATGTGGTTATTGGACCCGATGGAACGTGTGTGAAGAAAGCACAGGTATATCGTGGTAGAAACTGTGTTGAGCATTTTTTAAACCGAATGATGCAAGAGAAGGAAATTTTAGGAGAAAAGTTACAAAATATTAAACCTATGAAGCTTTCTCTCAAGGAAGAAAAGGCATTTCGAGAAGCAGAGTTTTGTCATATTTGTAAGAAAACTTTAGATGAGAAACGTACACGTGACCATGATCACCTGTCAGGTGCGTACAGAGGAGCTGCACATGTGGAATGCAACTTGAATTATAAGCAGTGTAAAACAATTCCTGTTATATTCCATAACTTGAAAAACTATGATGGCCATCATATTATGACAAAGCTTGTAAAATTTAAAGATCATGAAATCGATGTTATTGCTACTTCTATGGAAAACTATATCACCTTTAAAATCAGAAAGCCTACATCTCCTATTCAGATGGTGTTTATAGATTCTTTCCAATTTTTGCCTACGTCGCGTCATTGGAAAAACTTGTTAAAAACCTTCAACCTGATCAATTCACTATACTTGCAGAAAATTTCCCACAAAATAATAATTTATCTTTACTTATACGGAAAGGGGTTTACCCCTATGATTATTTTACTTGCTTTGAAAAATTTACTGAGAAGCAGCTTCCCCCGCCTTCTGCCTTTTTTAATAGTTTAACCAATGAGCCTATAGATGAAAAGGAATATCAACACGCCCAGAATGTATGGAAAACATTTGGTATCAAGACTCTTGGTGATTATCACAACCATTATGTGAAGACAGATGTTCTACTACTTGCTGACGTGTTTCAAAACTTTAGGAAATTATGTCAGCAGTATTAAGAAATTGACCCTGTTCACCTGTTTACAGCACCTTCTCTCGCATGGCAGGCTTGTTTGAAGATGTCTGATACACCTTTAGAGTTACTCAGTGATATAGATATGTTGCTTATGGTTGAAAATGGAATACGAGGTGGCATTAGCATGATAATTAAAAGATATGCCCGAGCAAATATCCCTGGTACGCCCGATTATAAGAAAGACGAGGCACCCAGCTACATCATGTATTGGGATGCCAATAACTTATACGGGTGGGCTATGAGCCAATTTTTACCCTACGGCGGTTTTGAATGGTCTGAAACAAGTCATATCACAGAAGAGTGGGTTCTATCTTTATCTGATAGCTCCGAAATTGGGTATCTTTTCGAGGTAGATTTGGAATACCCGAAACATTTACATCATTTGCATAATGAATACCCTGTAGCCCCTGAGAGAGTAACTGTAGAGGATCAGATGCTGTCTTCTCATGCAAGAAGTTTACTTAGCAATAGAAAATTCGTAGGAACTCCTAAACTTATACCAAATTTAAATAATAAACGAAATTATATAACCCATTATCGTAATCTCAAATTTTATTTAGAACTTGGTTTAAAAATTACAGCAGTGCACAAAGCTTTAAAATTTAAACAGGGTCCATGGTTACAGAAATATATTAATTTCAATACCGAAAAAAGGAAAGAAGCAAAATCTTCTTTTGAGAAAGACTTTTTTAAGTTAATGAACAATTCTGTTTTTGGTAAAACCATGGAAAATCTCCGAAAAAGAAGAAATATTGTGCTTTGTAATGGTGAAAAAAGAGCCAAAAAATTAGTAGCTTCGCCTACTTTTAAATCGTTCAAAACTTATGATGAAGACTTGACTGCTGTGGAGAGACTAAAAACTAGCATACATATGAACCGACCCATCTATTTTGGATTTTCTATACTAGAGCTATCTAAACTTTGTATGTATGATTTCCATTACAATTTTATAAAGAAAACATACAAAGATCGGGCAGTTTTACTCTTTACGGATACAGATTCCCTAACGTATCATATTCAAACCAATAATATTTATAAAGATCTGGAGCAGCATCGTGAATTTTTTGACTTTTCTGAATACCCGAAATCTCATCGTCTATACTCTCTGAGGATAATAAGAAGACGCTCGGAAAGTTTAAGGATGAACTTAATGGGGAATTAGCCCTTGAGTTTGTCGGACTGAATTCAAAAATGCATTCTCTAAAATCTGTTAAAGACGAAAAGAAGCGTGCAAAAGGCGTATCTACGCAGATTGTTCGGCAGAAAATTAAACATGAAGACTACTTGGAGTGCCTCCAACAACAAAAAACAAGTATGGAGAAACAGGTTAGGATTGCCCAAGATGACCATCGCCTATATACATTAACTCAAAATAAAATTAGCTTAAGTCCCTTTGACGACAAGCGTTACTTATTGGATGATGGAATAAGCAGCTTAGCATATGGCCATTATGACATTAATACCGTTTGTAATAAAGAAGAAAATGTTGATTTGTATTGCTAACGCAAAATCGTGATGTATATTTTGATCTGTAAATAACTTTCTGTAAATTATTTTGTTATAATAAAAATTGTTGATTTTATTATTGAGTACTTTTTTTAAATTTTTTGAGTAATGTGAAACTTTTTCTAAAATATATATTTTTTTAATTTGTGAAACTTTTTAACTACCGCATATTTTTTTCTTTCTAAAAACATAAAAAATATTTGTAAAACTTTGATAAATAATCAGATAGTCACACACACAAAGAGAACTATTTGTCACGCACACATACATACACACACACACACACACACACATAGTCACACACACACAAAGAGAACTATTTGCATACACACATACACAAAGAGAACTATTTATAATAACTATAAGACATATATGCTTTTTAAAACATATTTTTATACACAAACCTTTCTACAAAATATCAGACTTGTTAGAAAAATGATATGAAAAGATCATTGTTGTAAAGAGAAGACTGATTCTGAACATTGTACTACCGGTTGTTCGGTTGCTCGGTTGCACGATTGCACCTGTGGCCGTTGAACCCCCCTTTCTCTACTACTCGCATGTTCACCGAAGCCTATTATTGAAAATTTACAACTTTTTTTTAAGTTTAGTAGAAAGCGCTAACTAGTGAATTTATTAAAAATACATATAATTTTTTTTCTCTGTATCTTTTTTAAAATATGGCACTAAGAAAAGAAAACATCATTTAAACTATCTTTTTAGTATTGCTAAGTTAATTTCTCAATTTGTTCAAAGCATATTTTAAATATTACTACATTCTTATTTTATTCGTATTTTATTTTTTACTTTTCCGTTTTTAAAATATCTCATTGTTCATGTTTCAAAGCCCATCGGCTCTTTTTTTTTTTTAAAGCAGGGTTTTGACGCATCGTTAAATCCATTATTGTTGTAACTCGTATAAAATTGTAACCATAAAGAATATTTGGCAATTTATCAACTGCTGCTGGCTAAAGGGAAGAGGGCTTTATTAATTTATAATTAAGTTCTAAAAATATTAAAATGTTGTATTGTCATCGGAAACACACCTTTGTGCATCATTTTTGCCTATCAGGAAGTCAGTTAAAATTGGATTACAAAATTCCTTCTTTACATACATAAACTAAGTTAAACTAAATAAAAGTGTGTAAAAAAAAAATAAATAAATAAAGTATGTATTTCATTGCAGTTTTTTTTTTAATCCTTACTCAGTTCTGTGTTCTTAGAAAATTATGCTCGAATATTACATTTATCCCATTTTACTGGAATAAAGGCATAGCCCACGACTATTTTGGTAAAGGTCACGAAGGACGTTTCTGGGATAGAATTGAGCCTCCTCACGTTATTTGAATTATCATTTTTGGATTCTTATCTCGCACTCACATATATTAGATACATACACATATAGGAACAGGAAAACGCGCTTGCTTTAACTCATTCATACCCAAACGTGATAATTCGAAATCTTCCGTAAAAGGTGCATTTAGATTTCAGACAAGAGATAAGACGGGGGCTTTGGAAAAGAAGACCCCGGCAAACAGGAAAAAGACAGAAGGTTAAAAGTCTGAGAAATAGACTAACATATCTTTTGAACAAACGGACTTTCATATTTAAAATGGAAAGCCTGCTTCCCAAGACTAGACAGACAGTTGTATGAAGCTTTTTCATTTTCGTGCGAAAGCGAAAAAGGGGGTTACAAAGGTGTGGGAAAGTCCAAGAAAAAGTTAGTTATTCAATAAAACCTTATTTTGCAAGCTGGCAACCGAAGGTCGTGGAATAATATTGCATTAATTTACTTCGGGGGTTGGATTTTGTTGCTAAAACTCTGAACGTTGAAAATAAATGGCAGTTTTATTTAGTTTTTATTTAGTTTAAAGTTCTGGAACTCATTTCTGTGCTGAGAGGGGGAAATCCCCGGGCCCCCTCGCAAAAGTACACTACTATAAATTTTATAGAGTTTCATTGGAAGAATATTTTTTCGGAGCTTTCAAAGTTTAAATCTTAACTTTGTGGAGTATCGGTATGAAAAAACACATTGCTCAAAATTACAAATTTATAAGTTTATTCTGAATTAAAATAGTCTATTTCTAGATTAATAGTAGATACAGACATCTCAAGAAAACCGTCCAATTAAAAATAATTTAACCTGCCATATACAATACCTCTTTCTACGTTGATGTGAAAAACTCCATCCAATTTGTTTCTATAGCTCATACATTTTACACTATAGATTTTAAACAGTTGTATTGGAAGAATATTTTTTCGGAACTTTGAAAGTTTAAATCTTAATTTTCTGTAGAATTGGAATCTAAAAACACGCCGCTCAAAATTACAAATTTCAAAGTTTATTCTGATTTAATACAGTCTATTTGAAACTTCATGGTACAGATATAGACACCTCAAGGAAACATTTAATAACACATTTCATAAGCTTTCGCGAAATTTATCTCTTTACAATTACTTTCTCTTATAAATTTTTACTAAAACACTTTCATAAGCAAAGATTCAATTTTACATTAAAAAAAAGCATTAAAAAAAGCATTAAAATGAACACACCAAAACCTAATCAGCAACAACTTATGTCAACATCTTACCGAATCTGAAGTTTGGTGAAATTCTGTGCATTAGTTCTTGAGATATGACTATCACTAAAATCGTGTAAATCCTGAAAAATGCAGCATAGCAGTGGCATGTGTAGCGTAATTTACACCAAAACCTAATAAGCAACAAACTTATGTCAGCGTCTAACAGAATCTGATGAAAACCCGTACATTAGTTCTTGAGATAGAGCTATTGCAGAAATCGTTAAAACTGCAGCATAGCAGCGCCAACTGTAGGGAGATTTGCACTTAAAACTAATCAGCACCAATGTATACCAAGGTCTAACTGAATTTAAAGTATTTAAGTTCCGTGCATTAGTTCTTAAGAGAGAGCGTCAACAAAATTTTTGTCACATACAGACAGACAGACAGACAGGCTCACAGACAGACATTTTCTAAAAACAGTCACCTCGTGTTCAGGACTTTCTATAACATATAAATCTGTCCAAAACCGGAAGTCGAAATTTTTCGTGAATCCAATACTTTATTCTTGTAAAGATAGAGATAGTAATAAATAGGGATTTTTAATTTATTTTATGCCTCAACACTTTTTACACTTTCTTCTATCTTTAGAAGAAAAAAGTACTGGATTCATGAAAAATTTCGACTTCCTGTTTTCGACGGATTTGTACGTTTTAGAAGGTCCTGAACACGAACAGGCTGTTTATAGAAAATGTCTGTATGTTCCTTGAGGGATAATTTTTTTTTTTTTTTTTTTTTTTTTGGTCCTATAAAATTTATTTTAACGACATAAAAATTTCTAAAAAATACGGAAGATATCTGTTATAAAACGGAAATTTAAAAACGGATATTTCAGAAATTACGGAAAATTTCCTGGAATTTACGGAATTTTTTTTCCGTTAAAATACGGAAATAGTACTGGCGTCTCGATTGCCAGTACAATTTCCGTTATTTTCAGGAAATTTTTTTTACAGTGTAGTTCGAGTCTGCAGTTTTAGAAGATTTCCTGATGATCTAAACGTTGTTTTATATATTTCTGTATATTCAGCGGTAAGTCTCATCTCATTTTTAAATAGCATCTTAGTTTTATGTATTTTAGTTGAAGAAGGTTTTCATATTGTTGTTATATTATTATTATCATTATTATTATTATTATTATTATCATCATCATCATCATTATTGCATTTACATTCTGAATCAGCTAAAGGGTTTGTATTACATAATTTCCAATTCCATGTTAACTAAAATTGATCTATTTAGAGCTAATATTCCTGTAAGTTGATAAATAAGTAAATATAAGTTTAATTGCAGACCCCCGACAATTAATCGGTCCAAGCTGTCAAATGCATTACCCTGTTCAAAATACTTTTCTCATTTTCAAAGATATTTCAAAATAACATTATGGTCGCAATATGACTTCACATCCTGGTGATTTTGTGGTCACATTTGTGACGTAGTCACAGTTGTACGTGACTCGCAGCGACATCACGAAGATGTAAACATTAGTCAGAAAAATATTGTTTACAATGAATAATATATTTTTCAGGTGATCTTGTCCCTTTTTTAAAGTTTTTGAAGATATTCACATTTTAGTCACAATGACTGAGTGGTGACATTTTGGGCACATATGTGACGTGACCATTGTGATTTGCAGGTAATTCATTGGATGGTATCATTTTGGTCATAAATGTGACGTGATCACTGTGACTTGCAATGACGTCACACTGATATCACTGCTATACCATGCATGGTATATGGGATATCTTGCGTTCATATACCATGGTTCGTGTAACTTAATTGTCAAGCATGACCAAGGACCCAGCAAGAATCCTAGAAACACAACTCTTCTTGGCTGTTTTAATTTTATGTCCATTCGGAATTGAATATTTTTTTTCATTTTAAATTCATTGGTGAAATCACTTTTATCTGAGGTTCCCAAACTTTTATAAACAGAGAGCTGTTATAAAGACTGATAAAGTTTGTGAACCACTTGCATAAAAGAAAATAAAAATAAAATTAAGAACAGGAGTTGATGCATATCAGTATGTATGAGTGAATAAGTTTGTTGACTATTGATAATATCGTATTGATAAAGACATCTGTCATTGCATTTGTTATTTTGATATTAAGAGGGTTTGATAACTGATTTTCCCCTGAAAACTTTTTCTAATTGAGTGGAACTTTAGAAAATCTAACTTCTCACATACCTAAAAATACAAAAAAAAAAGTAATTTTAAAGTATGTGTTAGTATATAAAGTCGATAAATATATATATATGCATAAAATGATAATATTTCGAAAAAAAAAATTAAATTAAAACGAATTGTAAATTCTATATTAAACAGTTATTTTTTTAATGTGATATTCTAAGATAAATAAGATAACTCCAGATCCTAGAGCCCAATTTATGCATTTTAATGATGCCGTGAAATTAGGAGCACTATTTAGCAATATATTTTAAACCACTACTTACATTTTAAAAGTTCACTGTAACTTTGTAATTACAGCTTTAAAGTAAAATTTCTGTATTTAATTTTATATGTGTATAAAAATGTTTAACACTTTATTTAAAATACACCCTTTTTTCCCTCTAACTTCAGTCTAACTTCTCAGATACCCAGAAATAACATAAAATAATTATAATAATAGCAATAATAATAATAATCTTGAAATACACTGAAAAAAAAAAAGTGTTGGTTTTACAGTATAATACTGGCATCCCAGCTCCCAGTATTACACCGTAAAATTAACAGTAATAAACAATAAAATAAGCAGCAATACGCTATCGCGCATGCGCGGCAGCGTATTACTGCTTATTTTACTGCTTATTACTGTTAATTTTACGGTATAATACTGGCAGCTGGGGTGCCTGTATATAGGGTGCCTGTATATGGGGTGTTGGTATATAAAGTTAGTATAAAAATGGCATAAAATGGTAACATTTCGAAAAAAAATTAAAAAGATTTTTACATTTTTATCGTAAACAGTTTTTTTTTTTTTTTTTTTTTTTTTTTTATGTGATATCCTAAGATAAATAAACTAACTCCAGATCCTAGAGACCAATTTACACATTTTAAAGATGCCCAAAGAATATCGTGAATTTTGGAGCTCCACTTAGCATTATATTTTAAACCACTACTTACATTTCAAAAGGTCAGTATAACTTTATAGTTACAGCTTTAAAGTAAAATTTCTGCATATAATTTTATATACGTATAAAAATGTTTAACCCATTATTAAAAATACACCCTTTTCTTTTTTTTTTTAACATTTTAAATAAATAATATGTTGGAACTTTTAGGCTAGCTCGGCACAAATTTCGCTAATAGCAGCTTTAATTTTTCGCGTGTGTAAATTAAAAACAATGCTTTGATGTCGAAATAAAATGTTTTGTTTTATGGTTATTTCATCTTATTATATATTTTTTAACAAAATGAGTCAAAGGCATTGCTTAAAAATGTCTGTAATATATGTATTTTAAATGAAAATCATGTCTTTTAAATTAATTGGATAAAAAGTTTATATTTTAAATTAAATAAATGCAATGCTATGATGGCGATGGGAACAATATTTAGCGATTTATCACCTGCGCCCGGCTAGCATAAAAGTGCCAATGTTATATTCAATGAGATTTTTTTTTAAAAGAGGGGGGGGGGGAGAGAACAACACAGGTTAGAAAATGGGAAACAAAGGGCATTTGTTCAGTGAAAAAGGCACAAAATATAAGTAAAGAGGAAAAAGAAAAAGAATTTTTGTGAAATACACACACAGTAGTTAAAAAATATTGCATACCTAAAAATAACAATGATTTAAATTTTATTCTTTCAAATTGTAATTAATACAGTTTAGTTGTACGCCCATTATGGATTCTAATATTTTCTCCTAAATAATTAATATGTTGGGTACACAGAAAAAAATAAAACCCAATTTGGGTCGAAAGATTCTTAGGTATGTGCCCAAATTGGCCATGCCTGTTTTGGTTACCACTGTGTATCCATTTTGGGCACTGTTAGATACCCATTTATTTATTTTTTTTAAATGGGTACACAAAAAGTGCCCAAAAGGGGTAATATCAGTGGTAATAACAGTGCCCAAAATAGATACACAATGGTAACCAAAACAGGTATGACCCAATTTGAGCACATACCTAAGAATCTTTCGGCTCAAATTGGGTTTTATTTTTTTCTGTGTAATACTGTACCCTGCATAATACGGTATGCTGGATTTCAAACTGAATTTTCGCAACTTGCATACATGTAATAGGTAGTTCAGAAGATTGTTTCTATAAATAATTTTGATATTTATTAAATTCATCTAGTTTATAAATGAACATTATACTATAATCTAATAAGGGCGTTTTATAAATGAGTTAAATGAATTTGGTGAGGGCACAGTTTTGCAACATAAGCGATAACACGTACCTGTATTTGATCCCCTTTGTCGAGATATCCTGCTAACTAAATTACTATAGAATTATAATCGACATAAACAGAGGTAGCGAAAAACAAATTATCTACTTCAAAATTAGTGTGCATTCTAACTGCTCTGAATGAGAGAAAAAGTAAACTACAAATAACTCAAAGGAGGCCCGCTTACCATTTCTTAAACAAAAATGTCCATTACAAAAATTCCTCGAAAGGTGCAAGTGTAACATTCAAGTAAAAGTTCGTACATAAATGTCTGTAATATCCTTAAAATAAATGTTCAGTATGCCCGCCTACCTTGTTAATTACATGCTGTAATCGCAAAGCCCTATTTCATATTCCTAAATTCATCGAGTTAGGCCAAATCGGTAGAACATGGTGAAGAATGTTTTCTTTCATATCTGATGCAGATACATTTATCAGTGAAACTTTGTAGTACTTTCTTTTTATTTAACATATGAGGGGATTAGAATGACAGTTAAGTAAGTAAGTCAATATTTAGTAATTTGAGAAATAAAGGGTTTTGTGAAACTTGTCGTATCGCCGTTGCATGAAGTGGTCCAACTTGTTTTGCCCTCTAGCGACTCCCTAAGTGAACTATGACTTATTTGACTGTCGCACTGAACATAAATTAATATACTTCCAGTGAAAATATGATTATCTAGATTTTACAAATGTTTGACTTACTCCACTGTCATTCTAACACCCTCATGTAACTAACGTATCATTTGCGTTATCTATAGTTTAAATTTCGTCTGATTCGGAGCACTAGAACGCACCCCAGCGCTCCCCTTATTTTTCGTCAACCCTGTATTTATCAAAATACTTCACTTCGTGAAATAAAAATTTAATAAATCATTAATGTTGAATCAATCATTTAACAACGTTCGATTAAATAATAGGATTCTTAGCTGCCACGCCACTGGGTCATGATCAACATTTCGGTAACCTATGACCTAATCCGATAAAAAAAAAATACACTTTAAATTACCTATGTATACATCTTTTACTTTTTGCTTTCTATTTTATTAAATCAAGCCTGGCTTCTACGTACCTTTTGCTGTCAAGATCAAAATCATTTATAGATGTTATCAATTACTTCAGTCCACACCTATAAAATTGTCTTCCATATGTTCTAATCTGGGGTGAACGGGTTCGAGGTTCCCGTCTCGACCTAGGAAGTCCAAATGCGCAACTTTTTCATATGAGGCTTCTTTCAAACCAGTTTATTCCAGATGAAAAATCAAATAAATAATCCACCCCATATTTACAAGGTCTCTATTTTGTTCCACCTTTTGTATTTTAATGATTTAATAAATCAAAGCACAACTTGAAAAAAAAAATGTATTACATAGTTGGAGAATTAATACAGCATACGTAATAGAAGATATGTTTGATCTTTTCAACTATTTAGTGGTCTCGGATGTAATGACATGTGACAACCTGATTTAAACGAATCAAAAAAGATTGAAATTAGTTGGTGCAATAATTAAAAAAAAATGCACTGCAAAAAAATCGAATGTTACGAGAAAATGTTTTGCAAACTCTGAAAAAAAGTTCCGATTTTTCCATTAGTTTTCTTAAAATATTTTGCTTTATCTGCGTTCTCCACATTTGTCGTTTCTAACAGGCGACCTTTATTGCAATATTTGTTTTGACTGACCATGCAAATGCATCATCCGAAATTCTTACTAAGAAAAAAATTCCCCCAGTTTTTTTCTTTATTGAATATATTATTTTATTGGAATGGTAAAGTTACCTGTAAACTACGATTACAATAACACGTAATTATAGCTTACCCTTACATAATTTTACACACATCGTAAGCGTTAGTTAGTTATAGTTATAATATTACCACGTTTTTACATTTTATTATTTATTTATTTATTGTCCAAACAGAAGTAAATGTAAGTAGCAAATTGTACACTGCAAAACTGCTTATTACTGCTATTACTGCTATTACTGCTTATTATACTGTAAAATAAACATTTTTTTTTTCAGTGTAAGAAAAGATGAATGTAAATATAAATAACTTTGATATTTATTAAATTCATCTAGTTTATAAATAAACATTATATTATAATCTAATAAGGGCGTTTTATAAATATGTTAAATCAATTTGCTGAGGGAACAGTTTTGCAACATAAGCGGTAATACGTACCTGTATTTGATCCCCTTTGTCGAGATATCCTGCTAACTAAATTACTATACAATTATAATCGACATAAACAGAGTTAGCGAAAAACAAGTTAAAATAAAATATGTATATAATATGGTAAAATATGTATATAATATATATATATATATGTTTCAATGGTTAAATTTTACTTAAAGTTTTATATATATTATATACATATTTTACCATAAATGAAGGAAAACGCAAATTCCGACAACTAGTAATTTAATATCATAGTTTTATTTCAGGAACATAAAAATACCTCTATAAGAACCTATGCTCATTCAGTTACTTTTATTTACGTATCTTATTACATTTTGTAATTTTTAGCGTACCATATCTTAACATGATTATTGAGAGAATTCTGTTCTTTAACGAGCAAATGATAATATCCCTCCCTCATCATTATAACTGAGTTCGGCTGCATGCCCTTTACGATTTCGCTAGCCTTCACTTCTTTTCGATTATAAGGTATGCCTTTCATATAATTTTCTCATCCATAATGTTTGCATTTACTTTTTTTAATAAATTACATGTAGTTCTGGGGGAAACATCGAATTAACTGACCCACACCTGCTATTTAAACTTTGATTCCTCAGCATAATTGGCTGGGATGTGCTCATGATGTTCTTTTAACCATTAAGCTAGTACGATAAAATGCCTGTAATTTAAAAAAAATGTAATTATTGTTTAACCAATAATATTCAAAATAATGTATTCAAAATTTTAGTCGTGGCCCTGAAATATATATATTTATATTGTCGCAATCATTAAAAAGAAGAAGAAAGAAAAACTAATCTTAACAACACTTTTAAATTTCGCATTGCTATGTCTACGTTTTAGAAAATTGAGGGTGAGTTGATGTTAAAATTAAGGAAGGTTAACGTTGAATCCTTTTCAAATTAACACTGGGCCGTTCAGAAAACATCCATTTTAGGAGACAGATAGATTTTAAAGTGTCACAAAATAAATTTTTTTATTGCTTATACTAGATGGTACCCGTCAAAACTTGACGGAAAAAATTACAATACCAATATTAGTAAAATAAGCTTCTTTATTACATAAGTAGGGGTGCTTATGAAACAATCTTTCAAATATTTTATTAAAAAATATTCCCCCAGTGAATTACGTTATTATTTCCGATGCAATCTCCAAACAAACAATCCGTAAACAAAATGGAAATCAGTTTGACATTACCGCCCTATTCCCCACGGCAAGAAAGAAAATTTCCTGAACCTATGAAGTATCATACAAATAGCATATCCCTACGTTCATCTCATATTCAGTCAATAAAAGAACATATTAAATAAGGCACACATTCCCCCCCCCCCCCCTGTGATAATGCAACCGAATGAGTTTCTATGCTCATGTGCATTGCTTCTCCCCAAACGCACCGTCGAAATTCGACGTAAAAAAAGTTTTAAAATGTTTTGATCAAAATTTTTAAAATGTCTTCTTTAATCATTGTTCGTTTTAAATCCACATCTTCTGAAACGCATCTATCGTTTTAAGCTAATCAATTTTTATGTAAAGATGAAGAATTTTTTTTACAATAATAAATCATTCTACAGAAAAAGAAGATTTCTAATGTTTTCAAGTGTAATTTATTTGTATGGTTTCTTCATTCCTTTACATAATCAGGATGATTATTCCTTTTCCATAATTAAGAGAAATAATGTAAATAAATAAATATCCAAGATTATTTTTGATTCTGTTTTCATTAATATATTGTAAATTTTATTGTTAAAAGTTACTGATAAATGATACTTTAGTAAATGGGGCTTTTCTTAATTATTATTATTATTATTATTATTATTATTATTATTATTATTATTATTATTATTATTATTCTTTTTGAGATTTAATGGCAACATTCTTCCGTTTGTTTATTTGGCGCTACAGTTTGGCGAATTATTTGAGGTACTTTTCGGTTAGCAGGGCGCCAATGAAGTATATATATATATATATATATATATATATATATATATATATATATATATATATATATATATATATATATATATATATATATATATAGTATATACATACATAGATACAAATATATATAATGTATATAGTTTTGTTTTTCTAGTATTGAATTTATGTGGTTTATAGATTTTGGTTGGCTTTTGTGATAATGATTCTGCAAGTAATTTTCCATTGGAGTTTGTATAATGTGTATATATATATATATACTTTATTGGCGCCGGCTAACCGAAAAGTACCTAATTTGCATACAGTTTTTTTTCTTAATCGGACGACGGGATAATGCACGGAAATTCGACGGGATAATGAATATTTTTTATGGTACCAGAATATTTTTCTGTATTTTATAGTTATATTAAGAAATACATATTTTCATGATTTGCTGAATCACTTCGTTGTTTACTTTTTCATGCATTATATTATTGAAGGTTGTTAGTTCTCTTATTCGTTTAAATATACCCTATTTATAAAAATAGCGTGTGTTCTCTGTGGTGTTTCGCATAAACGTTGTAAAATTCAGGTTATTAGATTTTATCCAACTTTGCTGTCATAACAGCTGATGAAGCAATCATTTTCGGCGATTTTTTTGTTACCTGTAAAATGTTTGTTTTTGGTATAGCCCGAACTAAGAAAAAATTGAGTACTTTTCCATTATACGGACACCATTGTCGCCAAGCATATATTTACATGGCATGGTGTCGGTATAACGGAAAAGAACCAAAATTTGCGATCGGTCAAATAATTGAATTTCGTTAAACATTAAATTTTCTGGTACTTTTCTATTATCCGGTCGACCACTTTTCACAACAAAAAATGATCGCCAAACTGTAAAATTAAACGCCAAAAATACAGTCCGATTTACTTGATGTCAGAAGCATTATACGTGTTTGTTACGTCATCAAGTGGTTTTTAATTCGAGATTTGCGTCTATTTTTCATTATGTTTTACTGATTTATTAGTTATTTCATTAATTAAAATAACAATTGTGTCCTTAAATTCATGTATTTTATTTATTTATTTATTTTGATATTCCAATGGCAACGTTCTCCCGTTTATTTGGCGTTACAGTTTGGCGATAGTTTTTTGTTATGAAAAGTGGTCGACGGGATAATAGAGAAGTACCAATTTTCTTATTTTTAATCTGAGAAAGAAACAATAATCATGGATTTAATTAATTTTGCAATATGCGGTGCAACCAAAATAATTTTGATTAAATCAGTACAGATATCGCAGACGCACCTGGGTTATTTTTTGGCACCTAAATGACGATTTTTGCTTTGTATGACAACCTGGTGTTTTATAATAAATTTGAATATGTGTGTAAATAAATAAAATAAAATAGGTACTTTTATGTTAGCTGGGCGTCAAGGATAACTCTCCAAATCTTGTTTCAATTGGAATCATTTAAATTGCAACATTTTACGTGAGATTTGTTATTCATATTGATATGTTTACGTTTAGATATTTTATTATGATTATATTCTAGCTAATTAAGTTTTTTTTTTTTTTTTTTAAGATTTTATACTACAATGTTAAAATATTACCTAGTTGATATTAGTTAATGTCAAAAGATTGGCGAACCACAGGGTTCAGGGAAAAAACTCTATGCCCTCAAAAGTGGGAGTTGTCAACTTTATGACGTCATAAGCAGAAGTAAATGTTTAATTGAAAATTACAGCTAATTAATTAAATTTTCGAACAAACGAATGCACGATAACAAATCTGTGTACTAATATCTTTCATTTAAAAAAAGAATGGTGTAATTTGATGCAGAAGTTTGTTCTAACGGATTGTCGAAAGAAATCGCTTAGCGTTTTAAATATATAGATGTATATACAAATTTTCTAATAATTATTTATCATACAAAATTAATTAAATATTTTGTACATGTATGCCTGCATTTATTCGGCATCAATTGATGAGATATTTAAACAAATTTGCTATCCGCGATAATTTTACACCATGTTATGTCACTTGAATATTGTCCATAAGAAATTCGGGTACTTTTCCAGTATAGGATCCTTTGCTTTTAGGTTTGGTGTAATTCGAGCTTCAAAAAGGGATAGATTCGTTAATATACATAGATTTGTTGCCAAAAGTTATGAAAACAAACACAATGAACTTTTGGTGCTTTTCTATTATAGGGGTCTTGACGCTTTTTTAAAAAGCTTGGCGGAAAAAACCAAGCAGGATAGAAAACCAAGCAGGATATTTTATTCTTCTTCCGTTCAGTTGGGCAATTATTATTTTATATATTCGTTTCAATTATCCAAATTAGTGATTTTATAAATTCGTTTAATTAAATTTTACAAAAAAATAACAAAATGATATCAATAAATAATAATTACTATTAATTCCTTTTCCCCCCTTTCTTTTGCGTTTACATAAATGACGTCATTTGGACGAATTTATTCAAAATATTTTCAGTTTATAAATTAAATTAAATGCTGACAGACGATTGAATCCTGACAATAGAAATGTGGGTTTTTTTTTTTTTTTTTTTTTTTTTCAAATTTTCCTGGAAAACATAATTTAATCACAATCTTGTCTTCATTATCGATTGAAATAAAAGATAAATTCAATTTCAATTTGAAAATGACGAATAAAAAGAAACTAATAATCCCTATCGGGATCCTTTTCAATGTTTTTCCCTTTTTTATCACAAAAAAACTGAGTAATTAGTTGCCATCATTACAGAAATGTCATTAAAATTAGAAAAAAATTAATATCTCGAAAACTAATTCCAATTTCAAAATTCTGTTACCAGTTTTGACATCCGCGGATTTTTATGGACAATTGGTATTAATTTCATCATCAAGCGTTTAATATTTTATTAAAAATAGCCCTGAAACATAATCAGTCGTTTAATCAGTCGTTTCATAAAATCGTTTCATAAATTCGTTTCATAAAATCGTTTCACAAATTCGTTTCATTAGGATTTTATATATATAGGGTAGAATATAGGGTAGATTAAAATTTTAATCTTTAGTTACATTTAAAAGAAACACCATGCAAAAATTCACTTTAGATGGGAAGTTATGCCGAAAAACAGTTTGATATATTTTTATATGACCAAGAGGTAATTTTATCTTAAAAGTCAATTTTCTCAAAACGGTAATTTTGGTCATTGCGCGCAGGTTTTCTTAGAAATGGATGGATAGAATTTAATAAAATTTTGACTGAAGGTATAAACCTTTACAGATTCACAAAATGACCTACTATTATGTTCATCAACTAAGGAATTTTTAGAAATTATGACTATTTTTTTAAGTTCAAAATTTTGAGCTTTTAATTAAATTTTTTTTTCTCAAGAACTAACCATTATATTTTTCCCACTGTATTTCCGCTGACATTTTTTAAACACACACAAAAAAAAATGCCTCACTGGGACAAATCAATTAAGAAAAATACTGATTAAATTTCAAATTAAATTAAAAAACTTTATATGCATTTAGAATCTTTTTCAGAACATTAACTTTTAGAATCTATCTCTTTTAATGTGGGTTTAAAATTTCATGTCCAAAAGTAAATTAGATGTGGAGTTATTGCTACACTGCAAAAAAAAAATGTCGATTTTACAGTATAATACTGGCACCGCAGTTGTCAGTATTATACCGTAAAATTAACAGTAATAAACAGTAAAATAAGCAGTAATACACTACCGCGCATGCGCGGAAAGAATTGAAATTATCCGGTATTTAGACGTGATGTAAGCGAGATAAAAGCAAAAGCGATAGCGCCGTTTGTTGTCACAATCATTATACATTTCTAAAAAGTGCCACTGGATTTTGGTTGGCGTCCAAAACTGAACTACCATTTTTTTACGTCAACTGAGAAATCCATAATGAAAAAAATAGAACTTTGCCGCTAATAAGGAACTGTTAAATGAACTTATAATCATTATTTCAAGCTCTTTTTTACCGTAACACTATTTTTAATAATTTTAATTTCCTGGAATCCTTTACTTTTGTGATTTTTTTATTAAAAAATGAAATCCTATAACCTATAATTTAAAAAAAGTAATTGGTAATTTGTGATCAAGGTATGCAATCAAGAAGAAGTAATTAATATCCAATTCTAATCCTTATAATTAAGAATTCAAATATCAGTTAAAATTACGTCATGCTGCCGCAATTTTCTCTTTAATTTTACGAATTAAAAATGCATTTCAAGTATAACGTCATTTTCACAGGCGCAAACTTTTCACACGTACTTTATGTACGTTACTTTTATGATTAATCTCCATGTATACAAATAAAAATCTATTTTGTTTTTATCAAAAAATGGCATAAATAAGGTTCTAATGCATAAAGATAAAATAAACCCAATTGACAATATTCCCGTTACGTCAAAATAAATATGAATTTTTATTCGCTTATAAAAATAAAGTTCACGTGAATAAATATTTTTAGCGAAATTTAACTTGAAGATTGCAAAATACGGCCAAAAAACCACGTGTCTGAAAATTTTAGTTATTACTCTTTTATCCTCGCATCAGTGGAAGTAATCCGATTGCCACCATTTTGAAGAAAATAAAATACAAACACTTAAAATTAAAATTCTGCTAATTAATAAAAGTACTGAACAAACGAATACACGATAACAAATCTGTGGCCAAATATCTTTCATTTAAAAACTAAATTCAACCGTGATGAAGATCATGGAATGCATTCTGTATTAAGTTTTGAATGAAATACATTCATATTTTAACTGTCTGTATGTCTCTATTCTCTAGTTTCGGTAATTTTCTCTTCTGATGTCATTTTTACCATCATTCTAATGAGTTATATTCGGCTTTTCTCCGTTAATTTTGTTCTATTCCTATATTGGTCACGTGGTCTTGTCGCCGGTTTGAAGGTCTCGTTACATTTTCTTTTTTACTTTATTCTATTTCTTTCTTTTTTTTTTTATTCCAGTATGCACAATCTTCACCAAAAATAATGTTAGAGCATGTAAAGTGTTCTAACTTTCTTTTTGCGGAAAACTGCGAACGAAATTTTGAAATTATGTAAATCAAGACAGCTGAATAAGTCAGTATCTGGTTGATCAATCAATCGAATTAATTATTGAATTGTGGGAGAGATTTCGCCAATTGAACCACACAGATAAGATGACAAAAAGAATGTTAAGAGAAAGTGGGGAGGGACAGATAGTAATGTGAATTTGTTTTTCTTTGTATAAAAATGTTAAATAGTTATTTTTGTCTTATTATGTATCCAAAAATTCTGTACGAGAAACTTTTGAATTTCTATCGAACTTCCAAAAAATTTTCGGAAACTTTCTGTATATCAGAAATGACGGTGCAGCGATGGGTCAAACTACGGACGGACTTTTTCTCGTGAGGTTCTCAAGAGGTGTGGATGCAAGAAGATACTTTCAAGGAAAGAGGTGACGAGAGTGAAAAAAGAAATTAGAAAGTTAAACGACAAGAGAGAACGCGTTACGGCAGCAAAAGTTCAGAACAACTGCGAGCTCAACCAGGTTTCTAAAAGGACAAAGCAGAGGACCATGAGAAGGCTGAAATTTCGATATTGTCGGCCAACCAAAAAAGTTGTATTACCAAAGAAAAAAAAACACAAGGAGAAACGACGCGAGTTGGCACAACGATGGATAACGGACTTTCACAATGGTTTGCAACAGTTTTCACGGACGAAAAAAGGTTTTGTCTTGACGGACCAGATGATTTGTCCAGTTGGATAGAACATGGGCGAAAACTGATAAAAAAATTAATCGCCAGAATGAGGGTGGTGGCATTATGGTGTGGGGTATGATTCTATCGAATGACTACCTTCACATTTAATCTGTTGAAGGTCGGGTAAAAGTAAGCTGCGCCGCAGGTGCCCATGAGGGAGCGCACCGCGCGTAGACGACCACCGAACCCAAGTACTGAGAGACTTTTATCGCGCCAGTAGCTTTGACTCGCTACGGCGCTTCGGCCGATCAGGGGGCCGATCCAATACGGACCCTGTAACCTTGAACCCACGTGTCGACGACGTAGGCCGTTGCGATACGCGGCGAAACCATGGGGAGTCACCGCGAGACACTTGGAGACGGGCCGACGTACCCCAGCAGCTTCGTAGCTGGAAACCCAAAAGGGAACCAGGCTCTATTAGGCCTTAAGTCGGGATGTTCCAACCCGTACTTCCTCTACCACAACTCGAGGGGTGTGAAAACCTACAGAGATAGTCACGGTTCTCTCTCGTAGTGAACCTTGAAGGTCTGGTAAATTACAGTGTTTGCCATAAATTTATCGGCCACGATATCAAACCAATATTTCATCAATGGTTTGGTAGCAAAAATATCTATTTCAACAGGATAATTGCCCGTGTCACCTTTCGAAATCAACGCTGCAATTTTTCCGTGACATCCAATTGGATACTTTCGATTGGCCCTCGAAGAGTCCTGATCTAAATATCATTGAAATTGTAGGGGAAAAGATGTCCGACATCATTTATGAGAAGCAGCTGCAATATACGAGTAATAACCTGGATGAACTCTAGCGAACAATGGAGATCAACACGAATCGCATCGAATTTACCGAAAACCTGTACAAATCGCTTTCCAAATCAATGTTATTGCTTCAAAGGGAAGCATACATAACTAAACACTAATTAATGTTAATTCTACCGCCAATGTTCGTTTTTTTAGTTTATAACGTTCTTTATGACGTTTTCAAATTAATAAAAATGTTGTGTTTTGTTAAATGTTCGAGTTTTTCTTTTCTTTTCTTTTTTCTTTTTTTTTTTTTTTTTGCGTTGAATTTTCGAATATATCTTGTGATTTTGGTTTTATTTGTAGTTCTGATTTTTCTTGCTTGCCGAATTTACTGGAGCCTTTAGCAAAAAAACGTCGCCTAACATTCTCTTTCTTGGTAAGTGTAGTGCTTGTTGCTATTAATTTTAATATTGTCTTTAATAAACACTGCAAAAAATAATTGTTGATTTTACAGTATAATACTGTAAAATCAAAAATTATTTTTTGCAGTGAAGGTTGAAATGTCTATATATTACTTGCATGAAATAAATGTGTGAAATTAATACTGTTTTTATTGTAGAAAATGTTTAACCCTTTATTTTTTTGTCTTTCTCTTTCTGTCTTTTTTTTTTTTCTTTCCGTGCTGAATAACTTTTGTTTAGTAGACCTTGGAAATCTTATTTTAAACGGAAATAATCACTCTTAAAAATCTAATATATGCTACTTAATTTATTTTTTCTTAACAGTATGTTTCCATTTTAGAATCATTTTAACATTGTTTATTGCACGAAGCAGATTGACACGTAAACGCTTAACCATAAAAGCAATATAACTTCAACCGGCTCATTTTCGCTCACCTGTCGAGAAGCTAACGGCGCGGGATTCATCTTACCAAAACAAAAAATATAAATGGTCAGTCAAATAAAAAAATAAATAAGTAAGTAGACATCAAATTAAAGGAACAATTTCAAATCTGGGGTTGAATTATAAGTAAAAGACAAAGAACGACGCGTGGCAAGTGACTATAGGTTCAAGGTAATGAAGTTATAATAAAAAGGGAGCGGCAGTTTTATGGGAGGAAAGGTGTAGGAGTGCCTTGAATGTCAGAAATGATGCCTTGAACTCGATTTGATGTTTTTAATTACCGTCGAAACAGTTATTGTATATTTGTAACTTTCTGTTAAAATATTGTATAACTTTGTTAATTTAATATGACTTTTTGATCATATTAAATTAATGATAAAGTCTTCTTCGAATTCAAGAGGGTGTGTGGTCTGCTTTATTGTTATACCCCACCTAAGTATATTCCAGTTTCAAGCAGTTTCACTTTCGGCAATTTTCTTATCAGAATTCATAGAAAATCCAGGGATGTAACTTGATAATAATGATTACCAAAAATTACAATAAAATTTAATGATGCATGACAAATTTTCAAATGCTTTTCTAAACCAGTCATGTACAACTTGTGGCCTGCCTGCCTTATGTGATCCTCGACTAATTTGCTAGCGACTCGCCTCATTAAAAGGAAAAAAAAAGGCGACGAAATATCATCCATTGGGCATAGATTATGAAACACTTTCCAACAGTAACAGAATATTATAAAGAAATTTCATTTTTTCATACAATGAAATGAGATAAGCAATCTAAATAAGCAATTTAAAAAACACATAACTCAGTAAAAATTCATTTTCAGCGATTGTTCTACATATCCGGTAATGTGTGCTAATTCTTTTCAACAGCCTTGTATATAACCTATTAAATTTATACACACCACTTAATACACTAGAAATTAGATAAGTTACGTTGTATAAGTTAAAATGCATTCCACAACTTAAAATGCACGCAGTGCTGTAGTTGGGTGGGAACGCATGGGAAATATTTGGTTTGTTACTGTAAAAAAAATAAAAATAAAAATAAATAAATAAATAACAATATCGCGTACGAGCACAAGCCCCTTTCTTTTTCCTGCACACTGGTGAAAACTATACCCGTTTCAAGAGCATTCAACTGTATGAGTAACACCATGACCTATGCGAAAAATTCACCCCTTATTGAAAGAGCCAGTTTACTTATTTTCATAAGCCGTGTAGCTGTTAATTTCTTAAAAGAATTTTGTCCTGAACCATATGTGAAATCTTGGTTGCGTTGCGATAAGGAAGAATATTATCAGACGAGACAGCTTGTCGTAAATCAGAGAGCACAGAAAATACCTCTCATTATCGTTCTTAAAGGAAACTTCTAAGTGCCAATAACTTATAATATGGATTTATTTCTGTTGTTTCAATTAAATTTTGATTTGATAATGGAAAATGTTACTATGAGATAAATATGGCTTTTAGATAAATGCTATACAAATACAATACTATAAAAACTAGAATATAATAATTATAACTGCTAATAAAAAAATGTCGTTCTTTTGGCTAAATGTTTTAAATTGGCTTTTGACTTAGCAAAAATCCGGCAGCATCAACATCTACTCTATGAAAAGGTGAGTTCCCACACATATTTTTTTCCAACTACAGCACTGACTTTCAGCAGTTAGGTCGTTGTCAGTCCTTTAACCGAATTCTTATGTGCGTCTCTGTAAATGAACGAGAAATACTCTGCACTCCATAATCTATAAAAAAAAATATGTTGCAATGCACCTAAGTGATGCTTTTAAATTTCATTATGTTTAAAGTATCGTCACATCATTAAAATGAACCGCAAACGATTTCCCTCCATAGATCATAATGCGGAATGGAATTCTTTTGTGCGCCCCTGTAATTGAACTACACATTCTACTTAATCTATACTCTTAAGAAAACATGTTATAGTCCACCTCAGTGATGCATATAAATCCCATTATGTTTAAAATATCATAAGACCAATAAAATTCACCGCAAATGATTTTTTTTCCAAAGGCCATAATGTAACGGAAATATTTTGTGTATCCCTGTAGACGAACTTCAAAGGATACATACTTCATTTTCAATAGCGAACATTCTATAGTAAACCTGAATATTTTATAAAAATTACATGCCAATTCGAGTATATTTATGAGATTTAGAGCACGAACAGACAAACCGAATTCATAAACACCTTTCAACTTATGTTGGAAAGTGTTAAAAAAGAGAGAGAGCTGGTTTGATATTAGCACTATTTGGTCCATTTAAATGTCAAAAAAAATTATCGGTCTGTTTTGCCCTTATTTTTAAATAATACTCATAAAAACATGCATTTTTAACCAGATTTTCCTCTTTTTAAGTGCGTTCGTAATTATATAAATACGTAGCACCTATAGTCGTCGTCTAGTCCGCCCGTCTGTCTGTCTGTCCGTCTGTCCACATATAACAGCGCAAAAACTACCCAACCGAATGGTTTGAAATTTAATATATATAATCGTTGCAGAATTTTGTCGAGTCATTTCAAATTTTATGAAAATCG
The DNA here is from genome assembly GCA_963931845.1 of Maratus michaelseni. NCBI lineage: Eukaryota > Metazoa > Arthropoda > Arachnida > Araneae > Salticidae > Maratus > Maratus michaelseni. The sequence continues at coordinate 265,606,960 of OZ007594.1, forward strand.
AATCAGAACTTAAAAAGATATTAATAAAAGTTTTCTTTATTCTATTAAATCTTATCATACGTATAATCTATTATGATAAAAGTTCAAATCATGTGACTGAGGAAAACAAATACGGGCTAACCACATCTTTTTCCATATGCCAAGCGGCCATTTTTATTAAAAATTAATTTTTCGAATAAAATTGCGTAAAAGTTACATTTTTAGAAAGATCGTTCAAAAAAATTGTTTGCTTGAGAGATGAGTTACATTCAAAAATCTACAGATTCTGAGACAACTTCAGTGAAAATTAGGTCAACAACCGAATACCTCAATCCATTAAATAAACAAAATATTCATTCATCGTGAGTCATAGAAATATTAACCATGGAGGCAATAATTCGCAAAGCAAGATCTCCATGGTGAATTTACAGCTATGTCTGGTGTCGGGAAGAGAATCGCATCTGTAAACATGGCATATGTAATAAGAAAAAAAAAGGCATCCTCATTTCGTTCATAGCAGACGATATAATTAATTTCACTGAAATAATAACGATGATTTTTTACATTGTAAAACTAGTTATAGCACGAAACGAAAGCACGCCATTTGTCACGTTTAACGTACAATTTCCAACTCTTTTTTTTTTTTTGTCTGTGACGATAAGTGCCAAATGCTATCTGATGTTTTGAATGTCAGAATTGATGATACCCTTAGTTCGGTTACATAACGTTGTATAACTTGGTTTATGTAACTGCTTCGATTTCAGATGTATTACTTTTACAAAGGTCAGGTCAAACTCCTTTCGGATTCAAGTATATTGACATCTTCCTTTTTTGCTATTTTAATTAGAGATTTATGCTATGCCACCTAAGTATATTCCAGTTACAAGCAGTTTCACTTTTGGCAATTTTCTTATCAGAATTAATAGAAAATTCAAAGGATGTAGTAACTATTAGATACTAATAATGATGACAAAAAATTAAAATGAATTTAACGATGCATGACAGATTTTCAAATGCTTCTAAGCCAGGTATGCACAGCTTGCGGCATGACTGTCTCGACTAATTTACTAACGACTCGTCCCATTAAAGAAAGATGGAGAGATAAAGAATATATGTAGGTCTGCTTTAACATTGTTTTTCGATGCTCTTAAAACACATGCATTTTTTAACCAGATTTCTTCTTCTTTTTTTCTGTGACGCTAAGTGCCAAAAGTAATCCGATGCCTTGGATGTCAGAAATTAGGATACATAATGTTGTATAACATTGTTAATGCAACACTGTTTCAATTTCAGACATATTGCATTTGCAAAGGTCAAACTCCTTTTGAATTCCAGTACTCTGTGTTCTTTCTTTGTTGTTCTGTTAATTAAACTTTTAAGATGTACCCACCTAATATTATAGTTTCAAGCGGTATCACTGTTGGCAATTTTTCCATCACACTGTAAAACAAGAACGAAAAATCATGTGTCAAGCATAGATTATGTAACACTTTCCAACACTTCCAAAATAATTTTACAAATCATTACTGGTTAATAAGGTGAAAGATGATATCTAAGTAAACAAGATCACCCAGCCGGAGCACCAACCTGTAAGGGTTTGTGGCGTAAAACCTCCGGCGGTAGATTCCCCTTCACTACCCAGCAATATCACAGCTCAAAGACGAACCCGAAACAAGGGTTGTTGGAATTAAATCAAAACAAAACAACACCCTACCAACTTAGTGCGAAAACGCTGCTTCACGCAGGGAACTAAAAAAAAATAAACGAAGCGAACCGAAAACAGAATACTACTAAAGCTAATTTACAAACTAAGAATTATAAGAGACTCTAAAGATAGATTGGTTATATCTGTCTCACTAAACCTAATTCTAAAGCTAAAATAAACCAAAAACAAATACATAGCCTCCCATACAAGGCAATTACTCTAAAATACAATTACCAATTATATAGCTACTGAAATCACAAAATTTACAGCAAAACAAAAAAAAAAAAAAAAACAATAAAAAAAACAATAAAATTACAGAGCATCTCACCACGGAGAGTTACAGTATATTACAAATGAAACATGAGATGTGAGCAGATAACTTGCTACCCATATACATACACAACTGAAAATGCAAAAGTCAATGTAGATCAGCAGAATTTACAACATCCAGTTTGATATAGTTTAGTTCACCTCCGCAGAAACCAAGCTATCAAATGAGGTCTCTTTAAAAATCACTCATCAGCCATTCACTGACCGAGATCCAATGAAAGCACCACAGCTTACAAGATAGCAATAGTCCATAACTGTAGTTAAAGTAGCAGCCAGAATTGAATGTCAATGTTATTTAACAAGTAAAGTCCAGATATGCCACAAAAGTCAATTGCAGGAATTAATTCCAGCATTAAAATCACACTGAAAAGTATGAAACAGGAATAAAAGCATTAAAAGAATCATTCACAGTTAACGTTCCAGAATATATCAGCAAACCGACTGCAACAGTGACAGCTGAAGAAGAGCCAACTCAGTAAAGCAATACTTTAACTAAAGAGTAGTCGCACAACTTTAACTAAGTAGAAACATTATCACTGCAACTTGCAAGGATTTAAAACAAATACCACTGAAAAGCTATAACAACTAATTAGTCTTGGAAAACTGAAGAGCAGGTGCATAAAAAAGAACAGTCCAACGCATTACAAAAGCTCATTCTATCAAATGGCTGAAGTAAATGAGTGAAGTCCGTCATGTCCATAGTCTTAACCGCATAGTCTTAGTCGCATTAACATGTGTAAATGATGAAGGATACTACATGTAATGATTTATACTGCAACATCACTGCAACTTGTTGAAGAAGAAAACCAGCTGAAAGAACATTGATATAAAGATAAACAGGAAAGTCATACTTGAACACCGCTTTAGCAAAGCCTTAACAAAATAAAACTAAATCTATGAACTCGATAATGATTAACGTGCAAAGGTTGGAAATGGCAACGTCCCAATTCACAACTAACTTATAGTTCATAAACAGTAGTTACACTATGACTCAATTAAAACTTATATCTAATAAAAGAATATAAATCATTCATTATTATAGTTTAAAGTCAGACGAGCAAAATATTCAGGATTTAAGATGACATTTTTTAAGTTCCACCTTACAGATTTATCTCTGTCAAAAGTGAAGTGTTCTGGCATTAAAGAGCATTTACCAAAAATGAAATGAAAAACATCTCCTTTCTTGCCACAGTCACAGAGGTCATTTCTATGTTTTCCTATTTTATAGAGGAAACTTGAAAAACTGCCATGACTAGAAAGATAATAAACTAAAATTTGTTTTCTACAGATAAATTCAGTGTTAACCTTCTTTAAGACATTATAGGTATCCCTACCATCCGCTGAAGCTATCCAGGACTGCTGCCAGGTATTAATCAACTTATCCCGATAATACAGTTTCAGCAAAGAGACTGGATATAAAATTTCAAGTAACGGAGCATGAGAGTCAGCAGAAGTGGCCCGCTTTGCTAAATCATCTGCTCTTTCATTACCATGTAACCCGGCGTAAGCCTTTATCCATCCAATATAGATTTGTCTGCTACCAGCGGCCAGAAACTTTTTATAAATAGAATGTTCTAATTGATTGTTGGGAAAAGCCCTAAATATTGATTTAACAGAGGAACTACTATCCGAATAGATACGAACTGAGTTATGAACTGAATTTTCAAACCATTGTAATGCACTATCCAGGGCCGTTAACTCGGCCTGATAAACAGAATTCAGACTTCTTAACTTCACTTGATGATCATATATGTAATCGCCCTTGTGAAAGACTGTAAAGACCGAGCCCACGCCATTGTTCATCTTCAAGCCATCTGTGAAAATTATAGGATCAAACGAAAAAGGAACTTTATCAGTTACTGGATCCAGCTGGTAGACGTTCTTTATGTTCAGATATTCAGTAAAGTCAAAAGTATGCATTCGTGGCATAAAATCCGTATTCTTCAACGTAGTGTCACCAATTTTAATACTACCCGTGAAATAACCTAGAGCCAAGCATCTTGAATACAATCTGCACACCAGGACTGTGAGGCCGCGGCAAAGTTCTCTAACCACTAAGCCATCTATCAAATCGTATCCGGGAACCTTACTAGTTGACTGTTGAGACAAGACGTGAAACAATTCTCGACGTGTAACAGCCGAGAATTCATCGTCATTATCGTATACTGTATTAGGATTAAATTCATGAATAACATCCGGTTGACTATCTATCTTGAAATGTTCATTCATTAGACTATTGGCAACATCATCAAATGAATCAAATACAGTAGCGTTCTCAAGTGTGGTGAAAATTAGATCAGAAAATTTAAGGTTTTTCCCTCTTATATACTTATACAACGTTCCATATGTATCAGAAGTTTTTTCGCAAAAACTGAACCATGATTTCGTTTTAGCCTCTCTTACATGTTTTTTATAGAGATTACTTGAAGTAGTGAAAGCGTCTCTATAATCCTGATTGTTTGGATTACGAACATGTCTTCTGTAAATAGCATGGAGTCTGTTTCTCTCAACACGAAGTTCTTCGGTGAACCAATGAACTTTTGCTTTATGGCTCAAATAGCCTTTTCTGAAGCATCTCTCCATGGTAAAAGAAAGTTTTTCATAAAACTCTGCCATCCAATTTTCAAGTGCATCACAATTGTTCACCATAAACAGCTGTTCTAACAGAGTATCAGCAAATGGCCTAAAAACCCTTTTAAACTTATTAAAATTCTTATTTTTTGTTTTATATCTAGACCTAGTCTTAATAGTCAAGAAAGCAGTCAAGTGAAAAGACAATATACCTATGGTCACTATGTGAAAAGTTCAAATAATCCACTTCCCATGAATTCAAAAGGCACACAGTATTGTCACCACCTAAAGTTAAATCAGGGCGACCTCGAAGATTACCCTGCACAAAAGAATGTTCTGCATTCGAATCGTTCATAATGGAAATCTTAATGGCAATTAAATATTCCAATAGAGTTTCTGCTCTATCATCATCTGGAGCATAGCCCATGGCCTTGAGATTTACGTTGATATCCCCACCAATCAGCACATTTGAACAATCCGTGAACAAAGGCGCCCACGATTGTAGATCTTGTTCAATATCGCCTGAGGGAGCCGAGTAATGAGAACTGATGTTAAGTACTGAATTGTTCACATTAAAATTAACAAACACCACGTTATCTCTGATCAGCGAACCTATACTCACATAATCCCGGTTAGTTATAGTTACCATAGCTGTGTTATTAAAAGAAAGAAAAGTAGGCCAGTTCAGGGGAATAGAGTGCGCTACACCCCTAAGGATGTAGGGATCCTGAGCCAGAACAATATCAATGTTATGTTTAGGAACATAGTCAACTAAAGCCTCATTGGCCTGCTTACAATGATGGAGATTGATTTGTAAAATTTTAAGACCCGCATTGACACCAGGAGAGCCTAGCGCAACCTCATAAACGTTTTACCAACAATGACTTCCTATGATCTTGAAAAACTCGACAATCTGGACTATCCGCTCTGTGTTCTACATCGCCATCAGGATTTGAAAAATAACAGTTACTACATCTCACCTGCTCCGAAGAACATTTCCTAACTGAGTGAGGTCCCGAGCACTTCACACATCTCTCTTCTCCCTTACAGTTAAATGACTGGTGCCCGAAAGCCTGGCACTTAAAGCACCGCGTTATTGGAATGAAGTCTACTACACGGTAGCGTTCAAATTCAACACAGATCCTTTTTCGTGTCAGTAACAATTCTTTAACCTCTGTGTCAACATCTATCATCCAGTTTGTCCTACCAGCACGAGTCGGCGTCTTTCTTATAATTTGAATGTCACGCTCTCTGTCGCCAATCAACTTTCTTATCAGCTCTCTGGTATTCGAATCGAGACTAGGATCCGCTATCCTATCAAGTACACCACCACAGACACTCTGTCCCAGCTGAAAATCAGCGATCATCTTGTCCAAAGCACCCCTCAGCATACCTTCATTCACCTCCGGCTCAACACTCAAAATCAGTAGACGCTCCCTCCGCTTCCGGGGAATGTTCACCTTGACCCTATCCTTCAGCTCCTCTCTGGAAGATATCAGATTCTTCATTTTCATCGAATCCTGTTTATCTCTCAGTCTAAGGATGACTTGCCCTGCCTTTGTCACTACCACGTCACTTGGCTTTGGGGCATCCTCTACCTCTCTACACATATCCCTCAGTTCCTTTTTCAAAACTTCCAAGTCCTGGTCCTCATTCAAAGGAGCTATTACCACCGTAAAGTCATCCGGAGGAGTAGGCCGCTGATTCCGTAATGGCGTCTCCTCAGCTGCACCCATAGCATGTTTTGTAATCTTGGACGGCAAATCGTCATACGCCCTGTAATTTTCTGTCAAGGCCTGTAATTTCGTCTCATAGACAACATTTTCTTTGAAAACCGAAATAGTTCGTAGTGAAATAAAGTCTGTTATCTTTTTTAAGTTAGACATAGCAACCTGAGTCACCTTATTTTGTCTAACTCTCATGTCATAGATCCTTGAATTAAGAAGTTGGACAGCTGCCGGAAAATCCATTGTGTCCGCTTCCCTCAACAAATCATCAAAATTATCCATCCAAGACTAAAACTAAAACTACTCCTACCAAAAAGACCAGCCCAAAAAGTAACTTCACAAAAACCCGTGACTCCACTGACAACAACGTACTCTACCTACCCGGAACACAAAAGCACTTAATCACAATGTCAAAGACTCAGAAAACCACAAAATACGCCAACAACTGTAAAATTACCAAATACCAGAAATGTTTAGGCAACTCACAACGAAAAAACAAACTATTGTTGTATATAAAGGCCACCTTAATGTGGTCGGCACTAAAGAAATTGATCCAAAATGAAAAATAGAATGAGAAAGACTAATAGCCGACGATATATTACTATCCAAAACTATCACCAGTCATGTGACAGACTCAACATGTGATCCCCAAAAACGACACCCACAAAAGAACAAGAAAAACGAACTAAACACGTGACCAACAGCCAAAAGCAAAGCCAATCAGCAAATACACCACCAACATGTGACCCAAAACTGCTCACAAACCTGCCCAAAAGCCCCCGAAAAACCAAGGAAGAAAAACAGGCTACCGAAATGACGCAGAAGCAAAACACAGCGAAGCGTTACACCTGAAAACAACAAACTAACATATGCAATCCTAATACGCAGAACGCAAAACGCAACACCTAGCAAAAGTTAGCAGCCAAAAACAGCTCAAACCTGGCAACTGCCAAGATGGCGATCAAAACAAAACGCCGTGAAACGCCCACCGAACAAGAAAAATCATCAAAACTTGAAAAATACTGTAAACAAATGAATCAAAGACAAGAATTAGATGGGTAAGAGTTAATTAATTAAGAATTCAAAAAGATTTAACTAATTAATAAAGAAATTAATTATTAAACAAGTACTTTAAGGTTACAAATTTGCGTGAAGCTTGCCGGAAAGAAACAAAGTTCAGAATCAAAGAAAATATTGTTAAAAATACAGGATAAAACACACTGAAATATTTAATTATGATTAGTTAATGGGATTATGTAAGAAATAAAATTGCTGAGTAAATAATTACCACTTAACATGACTTCGAAATGAGAGCTCACAGAAACACGTCAAACACTGACCAAAGCATAGGGGAAAGTAAACAATTTTGAAAACGCATAACACATTTAAAAACACAATTTCAGAAATTACCAACAATATTCGGAAAAATGTGCGATTTATTTTAAGCAGCCCTGTGTATGATCTCTGTATATGATTTATATATATATATATACCACATAGAATGCTAAATTTTAGTTCAGTTTAGGAAACGCATAGTACAGTTTAATATTCCCCTTCTGGAATTGCCGTCAATAAGTGGAAATATACTCAAGAACTTTTGTGCTGCCATGTATATAATCTATGGAATTTATACACACCAAGTAATATATAAAAAAAGAGTTAAATTTAAAAATGCGCTCAGCAACTGAAATCGTATACTTCCAGCAATTATTGTTAACAGACTGTACCGAATTCTTTTGTGTGTCCCTGTAAATGAACGTAATTCTATACACACATATTCCATTGTAAGCCTGTAATAACACTTTAGGGATATATATCCAGTTTAAAGTGTTTGAAACAGTGAAACATTATTAAAAGAAACCGCAAACGATTTTCTCCATTAGATCGTATGTAACGGAATTATTTGGAGTGTCCCTGTAAAGGAACTATAAGTGTTATGCACACCATATTCTATAATAAGCCTCTTGTAGTGATATATATCAACTTCAATATGTTTGAAATTGTGTAATATCATTAAAATAAATCGCAATTGATTTTTCCTCCATGGACCGTAATGTAATGGAATTCTTTTGAGTGTTCCTGTATTTAAAAAAAACTATAAGTATACACTACCGCGCATGCGCGGTAGTGTATTACTGCTTATTTTACTCTTTATTACTGTTAATTTCACGGTATAATACTAGCAGCTGGGATGCCAGTATTATACTGTAGAGTCAACAATTTTTTTTTGCAGTGTAATATCCGAAAAACATGTATTCCAGGTTGAGAAAAAGGGTTAATGTACTATAAAAACTGCTCAGAAACATTTCAGAAAGTCGGTGGCAGCAAAAGAAACTTTGATATTATAAATGCTTCTTTAAATCTCGAAAATATATTATTTTCTGAGGTTCTTAAAGATAAAGATCGATTTTTGGAATCGTGGACAACTTGAAAAGGTTATTGTATATCTTCTTCGTGGATATATTATATTTGCCGAAACGTCAGTTGAGGCTCATTCTGGAGACACGAAATGTTTTTGGTTGCCGTAGGTTTGTCTGTTCCGCGATAACTGTCGCAAAAATGATCTGATTAGGTTGATTTTTGGTACACTGCAAAAAATAACTGTTGATTTTACAGTATAAAACTGGCACCCCAGCTGCCATGCGCGGTAGCGTATTATTGCTTGCGCGGCAGCGTATTACTGCTTATTTTACTATTTAATACTGTTAATTTTACGGTATAATACTGGCAGCTGGGGCGCCAGTTTTATACTGTAAAATCAACAGTTATTTTTTGCAGTGTAGGTAATGTTGCGGCGAGGTACCCGGAATTAGCTGTATAGTTTTTAATTATATTTGGTTCATTCGTTCGAAAAATATCGAACATTTCTTTTAGGTCATAATGCTTTTCAATGGGAAGTCAGACGATTTTTTTTAATTTAAACATTCACCGAAAAGAAATTCTCGCATTCGGATAATTGTAAATGCTAAATTATGGATGCTAAATTTACGAAATGGAGATCTTAATTTAATCTAATCGCTTTGAAAATTTGCCAATATATTTATTAAAACTTCAAAATTAATTGCATAAATTATTGGGAAATTTTACGCATGAATTTGAAAATGATAAAACATTTTAATTTCTCAATTTTTACAAAAATTTCCAATGCATTTTTCTTTCTCTTTTATTAATGTTTGCTAAGCAACTATATTTCAAAAAATATCAACAAAGGAAAATTCAAGTGAATCGCATTATTTTGACGCGAATTTTATTAACAAAATATGTAATTTTCGGGTGATTTAAGTTTTTAATATGCTTTTTTTAATGAAATAGATGAGAATTTATTTTAACTACTAAAGAAAGATTACCAAATCGGTTTTTCAAATGTAAATAACAAAAACGTTGAATGTGTAAATTGAATATAGGTCACATAAGAGGAATTTACATTTGTATAAGTATATTTTATACATGAAATTTTATTCAATTTCAGCAACATATGATGTTTAGTAGTTGAAATATAACTATTCTTTTAAGGACAGGATAAAATCTCTAGTACAAAGAGATGGTTATTGTAATGAAATTAAAATAGTAAATATATTCAGACATATAGTCAAGAAACGAATTAGATAATTGCTGGAAATTAAGAATATAAAATTAAAGCGACAACGGGAGGTTCAGGGGGGCTCCGCCCCCTTTAAGTAATGTATTGTTATTCTGGAAAAATGCAGTAATAAATAGTTTATCCTACCATTGCACAACATTATGTTTAATGCGATACTTCTAAAATTTCCGAAACTTTCGATAAATTTTATATTCTTATAAATGTATAAATAACTTTAAAAAATTAAATATTATGCAGATAATGTTAAAATATAGTGAGATTAATGAACAATAATTTACAGAGCTGACGTTGAGGCCTCTGATCTGTAGATTTACTAGATTAAGAAACATTTGTCTTTTTTTATAGTGTAATACCATTGTTTACTCAAATAAAATAGTACATCAAATAATATGCTAAGCTAATATAATTTTAATTTAAAAAAACTTTTTTATTCATTTGATTTCAGATTTTATTCGTCAATTTATGTTCGGGATGCGGGAAGAATATTTGGGTGGTGTCTCTTCATTAAATTTGGCTGATTACACGTAAGACCAAGTGACTGACTTGACCTCGATTTTTACTATAGTTCAGTTGTGATACTCAGAGATGAGAAAAACTTCAACAATTTTAGTTTTTCAATTTTTTCAATTCATGTTTGTCTGTAAAGCATAATTGTTGAAAATGAAAATGTTTATTTGACAATTAACACTTTGCCGTCCACATGTCTCGTAAAAATACTAATTCGTAAAAATACTCATTCGTAAAATGTTGAAATGATTGATTGACACAGAATTTAGAAACAAATTTATTTGAAAATAAGTAAAATCTTTTCTTCATTATTTGATAAAAGGGAATTTTTTATTCCAAAATTCTGGTGCCAATGTAGCATTTAAGGATTAAAATTAAGTTACTTTACGTACGACACCACTGTGGTGCCGCCGGACGGCAAAGTGTTATTAGCACCCGAAAACCATGTTAACATGAGAAAACATAAAAACGCGATTACTCATGTTACGTAATGTTCCGGATTCAGAAAAATTATCAATACACTACAAAAACTACTCGGAAACGTTTCGAAAATCCGCTGCAGCAAAAGAAACTTTGTTTTACAAATGCTTCTTTAAATTACGAAAATATATTGGTTTGTGAGTTTTTCGAGAGTATCTGAAATTTCGTATAAAAGATCTCGTACCTGTGCACTAATGTTCCCAGGTCCACTGTCACAAAAATTGGGACAGTGAAACAAAGAAAGCGGGACAGTGCCTTCTAAATCGGGACATAAAAATACAGTAAACCCTATGAAAACGGAACCTGTCTGTAACAGAATTCAGTCTTAAACATAAAAACATTTCATTGTCCCATACGGTATAGGAATACAATACAACTATATCTGTTAAGACTAAAGACTGTTAAAACTAAATTTATCTCTTGTCCCTTGTGATTCCGTCTTAGCAGGTTTTATTAGAATAAAAATATTATACAGTAAAACCTGTGAAAGCAAAATTGCTAGTGGCTGTAACATAATTCCAATTTAGTAAGTATAACTGTAATGATATTGCTATAGTGTACAGGGACAATGAAATTTTTACTTTTAAAACAAAAATCCGTTATAAATGAGGTTTTTTTTACACAGAGTTTACTGAACAAAATACAGTAAAACTTGTGAAAACAGAATAGCTAACACTAGCAAAAGTTGCGTTTTAGACAGGTTTTCGTCTAAGCTGGTAGATTTCTAGATTTGTACGCCTCAGGGAATATAAGGGATTTAAGGGGTTGAAATACTAGAATATTTGTAAAGTAATTGTCGCCCTATTTAAACACAGTTTTTTTTTCATTAAATAAAGCAAATACTACTTTCGAAAAATCTGGTACTCTTCTCCCGAGCCATGAAAACCGTGGATAAGTAGATAAAACCTTTTGATATTGTCTTTATATTTATGCACATCAACATCTGATTTCTCAATTAAAAAACTTATGCTTCCCTTACTGTATATGAGAGGTTATACCTTATTAACATATCAATGTCTTATAAATTTTTAATTATTCACACATCTCTCATTTTGAACTCATTTGCACAATAAAGCAGTTATTAAGGATTTCCCCCTTCTTATTCAAAGCCGAGAGAAAATAAATAGAAGTGCTATGTTAAAAAGAAAAGTTTTGCAAGAAAAGAACTGCATTTTCTTTAAGCGCTGAAATGCATCTAAGATAAAAAGTTCTTTATCATTATTCTGTGGAGTAGCTTTCATCAGACGTGTGCCTGACGCGTGTCATTTTGAGGACAACCACATTTCTTGATTTTGTTTAAGATTAATATTTCCAAATGCGTCTCAAATTATTCCTTGAAAGAGAAATTAAACGGTACAGCAAAGCAATGACAAATGAGCTTTTTTTAACAACACATTAAAAATTTTAACTTAATTCAAACACTAATTTACATTTTTATTTTAGTTTGATGTATGTACAAGAATAATTTTAGAAAAGATGTTTCGCTTTTAATGTATATACAGGTGTTCCATAGAACAGTGGTTTCCAAAAGTGATTTTCCTGAAGCTCGTGGTGAATTAGTTGGGGCACGCGAAAATTACATTAGTAATTGCGGAAAATGCAAAAAAAAAAAAAAAAAAAAAAAAGTTAAAATAAAAACATTAAAACAAAACTGCAAACTTTCTGTTTATAAAGTCAGACTTGTGTGTAAGTCAAATAGGCTACTCGTAACATGAAGGAACATACCTAAACTCTATGTAATTTCAATTGACTTCTGAAGGGCTTCCGAACTTACCATTTCATCCCTAGTAATAGAGCAGTCTGCCCAATACTGATTACCATAATAGTTACTATGACCTAAGATAAGGACCGGCGAACTGTCACTGAAAGCAATTGAAATTCCATAAAGTATAAACCTAGTAATTGGTTGATTGTTTGTTGCCATTATCCTCACCCACTCCTAATATCACGAGATTTCGCGTTTCTTTTATTGTTCTTTACTTTCTAATAATACTAGAAATATACAGAAGAAAAAAAAAATAAACGAAGCGTTATCGGGCATCTGGTTTCGACGAGTCCGCTTAAAATTAATTTGAAAGCAGGTTGTCATTTTAGTATTCGACTGGGCAGCATAAACTCATTAATTGATGGGTGTCAGCTTCATTCCTTCTTTGTATTTGTAAGTGCTTCATTTGAAATCTTCAGAAAATATTTAATGTTGAGTGACTTTATGTTGATATCGTGTTGTGGTTCAGAATGGATAAGTGGTTGAAAACTGGAATTCTTAAGACAACTGCATTAGTAACTATCACAATAACATTAATAACGAACAAAAATAAAAACATATGAGACAGGGTTTTGGGAAAAGGAGTATGCATAAGCATAAATGAAAAGTCTATAAGCAAGGGGTACGCGCGAAAAAACTAGGTTGAGAATTTTTTTTTTTTTCGCTGCACTAGAAGCTAGCCCCGGAAAATGTTGGTTTTCAAATAAAAGTACAACAATCTGGTATTTCAGCTGCAGTTGGAACCACTGAGCTCTATAATAATGTGGAGCTCAGTGGTTGGAACCCCAGGTGGACAGTTCCAGCACCTCCTTTGTCTCATTTATTAAATATACAAATATGACATTTAGTAATTTTTTTTTATAAAACAAACATTTTTTCGGGGTTATATTTTTGAGATACACTGCTTATATGTGTGTGTGTGGTCGAGGGTGTAATTAAGGCCTTAAGACAAAACTAACAAAAGTATCTTGTTAATCGGTGGACCAAAAACAATGCGCACTATATCTCCGGGATGTCAGTTTTGCATCAAACAAAAGTGATGCTTTGCGTGAAGAATAGAATGACCATCTCCTGTCACAATATTGAATTGCGGTAAGTCAACGCATTAGGAAAAAAGAGATCTTCCTCAAATACTAATTGACATCACAAACATTTCAATACAAGTGGCTTTCGAAATTTAGAAGACAATATCCAGAGGGCGCAAAAAAAGATATCTCTATGTATATGTCCATAACTCGAAGAACGAAGCAAGGCAATGACGACAAAGAACCTGAACCTCCACCTGTTCTGACATTATCTGCTGTTGCAAATGCCTTCAACGTCTTGATAAGGTAGGTGATTAAAATTATTATGATTAGAGATGATTATATACATTATTAGTGAAATTTTTAATGCATGTTATATCCACTATATTTTATAATGAATGTTATAGCAGGCTCGACGCGCATCGATCACAATAGATGGCACTTTACGAAAATGAGATTTTGAACAAAGACCGGAGAAAAAAAAACATAAACTGAATGAAAAATCATACGACAAGCATAGATTATGTAACACTTTCCAACACATCCAAAATACTTTTACAAATCGTTACCGTTTAATATGGTGAAAGAACATTTGATGTTGTCTCATTAAATAATTTGGAAAACGCATAACACATTTAAAGCACAATTTCAGGAATACCAACAATATTAGGAAAAATATCCGAATTGTATCAGTCCTGTATATGATCTATAGATTTGTATATATACTACACAGAATACTAAATTTTAGTTCAGTTAATAAACCCATATAGCACAGTTTAAAATTCCCTTTCTGGAATTTCTGTCAATAAACGGAAATGTACTACAGACCTTTTGTGCTGCACTGTATATGATCTATAGAATTTATATACACACCAAGTAATATGCAAAAAATTAGTTAAATTTAAAAATATGTTCCGCAACTCAAAATGTACTTCCAGCAATTATTGTTAACAGACAGTAATATAACAATTCTTTTGTGTGCCCCTGTAAACGAACGATGAATGCTATACACACAATATTCTATAGTAAGCCTCTTGTGAACACACTGAATGCACTCCAGTGATTGTATATCAATTTCAATATGCTTGAAATAACATATCCACTATTAAAATAGACTGCAAACGATTTATCCCCATAGACCCTAATGGAATGGAATTCCCTTGAGTGTCCCTGTAAAGGAACTATAACTGCTTTGTACACCATATTCTATAAGTAAGCCTCTTGTAGTGCACTTAAGTGATATGTATCAATTTATGTTTGAAACAGTGTAACATTATTAAAATAAACCGCGGAGGATTTTCTATGATAAACCGTAATGTAACGGAATTCTTTTGAGAGTCCCTGTAAAGGAACTATATAAGCACTACACACTTCATTTCAATACCAAAAATGTCATAGTAAACTTCAATAACATATATTAATTGCATGACAATCCGAGTACATTTACACGAGTTAGAGCACGGACAGACAGATAATGACATACAGACAAACCGAATTCATAAGAATTTTTTAACTATGTTGGAAAGTGTTGAAAAAGTCTGAAACTCGTGAAAACTTGTTTAAAAAATACAACTACGGTTGCATATTTCTTTTCTGTTTTTTATGTTTTGTCTAATTTTTGCCATGCTAACAATATTTTTTAAAGAAAGATTAATAAGGATAGTTTTTTCTTATTACATCAAAAATTATGATCTGATTACAAGGTTACTCATTATCACAATTCACAAATACTAAATATGATTTTAATAACTGGGTTGTTCTGCAAAGGTATAATGTTTTTGGATTGTTTTAAATGTATTTGGTCTATTCATAATTCCGTAGCGAAAATCGAGTAAATTTTAAGCGCAAAATATTTAGAGAAAAAAAAACAATTTTAATCAATCAAATATGTTCCATTCTGTTCAATAACTTTCTGCCATCTCTCCACGAGCTTCATTATCCCTCTTTCATAGAAATCCTGAGATTTTTGGGCAAAGAAGTCATCAAGTGGTTTCCGAGGACCTCCAATAAACTGAAGTTCTTGTTATTTAAATTGTTTTCTAGCGCCCGGAACAAGTGATAATCTGAAGGTGCAAGATCCAGATAATACGGTGGATGCGTCAAAACATCCCATCCGAGCCGCAATAATTTTTCCCGGGTCATCAGAGAAACGTGCGGTCTGGCGTTGTCGTGGTGGAACACAATGCCCTTTCTGTTCGCCAATTCGGACCGCTTCTGGTTGATTGCTCGCTTTAATTTGTCCAGTTGTAAGCAGTACTTGATCGAATCAATCGTTTGGTTGGGTGGTAGCAGCTCATAATAGACGATTCCTTTCCAATCCCACCAGATACAGAGCAGGATTTTCTTCGGGTGTATTCCAGTTTTGCGACTATCTGAGCCGTCTCTCCGCATTTTGATCACGATTTTTTTCGACTGGCGTTATTGTAAACAATCAATTTTTTGTCACAAGTGATCATCCGCTTCAAAAATGGTCCGTTTGAAGGCGTTTGAGCAGCGAATAACAAGAACTTCACTTCCACGTCCTCAAAAACCACTTGGATGACTTTTTTTCCCAAAAATCAAAGGATTTCTATGAAAGAGGGACAAGATGAGACCCGTCAAAACTTGAAGGCAAACATATTAAGCTCCCTTAGAAAAAAAGTTCATAACTAATACAATATTCATAGATTTTTTTTTTTTTTAAAGGCAAAAGTTTTTTTTTTTTTTTTTTTTTTTTTTTTTTTTTAAATAAAGAAATTTTTGAAGTCAAAATTTTATTATCTTTCCCAAATATAAACATTTAACTGCATTATATATCATACCAATAGAAGATAATACTGTCCCAGTTGCACTCCCTTCCAAGTACACCCAGGAGGTCGAGTGCTTGTACGCACTAACCCTCATAACCTTCCAGCAGGCATCTATTGAAAATGTTTGAACAAAACGCGACCAAGGTCAATTACTGGTCAATGGTCCTGAAATTTTGAAGTGGTCGGGGAAAAAAAGAAACTATTTTTCTCTGGAAAACTTCGAAATTTTGAAAAAAGACAACTTTTTTTACAAATAAGATTTTCTTACAATTATTTCTCTTAGAAAACATAAATAAACAATTATTAGGCTTATGGTAAAAAAAATTTTGGTATTTCTCCATTATCCCATCGACCACTTTTCATTAAAAAAAAAAGCCTATCCCCAAATTATAGATTGTAACACTAAAAGTGCATGATCGTGGCGTCGTATTCAATTGACGTCAGATACATGACATGTGTTCGTTATGTCATTAAGAGATTTTTAATTTGACATTTATCTGTATATTTAATTATGTTTTACTTATTTATTAGTTATTACGTTAATAAAAGTAACAATTACGTCTTTCAAGTGAGACACCAAGATATTAAAAGAGAAAAAGCATTGATAAAATGTTGCGATACATACTTAACGTACAATAGATTAGTTTCCTAAAATTAACAAATATTCATATTGCTACGAAAAATCTAAGCCTGCCTACTGAATGGAAAAAAAAAATAATAATAATAATATGCTGAAAAAGGCGGTTTCCCCCATGGCCATAGATAACAGTGAATCACAAATTTGAATACAATTATATTTCGGAAATTTAATATTTGCTTTAATTTTATGTTCAAAATTTCTGAATAAATTTGGAAAATATTACTCAATTAAAACAGTGGTATTCAAAATCCATAATCCTTGTTATGTATGCCCATGAGGCATATTTCCTAAATCAGCCAAAAAGCCCCCTCCCCCCTTAAAAAAAACAACAACATATATACAAAATATATATACTCAGACATTTCAGTGTCCATTTCGATGTTATGAAAAAACATTAGAATTTTACTATATAGCACATCAAAAACTACTGTACAGATTAGTTGGGAACTTTTAAAATTTTCGTTACAAATTTTTTCTAGAAATGAAGTACACACAGACATGCATGTGGCCAACGCACACCATGCACATGTATGTACATAACTAAAATTTACCTATTGGCTATAGGTCAAAATTTACTTTTTTACTCACTGGCCACTGGTCAGTTTTTTTAAGGACTAGCCAGTAACAAATTTACAAATAGTTGATAAAAAATCACGAAATTCGTCAAATGGTCTCAGGAAAAAAAATCTTGAAATTCGTCAAACGATTGCGGAATAAATAGCGAAAATCGTCAAATGGTGTCGGCAAAGAAATCGCGACATTCGTCAAATGGTCTCGGAAAAGAAATCAGGAAATTCGCCAAATTGTGTCGGGAAAAAATCACGAAATTCGTCTAACGATCGCGGAACAAAATTGCGAAATTCGGCAAACGGCAGCGGAAACAAGTGCGCAGTTCGTCAAACGATCGCGAAAAAAATGTAAAATTCGTTAATCAATAGCGGAAAAATCGTAAATTCGTCAATCGATAGCAGAAAAACCACGAAATTTATCAAATGTTCTCAGGTAAAAAAAATTGCGAATATCGTCAAATGGTTTCGAGAAAAAAAAAATCGCAAAATTCCTCAAATGATTTTGGGGGTAAAATCGCTAAATTCGCCAACTGGTATCGGGAAAATCTTCACCAAATGGTTTCGAAATTCGTTGAGCGACAGCGGGAAAAATCGTTATTTTGGTCAAGGAGTCGCGGAAATAAATAGCAGATTTTGTCAATCAATCACAAAAAATATAGCGAATTTCCCAAATTTATTTCGGGAAAAATAAATTTCGTCAAACTATCGTGAAAAAATTCGTCAAATAGTCTCTGGAAAAAATCCGCAAAATCCGTTAAATGATCTCGTGAAAATATCGCGAAACTCGTCCTCAAATGAACGCACCTGAGACATCGCCACATATAGAAATCAGGAAATTCGTCAAATTGTCTCGGGAAAAAATCGCGAAATTCGTCTAACAATCTCGGAACAAAATTGCAAAATTCGTCGAACGACAGCGGAAAAAGTGTGCAATTCGTCGAACGATCACGGAAAAAATCGTGAAATTCATTAATCGATAGCGGAAAAATCGTGAAATTCGTCAATCGATAGAAGAAAAACCACAAAATTTGTCAATGATCTCGGGTAAAAAAAAATACGAATATCGTCAAATGGTTTCGAGAAAAAAAATCGCTAAATTCGTCACATGATTTCGGGGGAGAAATCGCGAAATTCGCCAAATGGTATCGGGAAAATCTTCGCCAAATGGCTCGAAATTCGACAAGCAACAGCGGAAAAAAATCACTAATTTTGTCAAGGAATCGCGGAAATAAATAGCAGATTTTGTCAACCAATCGCGAAAAATATAGCGAATTTCGTAAAATTATTGCGGGGAAAAAGTAAATTTCGTCAAACTATCGTGAAAAAATTCGAGAAATTCTTCAAATAGTCTCTGGAAAAAAAATCGCGAAATCCGTCAAATGATCTCGGAGAAATATCGCGAAATTAGTCTTTTTAGTTCTCAAATGAACGCACATGAGACATCGCTACATATAACTGGCCATGGTTAAAAACAGGCTGGGGTAAATAAATGAATTTTAAAAGTGTAAACAATGAATTTTTAATGAGAGAAATAGTATTTAATTATCTCAAAGATATTTTATTTTTCCAAGTTAATGTTTTCACGTGGGAAATGTATGATGGTCATGTCATCATAGAGTATATGAATGCATTTTAGATTTTGCATGCAATCAATGTCTTATAATGGCAATTGTGTAATATTTATCGGTGTCATGTCAGTAAATGAAAAAAACATTCTTAAGAAAACTATTAATACAATATTCACGGAAATTAATGATATAATTCAAAAACAAGTTATGAGAGGAATTAAAAATCAACTTCTTTGACATTGTGCAGTTTTTCAATGCACAAAGATAAAAATTTCAAAATTTATGAAATTTTTTTATGTATGATAACTATTATTTTTTCACTGCCAATAAATGTGATATTAATTTGGGGGGAGGGGGGATATATATATATATATAAGAGATATTTTTTTACTATTAAATATATTGTTTCAGAAGTGATACTTAAGAAAATTAATTATTATAAGAATATTCACGGTGCGACTATGCAGTTTACTCCTGTTTGACACGAAATCAAAGAAGCGTCAAATTGGTGTGCTTTTGCGTCTTGTCTCCCAGAGTTGCAACCTACAGGAGATGCTATATGCAAGAGCACCAAATTCAAGATGACAACAATCAAAATAAGTGAAAAACATGTTTTAAAAAACATAAATTGTCAAAAATACAGTAATGAAATAATTTTTTCACTTACCTTAAAATCTATATTTGTGCGGAGTGAGAAAGGGGGAGGGGGGGGGGTGGCGGATTTAAGTAAATGATTTTATATTCCTCTCAGGTATTAAATGGTTTACAATTCAAAATTAAGATGACTAAATAAAAATATCGCAAGTTGCGCAATAAGCAAGTATCGCACATTTAAACTTAAACTAACAACTCTTCTGCACAAAATTTTTTAAAAAAAATTTCATAATTTATTTTGCTTTTACTTACTTGAATTTGAAAATGTACTTTTTATTCAGGGAGCATCCGCCTTCCTGAACTGACCCCCCCCCCCCCCCCGCCCCTCCCATCCGACAATTATTTTGCTTACAACATGGATAATTTAAAGCCAGATTAAGCTTTAACAGCAAATAATTTTTTTTTTCATAAAACAGAAAAAATGTACACCAGGAATGCCTCAGAAAAAAAAAAAAAAAAAAAAAAAAAAAAAGAAATTACGTGTAAAATTAAAATTTACGTCATTTTAAATTATACAATATTACATCATGAATTTAATATTACATCATGAAATTAAAATTTACAACATTTATGCATGAATTTTGGGAACTATATTGTACTGAATATATTGTACTGAACTATATTGTACTGAAATATATTGTGCGAATAATTATTTTCCGTACTATACAAACAAAAGGACAGAGCTCTAAAAAGGCAATTTCCGTCTCCATCGATTTACTATTAGTTATATCAGAAGTGATACTTAAGAAAATTATTATGAGAATATTCACTGTGCGACTATGCAGTTTACCCCAGCTTGGCACGAAATTAAAGGATCGCCTTCATATTTAACGCTAAAATTGAAATGGACACCTAAGTATTTATACAAATTATAATAAATAAAATAATAAATAAAATAAATACTTTCAAAACCTTCAAAATATTTAATACCTTCAAAACCCTCAGTAATTTTGTTCATCACATCAGCGTGCAGAAGCCATGCAAGTAACTACAACGATCAACGACAATATAAATCATCAATCCTAAAGGGTAATCGCTTCGTCTCTGGAAAGGAAAAGCCCTCACCTCATTGGCTGAATAGCAGCGTTCACCGATAACATGAGAGTAGTTATCGGAGAACATGGCGCCATTTTCTACGGTGAATCGTTTACTTTATTAAGAGCGGACATCCCGGAAGAAGACCTTGACGCATGCGTATTGATCCCAATTTCGTGTGAAAAGTTAGCGAAAATACCTTTTCGTTTTAATATATAGGATAATGTAGCTCGTGGAGAAATGACAGAAAGTTATTGAATATCTTGAACATATTTGATTGATTAAAATTGCTTTTTTTTTTTCTAAATATTTTGCATTTGAAATGTACTCGATTTTCGCTACGGAATTATGCATGGCTAGCAGGAAATTATTTTTGTTGTTTTATTTTTTGTTATAACGTTTAACGTATTAATCGAAGTATGATAAAAGTTTAAAAAAAATAGATATAAATGATAAAAAGTACAATTATTTAAACTGTTTTAGACCATTCAATTATTGAATCAATTAGGGTCAGGAAGTAAAATTTAATGTCGCCACGTCGGCCATTGGCGACCAGAAATTTAAGGCTTGGGGCTAAAAGGCAACATATGGAAATTAGGCAATCGTTTTCAGTTCTTGCAGCAATGTTTTACTTTCTTTTTCAAATAGCTGTTAATTATCACTCCTCATTATTCCCCTTTTACTTACTCATGATACGTAGTATAGGGTAAGTCTTGTAATCGTTTTGAAAATCGAAAAAAAAAATTTGACGGATTTACACGTTTCAGACACCGGAGATTCCGAAAAACATGTTTTTAGGGGGTAAAAATTGACGTCCGTATGTCTGTGTGTCTGTAAATGCTCTATCTCCCGAAATAATTGAGGGTAGAGACTTGAAATTTAGTATGTAACAATGGGAAGAAGTTTATTGAATTTCAGTAACATCGATTATTCGGAACTGTTTTTTTTTTTTCGGACTCTCGAAATATTCGTTCTGATAAAAGGTATATAAATTTTTTTTTGAAATTGTTTATTTTAAGAAGTGAATAAAAAAGACCAAGTATAAAAAAACATAAATTTTGCATAAAGAATGAAGTTGATCGGATAATGAGTTATTGCCGAGATATTTGCAGTCATATTTTCCACACTCTTTGATTTTTCATGACCCTGTATTTCATTCAAATTTCAATTCAAAGATCTATTTTAATTGGAAATGAGACGCTTCATCCGACGCAGTAAACCGTTAGTTAATATGATTTTCAATTTTGGAGTTATAAGGATGTTTCTTTTACTCAATTCAATAATAGAGCATTTAAAGTTTATGACGTCATGAAGCCACGATTTTATTCGAATTGCAATGCATTTTATAAATAGTTTACACATGTTTTATTTTCATATTTTGTATTATGAATATCCATGATGGGTAAGTATTACGGTGGCCCCCAACGACTAGTTTGTATACTTCTTAAGAGAAAAAATAGTTTTCAGATTCCTTGATATCGTACTGTACCTTCTGATTACCAAAACATATGTTGTATGCAATATTCAATGCTATATTCAATTATCTTTCAACAAACGCCTGTACATTTAATTTATTTTTCATCGTAATGCTGCTGTACAGGTTGTGCTAACACGTCTGAAACACGCTTTCATGCTTTACCTGTTGGAGATACATAGGCAATGTAAATTGCAAAAGTATTCAAAATAAGATAGGAAATAAGATTATCTGAATGAAAAAGCTTGCGGCCATTAATTTTCAAAAAGTTACACCTTTTTAATTTTTATACTGTCCCTGTGTTCCATAAGTTATATTTAAAAAAATTTCTCCTTGCTCGGACAAAACAGTAAAAATTCCATTCTTCTATGACCAAAATTCCCCAAGTTATACTTTTTTTTTTTTTTTTTTTTTTTAGCTTTCCAGCATTTTTTTTTTTTTTTTTTTTTTTTTTTTTTTTTTTTTTTTTTTTTTAGCTTTCCAGCATTAAAAAAGGACAGGCGATTTTTTACAAGTTATAGAACTCAGAAACCTTATAAAAATTTAAAAATATAACTTTTTGAAAATTAATGGCAAAACTATTTCACCCACATAATATTAGTTCCAACCTTTTTTGAACACTTTTGTGGTTTAAAAAAATTAAAGCGCGTTTCAATCTTTTGGGGACACCCTGTATCAGCCATGGAACTAAGAATAATTATCGTTCTATTTATAGTTCCATGGTATCAGCATGTTAGACAGTATTTATCCTCGACTTAATAAAATGTTTTGCAGCGTTTTATCAAATCAATAATTTTATTAATTTTATTAATGGGTAATGGTTTTTACACATTATATAAATTTATAATAAGTATTATAGACAAGCAAGTTTCAGTAAATGAGTAATAAATAAATACATAATAAATACATAAATAAAATATTATCCACCTTGTTTTTTCAAAGGATAAGCAAAGGGTTTTCATCTATAAAATTGTGGCGGTGAGTATTTCTATTCTGGCGACAGCTTTTATACTTTAAATTTCATGCACTTTAGGTACACTTTAAATTTAAAAAGTATCTTGATAAAACTGAAATATTGTGAAGTTTTAGGCAAAGTTTGTACTTTACGAGGAAAATAAAATTAGTAATAAAAGATAATTTTATATCATAATATATCACATGATATCATAAGATTCTATATCAAATATAGGTCATAAGAATATAGTGTGGCAAGAGTTTTAAAAACTTAACAACTTCTGGGGAAACTTGAATAATACAAAGTATTTTTCTTATGCATTTAATTTTTGTAAAGTTTATTTTGTATTTTATATTTTTCACATTTGTAGATTTTTTATTATTTTTTTTTTGGTGTATTCAGAATGTAATATATTTTGTTTTATGACCACGAATTTTACATGTATCTTACTGACAATAATGATAAAATAAGCAAGTAAATAATTAAAAATGTTACTGCTTCCCACCCTCTCCAAAAAAATAACCTGTTAGACTAAAGTTTAGATAATTTTTAGTAAAATTTAAATTGTTTTAAATGAGCAAAAAATTAATGATTTTTAAAATACTTTTATGATTTTTAAATCTTTGCAAACTTATCTTTATGCCATTAGACACCTTTCTGAAAATAAGTAAATTAACTGATTAATTAATTTAAAATTAAGAAGAAGAATGTAAAATTTTTGAGAACGAACAACATTTCTTACTCGTTAACGTTTTTATTTATTTATTTATTTTATTATTATTGTTTTGCTCGAAATCAATTGAAGGAAAACAGATCAGTGAAATTAAATAGTATAAATGAAACGATTTGCTACTATGGTTATACTGAGATAAATTGGGAGCTGTAAAACATATACATAGATTCTCCATTGTATTTTTGTACCATTATATAGATTTGTACAATTGAATCTCGTTATCGTTAATCACAAGGGGAATTAAAATTATGTTTCTTGTTACCAGCAGGTCATGCCATCATTAGCTAAATCTTTGTATTCATTTTGAGAGGGATTTCGAAAACTATTCATGTTAAAACTAATCCCCGTTAACAAAGTTCGACTGTATTAATGCAAATGAACAATGCAGTAAGATTTTTAATTGCATTATACCCTCCATTTCTAAAAATATGACTGACTCTTTTCTAATCCTTTTAAAAATTGGACGTATTCATAAAAATTCGGTGAGTTAATCACACGGGGAATTAAAATTATGCTTCTTGTTACCAGCAGTTCATGCTATCATTAGCTAAATCTTTGTATCCATTTTGAGAGGGATTGTGAAAACTATTCATGTTAAAACTAATCCCCGTTAACAAAGTTCGACTGTATTAATGCAAATGAACAATGCAGTAAGATTTTTAATTGCATTATACCCTCCATTTCTAAAAATATGACTGACTCTTTTCTAATCCTTTTAAAAATTGGACGTATTCATAAAAATTCGGTGAGTTAATCACACGGGGAATTAAAATTATGCTTCTTGTTACCAGCAGTTCATGCTATCATTAGCTAAATCTTTGTATCCATTTTGAGAGGGATTGTGAAAACTATTCATGTTAAAACTAATCCCCGTTAACAAAGTTCGACTGTATTAATGCAAATGAACAATGCAGTAAGATTTTTAATTGCATTATACCCTCCATTTCTAAAAATATGACTGACTCTTTTCTAATCCTTTTAAAAATTGGACGTATTCATAAAAATTCGGTGAGTTAATCACACGGGGAATTAAAATTATGCTTCTTGTTACCAGCAGTTCATGCTATCATTAGCTAAATCTTTGTATCCATTTTGAGAGGGATTGTGAAAACTATTCATGTTAAAACTAATCCCCGTTAACAAAGTTCGACTGTATTAATGCAAATGAACAATGCAGTAAGATTTTTAATTGCATTATACCCTCCATTTCTAAAAATATGACTGACTCTTTTCTAATCCTTTTAAAAATTGGACGTATTCATAAAAATTCGGTGAGTTAATCACACGGGGAATTAAAATTATGCTTCTTGTTACCAGCAGTTCATGCTATCATTAGCTAAATCTTTGTATCCATTTTGAGAGGGATTGTGAAAACTATTCATGTTAAAACTAATCCCCGTTAACAAAGTTCGACTGTATTAATGCAAATGAACAATGCAGTAAGATTTTTAATTGCATTATACCCTCCATTTCTAAAAATATGACTGACTCTTTTCTAATCCTTTTAAAAATTGGACGTATTCATAAAAATTCGGTGAGTTAATCACACGGGGAATTAAAATTATGCTTCTTGTTACCAGCAGTTCATGCTATCATTAGCTAAATCTTTGTATCCATTTTGAGAGGGATTGTGAAAACTATTCATGTTAAAACTAATCCCCGTTAACAAAGTTCGACTGTATTAATGCAAATGAACAATGCAGTAAGATTTTTAATTGCATTATACCCTCCATTTCTAAAAATATGACTGACTCTTTTCTAATCCTTTTAAAAATTGGACGTATTCATAAAAATTCGGTGAGTTAATCACACGGGGAATTAAAATTATGCTTCTTGTTACCAGCAGTTCATGCTATCATTAGCTAAATCTTTGTATCCATTTTGAGAGGGATTGTGAAAACTATTCATGTTAAAACTAATCCCCGTTAACAAAGTTCGACTGTATTAATGCAAATGAACAATGCAGTAAGATTTTTAATTGCATTATACCCTCCATTTCTAAAAATATGACTGACTCTTTTCTAATCCTTTTAAAAATTGGACGTATTCATAAAAATTCGGTGAGTTAATCACACGGGGAATTAAAATTATGCTTCTTGTTACCAGCAGTTCATGCTATCATTAGCTAAATCTTTGTATCCATTTTGAGAGGGATTGTGAAAACTATTCATGTTAAAACTAATCCCCGTTAACAAAGTTCGACTGTATTAATGCAAATGAACAATGCAGTAAGATTTTTAATTGCATTATACCCTCCATTTCTAAAAATATGACTGACTCTTTTCTAATCCTTTTAAAAATTGGACGTATTCATAAAAATTCGGTAAGTTAATAACACGGGGAATTAAAATTATGTTTCTTGTTACCAGCAGTTCAAGCTATCATTAGCTAAATCTTTGTATTCATTTTGAGAAGGATTGTGAAAACTATTCATATTAAAACTAATTCCCGTTAACAAAGTTCGACTGTATTAATGCAGCAAGATTTTTAATTGCATTATACCCTCCATTTCTAAAAATATGAGTGACTCTTTTCTAATCCTTTTAAAAATTGGAGGTATTCATAAAAATTCGGCGAGTTCCGCAAACAAATATAATGAGGAATCATTTGAGGAGAGCGTATAGCTACATTTCCGGTAGGTAGAACAAAATGTCAAGCAGAACAAAACCCTCTCTCGAACGTCTGTGCGGGGGGAGAGGGAGGAGCAAGGAAAAAAAATTAAATCTCTCCATCTCTTGTCCCCTTCTTTTTTCACCCTACCGTCTCGAACTTTGCAATCTCCGAATTCTCCATCTGTTGCACTCTCTTCTTAGTACACGACCAACCAACTAGCGCTCTCTTGCGCCCAAGGTTGAACACCACGAAAGTAAAAAGAAGCAAGGAAAAAAAATTAATATTAAAAAAATATATCGAAACGAAAGACGTCTTTGCAGAAGATCGAAGAGAATAAAAAATGCAAAAATAAAATAAAAATAAAATAAAAATAAAAAAGCCGAGAACTCCGTCAGAGGAGGAAAAAAGGAGAGAGGGGGAAAAAGGAAGGCAACCCCCAGTCGGAAAAAGCGACAAAAGAGAAGGAAAGAAAAGAAGGGGGAGGGGTTCTGTCGAAGCCACGCGACACGGCACGAGACAACAAAGCTGCGTGGAGGGAAGGGACAGGAAGAAAAGAAAAAATCAAAAAAAGGGGGAGCTTTTTAACGGTGGGACGATCGCAGACGAAACTTAGTCGCTACCTGGCTGCGGCGCGAAAACGGTGCTTTTTCTTTCGGCTCCTTCAGAAAATTTTTATCAAACAAACACTACTTTTATCATTTAGCCGCATGTGTTTATCGATCATCGCATGTTTGGGACTTTATACCGCATACGGTCAAGTGGATCGCTCGGCGCTGAAATAGTAAAGTGATTTTATATCTGCTACACTTCGTCGTCGTATTGTGGATAGTACAGACGTCGACTTTATATTATTTCTCACGTGTTTGAAAGCTTTGTAAATCTCATCTCATAGTGCGATTGTTATCAAGCTAAAAAAGAAACATTTATCAGGACTATCAGAACAATTCGTCTTATAAGGGACTTTGAAAATGGTGCGGTGATTTTTATTTAAAACTTCAAAAAAAAAAGAAATTATTGCCTGAAATTATAATATTTTGTGTCATCCTTGCTTTTTAAAAAATTGGACTAATGGCGTCACTGACTGTGTTATCCAGTCCTTCTGCCTCTTCAAATAACAACTCTTTTCTATTAACGACGGCTAACACAACAACCACAACGGTGGCCAAAATTGCACCCAAACGATCCACAGACGGATCACGGTCAAGACGTAACAGACCCACATCCCCACCTTCGGCCCGGGGCCCTTCAGTGGCACGACGAAATGAACGCGAGCGAAACAGGGTCCGGCAGGTCAACATGGGCTTCGCCACCCTGAGGCAGCACGTTCCCAACCGAAGCAAAAAGATGTCCAAAGTGGAAACTCTCCGTTCAGCCGTCCAATATATCCGACAACTCCAGGCATTACTCGGTGACACATCTGCCGTGGATGGTGAGGACTATTGCGGCGTAGACGAAAACTGCGGCGGTGTGCCCGCCTTCGCAGAGGCATTTGCCAGGACTCAACCACACCTCGAAACTCTAGTGTCAGCCAGTGCATCCCACTCCACGGCGGGAGCATCCGCGAGTTCTCCGGCACCTAGTCTGGGTTCGGACGCCAGTTCACCGTACGATAGCCTCAGCCCGGAAGACGAAGAGCTCATAGATTTCACGACGTGGCTCTCCTAACATTCAGGTAAGGAACATTTTATTTCTCTCGCTTGCATACTTATTAGCTCTTCCTTTTTTTCTCTTTCGCTCTCTGAATTATTCATTTGAGTAGCGTCTGCTTTTTCTTTCTCTTTTCTTCCGTTGCTTAACCCTCAAAAGGGCGGTGGTTATTACGTAAAACATATAATTTTTATCAAAATTTGTGCCAGAATTTTTCAATAAAATTATATTTTTATAATTTACGTGAAGAAAAAAAGAATCAAACTACATGTAATTATTTTCAAATGAAATCGCAATTCTGGCATTCGTAAATTCTGATGGTTTTCCAGCATTACAGCAACAGAACTACTTACCCCTGAAAGGGTTAAATGTTACATCAAACGTACTTTTGAGCATTATTTATTACCATAAATGCACGAATAAGTATTTATTATTTTCTCTATAGCACAATAATTCATCGGCATTGTTTAAAATTATTTCTCACCAAACAAAATTTTACTAGAATATCGCTGCTTTCCCTTCTTATTTTTTGTTGTTGTTGTTTGTTTGTCTGCTTCTTCAATGCTGCTTCCATTTATTACGTTATTTATTACAAGAAATGCATGAATGAATATTTTTATTTATTATTGTTGCGTTACAATTAATCGGAGTTAATTTAAATTATTTATCATCAAACGAAATATTGCAATATCGTTTGCTTCTCCTTTCCTTTTTCTTTGATTTCTTAAATGCTGCAGTCATTTATTACATTATTTATTGAAAGATGTGCATAAATGAAAAAAAATTTTTAACTTCATTATTGCTTTATGATTAAGTGGAATTATTTTAAATTATTAGATGTCATTATTTTAAATAACTAATCATTATTTTTTGTATATTATTCATTTAATTATTGCGTTACAATTAACCAATGTTATTTTAAATTATTTTGTAATCAAGCAGAATTTTTTTATAATATCGTCTGCTGCTTCTTTCCCTTCTTTTTACGTCATAAAATCTACATCTAATTTTATTCTTTTTTTTTTTTTCAAGAAACACATGACATGCTATATATATATATATATATATATATTTCATTATTTATACTTTAATTATCGCGTAATAATTAACGTATATTATTTTTAATTATTTTATCATCAAAAGAAATATTCCGATAACAAAGCTCTTCGTGCCGCAAAATATTATGTGCTTTAATTGTTTTAAGAATTTTTCCATTCGAGTATGAAAGTTTAGTTTATAAACTGATTAATTTTTAATCTTGTAAATAAACTTTATTTCAATTTTTATTGAATATTTATTTATAAATTAGTCTTAGTACACATATTAAATTTTTAATCTTATCGAAAAACACATGTGTAAGCCGGGGAAAAATTATTTTCTCAAACGGCATTTACTACACTTTAAAGTTATCTATTTAAATTTACGAGTTCAAGATATAAATATATCTTTTATGTACAGATATATATTTTTAATATAATTAGTAGAAAGAAATTAGGCTATATTTTATTTTATTTTTATACAATAGCAGGTATGCATACTGGGAAATTTGGAATACTAATTTGGAAAATAGATATGCTATTTGAAATCATGAATATAACTTGGATACTTATTAAGACTATTTAGTTTTATTAACGATTTGTTAAGATGTTTATATGTTTTAAACCTGTGTCGCAGTTAGACCAAAATATAACTTCTATTATCAAATTACTATTACTTTATCGCCTGTGAATCACTTTTAAACTAGAGATTAATGAAACAGAGTAAGTTATTATCTTATTCTCTAATTATTTCATAAATCTATTTCACAAAGAAATATTTATTAAGATCGGAATTCTAAGTTATAGGTCCCGGTCTGTTTAGCTCTAGTGTGCAAAATATGACCGTTGGCTGATTAAAATTTACGGATAAAGTAAATAGGAAACTTTCGTTTAACTTGAATTATTTGTAGTGATTTGTAGTTATTTCTTCTCCTCTTTTATGTTTCTCTATTTTCTTTATTTGAATTTAGAAAAAGTATGTTATTATTTAAACCTTTTGTTGATATTTATGACTCTAATGAACATCCTTTAAAATACCCAAAGCAGGTATGATTTGTTTGTGATTAATTTAAAACAAATTTGAGCAAAGGTTTATAATTACTTCAGGAACTTAGTTATCCAAAATCGTTAATTTAAGTCGTCATTTTAAATATATACATATTATAATTTTAGTTGTTTTTGACATTGACGCAATTTTTATTGTATTCTGTGTGCTGACTTATTTAAATTTTCAAAACATATTCCGATTCGTCTCTTGCTGTCCTCGCTGCGTATAAATATTTAACAAGTTTGGATTTTTATTTCCCCCCCCCCTTAATATATATATATTGGAATCTAAAATATCTATTAAATTCCATATTTATCGTCTTTGTAAATAAATTAAAAATATATATATTCCGCTTTATGTTTGCGTACTTTTCATGTTCACGTTTCTGTATAAAAAAACAAGTTGGAAATTGTACGTCAAACGTGACAAATGAGGTGCGTCCGTACGATAGCTAGTTATATAAATATTCAGATCTTGATGATTTTTAATTCTGTGAAATTAATTATATCGTCTGAAGATTAATCTCTGTCATAAAATAAGTATCTCGGTCGCTTGACGATTTAAACCTCGGAAGCTCCTATAACAAAAAAGCACCGATTTTTAAAAAAAAATTCAAATTTCTTAATAAATATTTTTATTAATATCTCCTAAAGTTTTGATTCGATTTTTATAAAATTTGAAATGTCTCGACAAAATTCTGCAAAGATAATATATCTTAAATTTCAAACCATTCGGTTGGGTAGTTTTTGCGTTGTTATATGCGGACGGACGGACAGACAGACGGACTGACCAAGCGACGACAATAGGTGCTACGTATTTATATAATTACGAACGCACCTAAAAAGATAAATAATATAATAAAAAGAGAGAGTGAGAGAAGCTTTTGCTATCCACACTGAAAAAAAAACGTTGATTTTACGACATAATGCTGGCATCCCAGCTGCCAGTATTATACCGTAAAATTAACAGTAAGAAACAATAAAATAAGCAGTAATACACTATCGCGCATGCGCGGTATAGCGTATTACTGCTTATTTTGAAGTTCATTACTGTTAATTTTACGGTTTAATACTGGCAGCTGGGATGCCAGCATTATGCCGTAAAATCAATTTTTTTTTTTTTTTAGTGTTTGTCCGAGTAGTTCTTATACTGTAACAAACAGTTTTCTCAAACCAGAATATCGATTTTTAAGATGCTATCACTTCTCAATCAAACATTTTCAGCTTCTTAATTGTATTTATTACATGCGAGAGTAACAAAATAATATTAATTTTAATATTAATGCTGTTAATTTTAGCAAGTTTGTCTGTAAAACATTGTTTGTTGAACATGAAAATATTTACTTGAGAATTGATAGTATCTTAAAAAGCTATATATGCCAGGTTGAGAAAGCGGATTAATACACTATAAAGACATACTCAGATATGTTTTCGAAAATCAGTGGCAGCAAAAGAAACTTTGTTTTTATAAATGCTTCTTTAAATCTCGAAAATCTGTTAGTTTCTGGGGATTTCTAGAGACAAAGAAAGCTTTTCGGAATAGTGGACAACTTGGAAGAGTTTATTGTATATTTTAGTTTGTGGTTATATCATATTTTCCTAACATTTACCTTTTTAAAAAAAAAATATTTACAGTGTTTGAGTGTTTGAAAGTTTCACTAATAAATTAAGGCATGGCAAAAAAAAAAAAAAAAAAAAAAAGATGTTATTTGTCCCCCCCCCCTTTTTTTTTTTCAAAAATTGTTTTATTTTATGGATGAAGGTTATAGTTATGAGATATTCTACACTGCAAAAAGAAAAAATAATGTTGATTTTATGGTATAATACTAGCACCCCAGCTGACAGTATTATACCGTAAAGTTAACAGCAATAAACAGTAAAATAAGCAGTAATATTCTGTGGCATCTGGAGTGCCAGTATTATACTGGAAAATCAATTTTTTTTTTCTTTTTGCAGTGTATCATACGGAAAAACTAAGATTCTCATTAGTTTTAACGATAACGAGACATTATTTCTTTTTTTATTATTATTTAATAATTTAAATATTATTATTATTTTTTTAATATTTTATAATTGAATATTAATAAGCTTTTCTAAGAGAGCGCAGTACTCCCGCAATAACTTTAAATGTGTACTACCAAAAAGAAAATAAGGAAAAAAATTACAACAAAAAGCATTTCACTTTAATTTTCTCGAAACATAATTTTTATTTCATAACACCCTCTTTTACCCGTGTCTTCAAATGTTAAGTTAAACAAAATATTTGCTTCCACTATATTTTAAATACAACGATGACGTGAATTTCTCATTCAAATATATATCCAATAAAAGATTTTTATGAAAATAGTAAGCACGGGATTTTAATTTCCACCTAAGTATTTGTTATAGAGTTTTCTTAGTATGTTGTTTACAAAATACTGAAAAAAAAAAAAAAAAAAAAAAAAAAAGGGGGGGGGGGGAAACCTTTCCCTTCATAATGTGTTTATCAAACACATATTTCATGTTTTTCCGAAAATCATCTTATATTCCCCATCAGTACTGTTTTAGTCACTTATTTTTTACACAAGAAACTTTGGTCTCGTTAGATGTTTTTCTTACTCTTTATTCTGCAGATAGATAGTTTTTTTTTTATAACCATCGGCCATTCATCATCATGGTATTTGTCTTTTTCAAATACCACCATTCATTTTCTACGTTGTTAGTGTAATACCTAAGTATGTATGTCTGCGTACTCTTAATAGATCGGCAAATACAGGAAAAGAAAACATCCTAACCCTTTATTACCATTGTCATGGGCGTGGGTGTTTATAGTTACCTTCGCTTTTCCGAGTTTGGCAGACACTTGAAGACACAATAAGTTTCCCAGCGCCAAAGCAATTAAGAGGAAAACGCATCCGCTCGCGCTGTGACCCCCAACGAGCCATTTCCTCCTGCATAATTACTGACTAAATTTCTTCCCGTTTTATTCTCGTGCTTATGTAAGCATATCTCTTTCTTATTCTTGACCTGAGAACCGTTAGAATGAATATACTAATCATAACCAATACAGTCTTTACGGGTGGCCCAAATGGGCCCGACTCAGTTAGGGGCCCTATATTAACGTTATGTGTGTATATATATATATATATAACCATCACGTCTTCTTTTTTGTTTTGTTGGTTTTTTTAATTGTTCTATCGTTAATGTTTTCTGTTTGTTCATTTGATAATGTTGTGATTTAAGTTTGGTTTTAGTTATGTGTTTGGTTTCAAATTTATGGAATTTTGGGTTATATATATATATACAAATATGTAAACACTAAACCTGTTTATAACGGAATCCTGCATTAAAAGGAAAGAACACAATACAATTATCATCTGTACCAGGCCAACACAAAAATCTAAAGAAGATTTTTTTTTTTTCCGATTCTAGCCATTTCATCGTAGTGGGTTTTACTGTATAACTTAAAGAAATAAAAAAATAATACCAGAATAAATTAATCATAATTAACAGTAATGATTAAAATTCCTCTTATTATTACCGTTATTGTCATTGTTAGTAACCCGTTAGAAGTTATTCACTTTCTTTCACATATTAACAAGAATTTAAGGATTTAAATTTATGCATCCAATGTTTTATGTATGTATAAATTTAGATATACTGTCGTGTATATCATGTATAATGATAATTTTGCTATAAGTTCAGAATTATAGAATATGTATGTCGATTTTATTTTATAACCTCGATATAGTTATGTCTTTCCGCAATTGAACACTTTTGGGAAAATAAATAAGTGGATATAGATTACTTTGTAAGGACGAGGGGCGGAGAAATTTATCAGGCTCAGAGTTCCCGAATACGTTAACCATTCAAGTGGTTATATGACGGATGTAGAGATCATCCCTATTCTTCATTGTATACAAATTGTAAAATACAATTATTCCAGGAGGCATAGGAAAAATTGGTTATAAAATTTCAAAATATGAAATAACATTGTACAGAATAATCTAATATTGCATAGAAAATATGCTTTCTTATTTTTCCGGTTGTTTGTAGAATTACAATTAGCCATTCTCTCTATAAGCTCTTATCAAAACCATTTAGTGAAGTTCTTGATGATATGAATTTGTCAGAAATTTTCTCCCTAAAATTGATTATCTGTTTTAGATATTTCAAGATGACAATTAATGTAACTAATGAATATCAAAAACAAAATCTTAGAACAGAATATTAGAAAAAAATTGGGAATTTTGAAAGAAAGCTAATTCTTGCATTTATTAAGAAAAGGGACATGAATCTAAACATTTACATTGAATTTATTCTCTATTTCTATTCCATTCTTCTCAGAGAAACTTCAGACAGCTTGACAAATTAAATTATATGAAAATATGTAAAAATGAAATACAATAAAGTATGGAATATTAAGAAATCAAATTTAAGAAGCAATGTATATATTCGAATATCTGGAATCCCTTTATAAGGAAAGAGTGAAAAGCCTTAAATTTTTTCTAAAAATTTGTTTTGTATTCATTTTTTCTGAGCGAAACTTCAGGGTGCCAATTAAATAAACAACTAAAATAAAATAAAATAAAATACTTAGAGTAGAATTAAAGTATTCGAATTGTTGAATTAAAACAAATTAGGCGTTAGAGGCATTTGACAAGGAAAGGAAGGAAAGGCAAAAGTAAAAAATTTCGGAGAATTTGCCCTACATTTATTTCCTCTTGAAAAAACACCGGGAAATCAAAGAATCCTTCCATGTTTAAATTTGTAAGGTTTCTATCAAAATTTTTTAACCTTACCTGTAGTTCCAAATGGGGCATAGTCAACAGAAAAAGAAATGCACACATCACATTGATTTTTATTGGATCACACTTTTTAACAGTTGTTGATACTTTGTTATTCATTACAAAAACACAACAACTGATCTACATTTGCATTTTAAAATAATAATAATAATAATCAGAACTGGAGAGGTAATGCACGAAAAGCCAGGCCCGATTCGCAATACTTAGCAATAATTTTCAAAACCTCTAAAATTATCAACATCCTCTAATAATTCTTTTCAAATCCTTATATTAGGATACATATTGTTATTAAGCAAGTATCCATTATATTTATTCCCATTACATGCACAATACAATAAAAGGTAACCTCTGTCACAGAACATCAAAAAATTTGTTTTTACACAACCGCTAAGCTTTTTTTTTTTTTTTCTCTCTCTCTCTCTAATTCCTTTTTTATTTTTTTTATAATTTTAAGGAAAGGGTTATAGTTTGTATAGTGTACTTTTATATTTTTTGATAGTTTAATACGTATATAGAATCAAGTTTCACAACCACTTCCTGACTGCATATATACGTGTAATTTAAATTAGTGCTTTCAGTTATTATATTATATAATGTTACAATTTATTTTTGTAATAACACGTATATTACCTAACCCGATGTATGAGTTTGAATTTTGCTCAAAGATACTTATCTTACATCACTTGTCTTGTTTTATTTAGCAAAAATGAAACTTTCTTCTTCTTGTGGTAAACAAAAATACACATTAAATTTCCTACCCAATTTCTAGAATATTTATATCTAACAGTTGTTTTCTAGTGACCTTTTTTTTTTTTCAGTATTTATCGTGATTGTTATGAACGCTTACAAAAACAGCGACAAAGCTCTTGAATTAAAGAAAATATTTGAAATTATTTTAATTGAAATTCTGACAAATACCTAAATAATATACCCAAGAAATATATTAAAGATACAAAAACAGATTTCCTGGACTCAAAATATATCATTTCAAAGAATGAAAAGTGTTTATTTAAAGAAGAGGAACACACGTTTATTCCATCTTTCTTCTCTTCATCTTTTTTTCATTCTCCCCTCTAGCTGTTGGGGGTTAATCCCTCACGTTCTAAAAACGGCGGGAAAAATTGGAGCTACTTATAACGTACTTAAAATGAGGTAAGAATATTTCAGAGAAGTGAGGTTACATATATTTATGGCAGAGGAAAAAGAAAAAAAAAAGACAAATGTAAGTAGGTTAAAGTTTAAATTTTCTAAGGTTAACTCGTTTCTCTGAATCATTCCGTGCTCTCGAAATGTAATTCAGAAATCGACTTTTCCCCATGTTTATTTTAAATAACATTTTAGTTTCAAGAATTATGCTTCTATGGTAGTTAAAACAATAATATGAGAAAATTAGTTTCGCTCCTATTTTAGTTGAACAAAAGATCTGTCATATTTGTTGAACAAAAGATCTGTCATATTTGTTGAAGTCCGAACATTTTCATCTATTAAGGTGTCTCAGGAGTCGTATACTTTATCACTGAAAGAGAAATTTAGCATCATGCCACATTTAATTTTATTTCTGATTCCCTATAAAATGATGTATAAAATTTTAACTATTGACAACCACCTTAATATCTGTTCAATGAAGCATACTTATTTCAATATTCTACAACTGATATTCTACTTTTTTTTATTAATGTTTAATTTTGATAAACATTTTAAAATTGTTTTCTTTTGCGCGCAAAACTATTGGTTCTAGAGTCCCAAATAATATTGATAATGATGTAAAACTACTATATAAACTATACTTTGAGCATATACTTCAAATGTAGTATTATAACCGCATTCGTTATTTTAAAATTAGCATTTTCCATCAAAAATTTCAAAATTGTATAATTTAAACTTAAAATTAAAAATATATTAAATTTTTAATCTTGTCAAAATGAAGTATATGTTCAAAATACATTAGTTTTACATCATTATCTATATTATTTGAGACTCTAGAAGCAGTAGTTTTGCTACAGTTTTGCGTGCAATGAATGGAAGTCAAAAAACCATTTAATATATATATATATATATATATATATTAATTAAACATTAAAAAAAGTAAAATATCAGTTGTAAAATATTGAATCAATTAAGCTTTATAGAACAAATTAAAAAAAAAAAAAAGAGTTATACATTTGTGTTTTATAGAGAATCAGAAATAAAATTAGTTGTGACATGATTCTAAATTGCAATTTCAGTGAAAAAGTAAGACTCCTGATATCTTTAATACACTAATAACCTGCTGATTACAAAAATTAGCTTCGAAGTTTTTTTTTTTTTTTTTTTCTGAACACATAACGGTAAAATCCAGCGTCGATAGATACATCAATAGCTAGAATAAATACAGTTGTTTCAAACTTTTTTAAACGTGCTTTTTCAAAGGAAGTTGAAAAGAGTAAAAGTGAGAAACAGAAAACATTGATTATAGTAATAATCTAATTTTCATAATTGCTACAAAATATTCATAATAAAAGCTTTATATATATATATATATATATATATATATACAAAGGTATTTTTAAAATAATTTTTCAAAATATTGAAGTTGTAATAAATTTTATTCACAAAAAAAAAAAAAAAATGAGTACAAAAAGGGGGTATGTAGGAAGAAATGAAAGAGAATATAAACAAATTGAAAATAATTTCATATACATGTTTGGCAGTTTTAAAAAAAAAATAGTATATTTAGTAACTAATTGCAAAACTAGATTTTCAACCTATAAGAAAAAAATAAACTTTTGAATTATTTGAAACTGTGTGATAACGGTGGTTTACTGTGATAATGTAGCAGTAATAATAATAATAAATGAAAACTCTGACTTTTATTATTCAACTAAAACGTACTAAAAAGTATACAAAAAAATGGAAAGTTTTCTATATCATTAATATTTTTCCTTTACCTTACATAAATATTAAGAAATAAAAGGCAGGGCGGCCAATGTTTATTACACACTTGTTACGAGATATATATCCTGATAAAATCCCTTTTTCATTATTTTGTGAAAGAAAAAACTCTTAACTATATTTATTTTGTCATTGGCATGTAATAAAATTTTGCTGCCCTGTCTTTTATTCCTTAATATATATGTCTGATAAAGTACGAAGATGTGGAAGTTATTGAAACCTTAAACAAATGTTCGTATGTTCTATTACATTACACTATTATTATTACTGGTTTCTAATATAAATGTTTACAATTTTCAATTAGTAAAATGACAAAACAAAACAAAAAAGCCCGAGAAAAGTTCTTAAATCTACCAAAACGGCATAGAAATTAATAAGTCTTTTCAGCATCATGCTTAGATCCACAGTACATTTCTCTGCCATCTTTTAAATCTCATATAAATGCAAGCCTCATTGAAAATTAGTAATATACAAGCTAACACCAAATTTACATCCTATTTATAAATTAACCAGAAATGATCTGCTCCTTAGATACGACTGATCGTTACTGAAATATTTTCGTTACCACAGTGAAAAATCCTCATAAATGTGTACCCTGATAGAAGTTTAAAAATTTAAGAAAAACATAATTTTCTTAAAGGTAAAGAAATAAATTTAATCTTATCTCAAAACATCCATTCTATTGTTGTTTTTTGCTCCATGATTTACGCATGGCTCATATTCAAAGTCATTCACACTCAGACGTCCAGAAAAATAGTTATTGTAGTGTTAAAATCACTATCTGGTGTTAAAACTTTGCTATGATTTTTTTTTTTTTTTTTTTTTTTTTAAGTATAAATTTTAAAAATATTTTCTCAAATAACCCACCAAGGAACATATACAAGAAGACTATACATAAAACAAAATTGAAATTTTTAATTTTCGGAGGAAAAATTAAAAAAATACGAGCGCATTCCATTTCTATAGACTTAGCATTGGATGGAGGAAATTGATTTTTGACTGATGAGGAAGCTTAAGATAAAGATGAAACAACTGTTCGGTCACTCTCTCTCTCTCTCTCTCTTCCGAGATGCAGGAAATGAGCGCTGATGATTTTTTTAAGCATCTGCAGTCCGGCATTTCTCCAAACCCCTTTCGCATCCGAACGACCTCGGATGACCCGGGCGAGGATGCAGAGGAGAGAGATTGATCCTGCGATGAAAACAAACGATTTCGTGTTGGCTCGGGGGGAAGCCTATGGTCCGGAATGAATGGGGCGGAACGGACAATACTGAGACAAGACAGCGGGACGCGGTCTCACATAAAATCCAGGCATCCATAATGCCACCTTAGGTTTTTCTCTTCATAATTCAGAGACCGGCCTCAATGGGAGCTAATCTCTTGACGTGAATGCTGGATGATCCCGATTAGTTTATGAGCTATCTCTCACTTTAAGACTTCCGTGTCCCCCTTCGTTTGGAATATTTCTAGCATGCCTTTGTGAGCTTCACTTCTTTTTTTTATGCCACCCTTAATCCTCACCCTTTCTCTGCGACTTAACCTCCCTCCCCACCGAGATAAGGTTTTAAATTTTCATTAAACTCTTTCGTCACCGCTTTTTGGCTTCACTTCTCGAATGTCGTCTCTTCTCTCTTTCTCCCTTTTTCTTATATTTTGCATTTAATCTCCCCCCCCCCTTCTACAGTGACCCCCCTTCCAAATTGGGATGGAAGCGACAATGAAGGCAGCCTTCTTGCTTGATGACGCCATTGTCGACGATGACAGGATCAAGTTCGGTGACATAAAAAAAAGTATCTGAGGACGAGGTAAAAAAAAAAGTAAAGTTAGGGACTCGTGTTTAGGAGGAACAGTACAGGGTGCAAATATGTGTGCATCGAAAAATGAATCTTTTTCCGTTGTAAAGCTTGCTTCCGAACAATTTTATTTCATTCTTCAAATTACATGACCCTTTTGCGGTGCAATTTTTATGTTACATTATTCGGATTTTTTTGCTTAAAAGTGATTTATTCTGATTTAAAAGAATAAAGTTACAGTTTTTACCATCGCAATTCTTTTTCTCTAGGTTAAACTTATAATAGAGGTTTGCTTTGATTTGACGTATACAATTGAAGCTTGTAATAACGAAATTTCAACGAACTGAATTTTTGGTTCGTTATATCCAAGATAAAAAATAAATGTAGGAAAAATCATTTTTTTTATCATTATGCAAAGGTTTGTTACAACCCGAGTTCATTATAGAGAGATTTAACTGCATCATACTTACTTTTAATCTGCATATCAGGATGCACCTAGTAAATTCTGAAAAAAATAATTATGTATACGATAGAAGAAAATTATCATTATTATTATAAAGCTTAACAAAGAAATCATTTAATTTAATTTAATTTAATTTTTGTTGAGTTCATTTTTCCAGGCATTGTTTTTTTAATACTATCACGGTGTAAGAAAAGAATATTATCTAAAGCCAATAAACTTCCTCATATGAAATACCAGTTTTAGAAATAAAAATTACCAACAAGAGTATTGGAAAATATTGTTTTTTAATTATTTTAAATTTATAATTATTGTATTTTTTGCATAAATTTCAAAATTAATAAACTTCAAACATGACAAAAAAAATAATAAATGTATTCAAAATTTAAGGAATATATTTTTAACCTATAAAATACTTTTTAGAAAAAAAAAATTAGAGGTAAAAATTCCTCCAGAAAGTTTTGGAATTTCTTCTTTCTTCTATTTGTTTATTTTTTAACAAAATATAACTTTCAAATATAATTTTAAAAATGAATAAGTATTTGAAAAAAGTCTTATTCAAAATTTTATGTTTATTACGATACTACGACAATAGAGTGGCATTTAGTTCGATAATTCATTTTTTACACTTTCTAATTCTTTTCTTTCTTTCTTTTTTTTTTTCTTTTTTTTTTAAGCTTTTAATTTGAAAATTTACTGTAGTGTCCTTTTTTGAGAAAGATTTTCTTTTTGTTTAAGTATCATAAACTAAAAAGTAGGAGGGGGGGGGGACGAAATATAAATTCTTCAGGGGGTTTGGATTCTGAAAGCATCCCTTCTGCAAAATAATGATAATAACAAAAAAAATATGTAGTTTTATGTAAGAGAGTAAAGAAAAATCTAATTTAGCTGCATAAAAATGTCGAAATATTGAGTCCAGTATAATTTTTGAATTTGAAATATTTAACTTTTCGATACAATCTTCTTTTTTTATTTCATCAAGTTAAACATCAATAAAATATATTATCTTAGCTTTAAAATCTAGAGAAATATTTAGAAGCATAGGTATAAATATCGTCTTTATTATATTTGATTTTTTTTAATGTTGTATTTCTTTATGAATTCCAAACTTTCGAGCTAAGAAAATCTTTAATGAGAAATTGCATTAGTAAAAAAACACTGACTTACTTTGTGTATTTTTATTTATGAAAATTTTTTATTCAAACGGTAAGTTTTTCGCACTTCTCTGAAAGCCATTGAAATTCGAAATTATATATAATATATATTAGGTAGATAGATATTTTCCGAATCCAACTTTTGCTCTAAACTTCAAAAATCCTGTGTTCTGAATTGCTATTCCCTAGAGCTATTCCTGTGTTTTGGATTGCTATTCCCTAGAATCACATTTTCGTCAATCGCAACTTTATAATGACAAATTCGATGATTTGACGCAGGTGTTAGATTTGAAATGATCTTCAAATTATGTCACCAAACACAACGAGTTACTGTAACTGATTTAGAAACTTTTTAATGACTTTAAAAGATTTTTATCATATTATACTTAAATTTTGACTTGCCACAAGTGCATAATAATTGCACATAATTAAATAATGAATAGACCTAACGTCTTGGATTTTACAGTAATCAAATCACATCATTCTTTTACAGATTTATGTCTTAAATTTTATCCTCAAGCAATGTTTTGCTGTTGTATCTTTTATTCGAATTTTGGCCTGATAGGACAACCCAGAATTAATTACACACAAAAAATAGCAAGGCTCTTATTT
Source organism: Maratus michaelseni (assembly GCA_963931845.1). Taxonomy (NCBI): domain Eukaryota; kingdom Metazoa; phylum Arthropoda; class Arachnida; order Araneae; family Salticidae; genus Maratus; species Maratus michaelseni. The sequence goes on from OZ007594.1 coordinate 265,649,148, forward strand.
AAGTTGAGTTGCTTTTATGCGAAAAAATAATAATAATAACACTTGGGTTAAAAATTTGTGTAAAGGAGATTTTTTTTTTAACATTAACACGGTTCTACGTCATTTGGAAATAATGAAAGTATTTTTTAAAAATTGCTTGTTTTAATTCAATTGTACTTAAGAATACAAAAGTGTGGAGTCACCGTTGTTGCCCTGCGGGATGTTTTAATTTTTGTTTTTTTTCTCGCGCAGAACAATGAATTACATCAATTCCATGTCTTCTTTCTTTTTTTTAAGATTATTTTTATTTTGTTGTTGTTGTTGTTGTTATCCTATTTGATTAATTAGTGTTGTTATAGATGAATAATTATAATAAGAAACATATCTGGAATTTTCTTGCAAGTAGCATGGGAAATAATACTAACAATCTTTACAGCGAACATATGCATACTGCTTTTCAGTTGGATTTGACTCAGTAGTACCGATTAAGGAAGTTAAAAAATTACTATCATAAATACTTTGTATGATTCCCCACCAAGGTCAAATTATCTCTGCACGTGTGTTTTGGTGTGTTTGTATGGGTCTAAATGTAATTCTTGAAGTGTGTATTGTATTCGCTGATACGGAGGGTAACTTTAGGGAAGGAATCGAAATTTTGGGTGATTCTTTCACCATTTCTTCTGCATGGATGGACCTTCTCGAAGTCTCTCCCTTTTTTTTATTGGTAAAAAATTGATTTTTTGGAGGAATGGCTCTCTCCAGGCGGAAGTCTGGTTTTTTAGCTGACCGGACCGGAAGCGGACAGGTCTCTCTCTCCCTTGGTGCGCATGCGTGAGTACACACCCCAAAAAGCATGGGCCCTTTCTTCTTCGAAATCCTTCCAGTAACCTAGAAGATTTTCGATTTATTCATTCAAGGGTGGGGGGAAATCTGAAGGGGAGGGGGGTTTCATTTTTAAGAAGCTAAACTTGGATGAACTTTCTATTCAGGACCCAAGAATAGGGCCGAGGGGAGAGGAATAAAATAAATAAAGCAAAAATCGGGAGCAATGCGAACCGTGGGTGCGGCCCCGGGTCCAACAATAGCAGAAGGGGCCCCGGTGGAGGGTATCGAGTGCAGGGGAACCTCGAGATGAAAGGGGGCTCCCGGACAATGCCAGACAAGTGTGGTCGATAGCCTTTGTGTTTGAGCTACAGGTAGAAAAGCACCTTTACCCATAACCACCTCTATAGAAAATCTCGGGGTCTTGATTCGAAATAAACCCAAGAAAGGAATCAAGGTCCTTTTCGAGCTCCAGATATTGAAAATAATTATAAAGTATAATTTTAAGCCCCCCCCTCCCTCTCCGATAGATTTTCTCCAACAATCTTGGGTGGATCTTCTTTTCTCTTTGTAGAAAAGAAATTCAGTGAAAGGATATAGAATGAAAAGCTCCAATCCTCTCTCAAATTAATGGTCACTGCGCATAATAAAAATATTTCAAAAGCAACCGAGCAATTATTTTTCATTTTCGACTGTTACTTTACTGAGGTTTTTGCTTAGTTTTGATTAAAAATTCATGACTGTTCAACTTTTGCAAAATTAATGGGAAAAGTCTGACAAATGCTCATTTTAAATGTGAAATAATCGACATTAATAAATTTACTGTTTGTTTTTCATTACACTAAAACAAAAACATTCCTTAACATTCAAATGTAACAAAATTCAAGTTTAAAATTTTAGTTTTATTATTATTATTGTTATATTAATTTATTACTATTATTAATTTATTTATTATTTTTATTATAGATTATATTACTATCAATTAATTATTAATAATATTTATTACAAATCGTTATTATATGTAGATAAAACTAGATAATAGGATTTTCCAAAAATTCCCCCCTCTCTCTTTTTCTTAAACCTTCAAAGAATAATATACTTAGAATTCAAAACTTCTTGTCAAAAGATGTGTGAAGATAAATGTATCTTTAAAAGATGTAATTAAATGTTAAAGCGAAAAAAAAAACTACATTGAAATTATCGTATTTGTATAATGAAAATTCATTTCCTTTTACAATATTTAGAAAGGTTCTTCTTATTATACAAACAAATTGATTTAAAAATAATAATAATTAAAAAGATGTTATGTAGAAAGAATGGATAACTCTTTTAGTCATTTTTTGTTAGTTATAAGTACATTAGAAATTATAAATACAGTCAAAGGTTATTTTAGGCTATTTCAAGATCTGTCTATCAAAGATTTCCGCAAGAAATTTTCTTTATGATGAAAATTGATGGAAATTGATGAAATTTATGTATTTACATAAAATTATGTTTAAAAAATGTTTAAATTTTTTTCACGCATGTTATCTGTTTGTAATTTTGTTATAAGATAATTACATTCTTATTTTTCCTCTATATTCTGATTTTTGTACCACTGTAAAAGAAAACTCATTTTTCTAACGATATTTCTTTCTTTTTTTTATTACAGGTATCTATCATCTTCTTAGAGCAATAAAAACGATTTAGTCATTACCTCAAGTTCTTCGTAAAATTTACATTGCCAAGTGTGCCATTCATGTACAAACAAATGAAAAGGAAAACATTTCAAACGAACTGACTCTCTACCACCGCACTCAGAGAATTCATTCCTTCCCTATCCCATGCATGGCGATCGGGAAGACAGGACTGAAATTGTGGGGGTGGATTTGTAGTGAAGCCCTTTCTCAACACGACGGAACTTCGGCCCAAGAGCTCCCTTCCCCTCTCAAGGGGTCAGCGAAGCGTTCGTCCACGAGATTTTAGTTCGTTTCCTGCCAACGGCGGAAGTTCGTGCACCCGCAGAACACACTATTTCCTCGAATACTTTTTTTTCTTCTACGAATGGAACTGTAGAAATTTAATACGAAGAAAACGTTTGCTCAAGTCTAATGAACTTTAGGATCGATATGTACATTTTTGTTCAGATTATTTATTTTTATAAGTACTTTGTAAATCGTTATTATTATTGGAGACAAATTTATAGGAATGAATTACAGTTGAAAAGTGATACCTAAAACAAAGGAAATGAATTCCTTGGTGGAAGAAGATGTCATGTAACAAATATTAAATTTAAAAAAAAAATTAAGGGTGTATTTAAATCCAAACTGCTTATTTTGAGACACATTTGTAAATTCATTTTTGCTCTAAAATGAATCCAATAGGCAGGTTCTCTTATTCAGAAACTTTATAATGTCCCTATTGTCTCGATTTTTTGATAAAGGTAGAATGTATTTCAAAAAATGCTGTCAAAGTGGACATTTTGAACCGAATTTCCGGAAGCGTTAGCGCTGGAAACAAAAAAAAAATATCGTACTGTGAAAATAATTGTTTGTAAATCAATTTCCAATTAATTGAACGAAAAACAAAAACGTGGGGCCCTTATAAATGTCTTCATAAATCACGCCGCCAAGTTTCATGTTTTTATTTTAAAAAATGAGTCCGAGAATGTGTCTCAAAATTTTGAGTTGTTGAGCGCGGAAAAAAAAATATTTTGAATACCGCCTTAAGTGAAAACTTTTTGTTGTAAATTTTTTTGATTCATCTCCTTCTTGGTAGCATGTTTGCTGGTGTTACTCTCTTAAAATATTATACTAAATTTTCTTAAAATATTAATTTAATATTTTAAGAAATAATTTAATGTCTTTAATGTATCTTTTGAATATTAAAAAATATATTAATATTTTTGTTAATAAGGAAATAAGAAACTATTAAATATAAAAAAAAAATAATGTCATGCCTTGAAGACTACTTAGAATCTTATTATTTTAGTTTTACCAAGGTATTTTTTCTTTACCATATTTTCCTCATACAGCAATTATTGAGGAAAATGTGACATGCATCTTCTTCCACTCATGTATTTAAATGACTTTCAAAAACAAAGATATCAACCAGTGTACATAATGTTTGAAGTTCTTCCTTATCTAGTCTATGCCGAAATAGCAACCGCGAAATATATAGCCTTAAAATGTGTTAATGTCTTGAAATATAAATTGAATTTGAAAAACATCTATTTTTCTTAGTAGACCTTCCATTCTATTGCTGAAAATAATTTATATATGTTTTAATTGAAGTAAGGCTTATTTTAGCACATGCCTATATGAGGTTTGTGAATGAGTTAAAAAAAAAATAGAAGAAGAAGAAGAAGAAGCAAACTAAGATTCAATTGATTGTGAGGAAAATTATTATGTATAACTGCCAACTTTAACCCCTTTTTTTTTGCCACAATTTCCAAATAGCAAACTTTGTTTTATTTAATCTTGATTCAAGGCTGCCAACTTCTGCGTTCTTTTTTCTTATTGCCATTATTTCTGATCAATAATCTTATCCTTGTTTAATCGCACAATTTCTGGCATTAAATGGGGTGAAGATTATTATTTGGAAATAATGGTAACAAGAAAATGTTTAAAAGTTGGAAGCTATGATTTTTCCGATAACCGAATACTAATTAATACTTTCTATTATATTTTGTTAATGAATATTGGTTGTCACTTTTTTTTTTTCACTCATTCTCAAAACTTGCCTCAGCCTAATAAATTTTATAAGATTAAATAAGCTGTTTAATTAAAGCACAAATATTCAATTTTATTGAAAATGTTTGTTTGACGAATTATTTTCTTATCAAAGTAGAAAATATCATAAAAGGTATATACCCTAAAATCAAAATTTTCACCTTTCCCTTTTTCTTTTAACGAAAAATGAGTCTACAAATATAATCTGGGAAGAACAAGATTCAAATTCGACTTAAGTGCCTATTTAAAAATTTGCTGATACTAGCACCGTGAATTCTCTTTAATTTTGCGTGCTGTGAACTGATGTGATAAGTACCTCAAAATGCCTTCAATGATAAAATGTTAAATATTTTATTATGTAGTTTCCTTTATTTTTCTTAGCAGAGAAATGTTCTAGTTTGTACTATAGATTTATTAAAAATGTTTTAGAGATTAAATGTTTATAGAATTATATAGCTCACACATAGTACATTGCATGCATAAGCATTGTCGTACACTTAATGTTCTTAATATCAGTTTTAATCTATCTTAGAATGAACCACAATTGTATAGAGCTTATTGTAAACTGGTATATATGAAAACATTCCATTTTTGTTTTCTATTACATTTACAATTTTTGATCGAATATTTAACATTGTGATAACATAGCACTGAATAAAGAATATTTATATTTTATTTATTAACTTTTACTATAACCAATGCATGATTAAAATTTAACATGAACGTTAAAATTTACTTTCGTAAGAATTTAATATGTTTTGCACGTAATTTGAATTTTTTTTTTTTAACTTAAATCATCAAACTATTTTTAATAGTATTGTTACGCTCATGCATGTAGACATTCAATTTTAAGCATTTATAAAAGAATGTTAAACGCTGTATGTTTCAAGTTAAAATTTATTTGTATAATATTCATTTGTTTAAATTTGTTGAATTGTTATGAAACTGAAACTTTATTGACAACATGAAAATATGTTGAAAATCGTGTTGACAAATTAATAATGCTTATATAATTATTAACTATATTATTATTAATGAAAAAGTTGAATTATTTTTACATAAAGTTACAAAAATGTTTACTTTTAAATATAAGTTTTTAAAAAATAATGAAGATTATATTTCAATTTTATACAAAAATATATATATATTATTATTTATCAAAAAAGTATTTTTTGAAAAAAAAAAAAAAAAAAAAACTATTTTAATATTACGTACGTAATATGAAAAAATAATAATAATAAGGGAAAAATTGACTTACACTTAACAAACAAACTGAAATTGGAATATTGTTTTCTAAATTCTATGCTAAATTTATTATGTTTCATTTATAATAAAAGACAAAGATAATTTTAAAGCAATTTGAATTTACAATTTTGTATACATATTATCAAAATATTTCATAATATATTGAAGTATGTGTAAAAAAGTATGAAATGTTAATATATTATCGTTATTGAAGTTGTTATTTATTGAAATATGTTATTGAATGAAATCTAGGGGGAAAAAATCAAAAACCTGATTTTATAAATTATTTATTTATTTTCTACATAAAATTCCAATTTGATTATTAATAAATTTGAATTAATTTATCATCAATTGTTTATGAAATTCTACTCAGAAATTAAAAACACTTTTTCAAATGGAACAATGCAGTTTTACCCGAATTTATATGTTTGCACATAAATCTGTTATGTAACTTTATTTTATTTTTGATTTAATTATGCTTTATGGTATTTCAGAGTTTCAATATAGTAACATTTTAAATATTTAAAACTGCCAAAACTGAAGTCAAAATATGCTCAAAATGCCATTTTAAAATGTTGTAAAATGTGAGAAAACTATTTTTTCTATACTGAAATTTACAAATGTATTACTGGATGAATAATATTTTGTAAAATGTATTATTTTGTACATACAAATAAACCTTATTATTGTTCTGAAATTTCGCTGTTCTTCGACCAATTTACTTTCTTCATATTTCTTAAAATTGCACTATTTTGAAAGTATTTAAAAGACTTTTGATTTATTCATGTTTTATGATATATATATATATATATATATATATATATAATTATAATATCTTTGAATTTCAAAAAACATATCAAGTTCTTGTAACATTCTAATTAAATCTCCAAAGAGATAATTAATAATAATGTGTAGACAGAATACCACATAGTTAATAAATTAACAAGTGCAATCATAATTTTACCATAGCTTGTGCTTCAATGGTAATTGGCCAAAAATATTGAAAATATGAAGGTTATTTAAAAAGAGAGAGAGAGAAAAAGAAAAAAAATTATAATAAACCATGAAATGTTAATAATTTGGAGTTGATATCAAATGAATACAAATGGATTAAGAAATGAAATATGAACTAAATATAATGGAAAATTGGATAACAAGAGATTTAAATTAGAATTGGATATGAGAAAACACGTGTAGGTGTAATCTTCAGCCTGTACCACACGTGTTTTAAAAAATAATTCAGTATTTCATAATTATACTGGCATATATGCTAAGATCAGTATAATCATCCAGGTATATACTGAATTATTACCAGAAAACTATTAACTAAATACAAATAATACAAATGAAAAAATACAAAGTTTTGGCCACAAATAGATCTTTTTAACAATTGCATTGAAATTAAATATTATCTAATATTCAATATATACAATAAACATTAAAAAATATATCATAAAAAAGTAAACGAAATGTTTGGAATATATATATATATATATATATATATTATAATTGTTGTTTCAAGAAGAATTAAAAGTGCATAGATTTTTTTTCTCTCCACACACACACACAAAATAATAATAATTATTATAGTAATAATAATAAATAAATAAAAATAATTTCAAAATAACTTTAAATTTTATTTATTTATTTATTTATTTATTTTATTTTATTTTACAGAAACTTTTACATTTTCCAAAAGTTTTAAAGAAAAATATGTGAATAAGTTGTTTATAGTAAGAAATACAAACTCATAAATTCAGATTATAAGTATTAAATATTATAAAAGAATTGATACTACAGTAAAATAATTTGTTTATTGACATTACAGGAATATAATTTATTTTTTGATATTACAAAAATATAAAAGTTCAAATTTCAGTGCAAATTCACCTTGTTTAATAACTAAAATTCATTAAGATACAACTAAATGTAAATATATTGCTTGAAGGTGCGTAAAAACATACATAAAAACATTTAAAAGCACATTAAAGTCCTTTTAAAAATTCCTGAAATTTAGTATTAGTATGAGCTTATGTACTTAGTATGTAGTACTTAGTATGTATTTTTGAGCTCTTTACAGTACCAATTTTATTTTAATGTTTTATAAATTCTTATACCCCTAACGTAAATTATATATCAAATAAATATATAATTATATACATATATAATTACTATATAAATACATAAAATAAATATAAAAAAATATAATATAATTAATTAAATTTACTTGTAATTTTTAAAAGGACTTTAATGTGCTTTTAAATGTTTTTATGTAATGTTTTTACGCACCTTCAAGCAATATATTTACATTTAGTTGTATCTTAACGAATTTTAGTTACAAAAATATAATTGAAAATAAATACAATTATATATCAAATAAATATATAATTATATACATATATAATTACTATATAAATACATAAAAAAAATAAAAAATAATAATATAATTAATTAAATTTACTTGTAAACAATAAAGAATTTTTTTTTATTTTAGTATGAGCTCTTTGCAGTACCAATTTTATAAATTCTTATACCCCTAACGTAAAACATATATCAAAATCAAAATAATACCTTCGCCCGCTCTGTATAGAATAAATAGACTGCGCAATCTAAATTTATTTGAAAAATGTTCAATAAATATTATGAAAGGATTAATACTATAGTGAAATAATTTGTTCATTGGCATTACAGGAATATAATTTTAAATAAATATATATTTAATGAATATAAAAAAATGTATAAAATAACTATATGTATAATTAATGCATAAATATATATAATAAATATACAAAAATATAAGAATCAATTTAATTTACTTCTAAACTATAAAGGTTTTTCAATTTTTTGAAGTATGAGCTAATTAAAGTACCAATTTTATTTTTGTGTTTTATAAATTCGTATACCCCTAGCGTGAACATATCAAAATGGTGCCTTCTTTTGCTCTGTGTAGAATAAATAGAAAAATCGGTGTGTTAAAAATAGAAAAATACAAAGTTTTGGCCACAAATAGATCTGTTTAACAATTGCATTGAAATTAAATATTATCTAATATTCAATATATACAATAAACATTAAAAAATATATCATAAAAAAGTAAACGAAATGTTTGGAATTGAAAATAAGACATTTTCATTGTCTTATCGACACTAGTCCTTTAAAAACAGTAACTTTAAAAATAGTCCTTTAAGTAAGCTTACGGAATATTTTTTTTCCCTTGGAAAATATAATTAACATATTTCTTCACATGCAACACAATTCTTCATACTCAACTTAAATATTCTCATAGATTTGCAATTTACAAATGTAGTTTAAATCTAGCATTGCATAATATATAAGATATCATTTAAAATCAGAAGTATGATTTCAAAAAGAATATCTCTATTCAAACTGAAAATTATAATATAAATCCTACCTATGTACATTTGTACTTATATGCGCGAATGCAACAAAATAATGTGAATGAATGTTTTAAAAAAGGGTTTTTAGCACCAGAAACAAAATGGTTTACACATATAACTTTAAACTAGATTATAGTTTGTTAAAATGTAATTACTAAACAGCATAAATTATATAAATACTCGGATGAAGCACAATACAAAGTGGACATTTTTCTTAAAAATATCTTTAAAATAAAAATTAAAAAATTTCATTTTTATAACGATTTTAAGAAGTTTCTCCTTTGTGTTTTAATGCTGAACTTAAAAAAAAAAGTTCAATAAGTTGTATATATTAGAAAATAAATCGGTTAAGTGCAAGTATAACTTGCACTCAAAGGGTTCCATACATTGAATTTATTAATTAGTATTTATTAATAAATAAACTCCTAGTACTCCTAATTTTTTCATAATTTTAGTTTCAATAAATTCGGAAATAGGGGGGGGGGGACATTTATCCAGTACTTTAGATGATATCTCTGAAAATATAATACCTAAAATTAAAACAAATATATTTTTGAGTTCAATGTTACGAGATCGTTCGAACGATACCCTACACGATATATAAAAAGATTTTTTTTCAGGTAACTTAATTAATATCTCCGTTAATTACCCACAATTTTTTTTTTCGAAAATCATGATCAAATATCATCGGATGATTATGCGTCGATATAGATACCTCGAGCATCCGTCAACTCCCCTGCTGACGGCCTAAACAGTAAAGTTTGTATGCAACGGAAAAAAGCGTTTTTCTCCAATACTATACGTTACCTAGGAAAATTTTTATAGTTTTCCTGCAAGGTTTAAATAAACCTCTACTGCCCCTAATTTTTTTCATAATTTTAGTTTCCATAAATTCGGAAATAGGGGTGGGGGGGGGGAGAGCATTTATCCAGTACTTTAGACGATATCTCTGAAAATATAATACCTAAAATTAAAACAAATATATTTTTGAGTTCAATGTTACGAGATCGTTCGAACGATACCCTACACGATACATAAAAAGATTTTTTTTTTCAGGTAACTTAATTAATATCTCCGTTAATTACCCACAATTTTTTTTTTCGAAAATCATGATCAAATATCATTGGATGATTATGCGTCGATATAGATACCTCGAGCACCCGTCAACTCCCCTGCTGACGGCCTAAACAGTAAAGTTTGTATGCAACGGAAAAAAGCGTTTTTCTCCAATACTATACGTTACCTAGGAAAATCTTTATAGTTTTCCTGCAAGGTTTAAATAAACCTCTACTGCCCCTAATTTTTTTCATAATTTTAGTTTCCATAAATTCGGAAATAGGGGTGGGGGGGGGGGAGCATTTATCCAGTACTTTAGACGATATCTCTGAAAATATAATACCTAAAATTAAAACAAATATATTTTTGAGTTCAATGTTACGAGATCGTTCGAACGATACCCTACACGATATATAAAAAGATTATTTTTCAGGTAACTTAATTAATATCTCCGTTAATTACCCACAATTTTTTTTTCGAAAATCATTATCAAATATCATTGGATGATTATGCGTCGATATAGATACCTCGAGCACCCGTCAACTCCCCTGCTGACGGCCTAAACAATAAAGTTTGTATGCAACGGAAAAAAGCGTTTTTCTCCAATACTACGTTACCTAGGAAAATCTTTATAGTTTTAATGCAAGGTTTAAATAAACCTCTACTGCCCCTAATTTTTTTCATAATTTTAGTTTCAGTAGAGTCGGATATAAAGGGGAAGGGGGACATATTTTTGCCGCGCATTTTCGACGATATCTCTGAAAATACCTAAAATTAAAACAAATATACTTTTGAGTTCGGTATTACGTGATCTTTCACACGATATACAAAAAGAAAACTTTTTTTTTCTTTAAAGTAAGTTTTCTCTCTAATCTCTCTAAATTTTTCCTAAACATATCTGTGAATAGCTAATAATATGAAAATATGTGGGTAAAAAGGCTTTATAACTTTACCAAGTTTGAACTTTCCACGTCCTAGTGTACGAGAAAAGGAGCTCTGATAGACGGACCGACAGACATAGGAATGATCTTATAATGATTCCGTTTTTACTTTTTAAGTACAGAACCCTAAAAATAACTCATAAATGCTGGTTATAAATAATTTATATGATTATATATTAATTTTTTTACGCCAGGCTGTGCAAGGGTAAATTCTATGGAACAGAATCTCAGAAACTTTTAATTAAAATTAAATAATGAAATATTTAAATAAAATAAATAATTCAACAGAATTTTTTCAGAAATATTTAATTAACACATCTTTTCCATGTTTAGCTAGTTTTTCATATTCATACTGAAATATCCTCTTGGGTAACTTACTGATAATAAAAGATGGAATTACATGTTTTTCCATATTTAAAAAATGAGATTTTTAAAATAAAAAATAAAAAATATTTACTTCAATTAATAATAAATAAATAAATAATATTTAATTTAAGAATAATTTCTTGTGGAAGCCGTTCTTCTAACGCAGTAAAATTACAATTAATGACGTATGTAAATGAATGAATGTTTATATTACAATACTGAGTAAAAAAAAAAAAAACAGATACTTACTATGTAAAGAATATATGAGAAAACGCTTCCGATCTCACACGCTTAAAAAAATCAACTAACGAAAACTGATAAAATAATAAAAAAAATACCATTAACTTATATACATATATAATTACAATTAATAATAATTGTAAAGTAGAAATTATTATACAGTTAACAAATATTTTTAATCAAATAGATCTTGGTGATCATTGTTTATTGTGTGCATTAGGCAATATACATTTCTATATATTCCTCTGAAAAGGTTTTATAAGTTGTTGGAAGTTACTATATTAATACAGTATAAAAAGTAGTAAAAAACAGTAGAAATGCAGACAAAAGGAGTATCATTACTTTTTTGTATGAAAATGTATATATATTACTTTGATTGCCAAAACAATTCCGTATTTTTTAGATTTTTTATTTTCTTGTGAAAATGATTTTGTGGATGTATTAAAGGGTATCGTTTTAAGAATGTCTTTAACAGATAACGCTACATTTTCATTTTCTCTAAAGCTGTGGGATTTATTTTTATTATACTGCAAACGAAAACAAAAATCTGTGGAAATACGGAAATTGTACTGGCAAAATACAGAAATAACTTTTAGAGTGTAAAAATATAAAATATCCCAAAGCCTAAAACTAATGTCACACGAACGATTATTTCGACGCTCCCGGTTTCCGTAAAACCCCTACAATCAGGGCTGATTCACGCCGCCATTTAATTGCCCGTAGAAGAACGATTGGTCACGACCGCGATCGTCGAAATAATCTTTCGTGTGACATTAACCTTAGTGAAAAAGCAAATTAACTAGACTTTCGCACTAGTCTATCAAGCACTATCTGTCAACGATATTCTTAAATCTATACTCGCTAATTTCTAATTCATTCACGAAATCATTTCATCAGAGAGAAAAGTTACAGAAATTGCACTGGCAATCAATAGGTTTTTTTTTTTTTTTTTTTTTAAGCGATTTGTTTATTTTGCTGAGAACTTTACAAAGGCAAAAAGAATAAAGAAAAGAAAAGAAAGCAGTAACATTACCCTTTTAAATGTTGGCATCCATTATTTAAAGAGCAGTTTCTTTGTGTTCTTTCACTCTCTTTTTTTGTAACATTTTGTCGGTAATTCTTCGATAACAAAAGAAAAAAAAAATAACCTTGAATGCAGTCGATTTTGTTTTAATGGTGATCGTAAATTTCAGATTGCAGTGCCCCACAAAATAAAATTTACAACAGCAATAATAAAGTAAAATATAAATATAAAATAAGTGCAACAATAAATTTTACTATAAACAGTAATAGTAATAATAAATTTTTAATGGATGAATTGTTGGATAAGACTTGGTGTCGTATATTTGAAATGAAATAATCATTTTATTTTATGATAGACATCAATCATAAAATTCAAAGAGACAGTTAGTTAAACGACAATAACTAATTGATTCTAAAACAGTAAATAATAACAATTATATAAAATTTTCAATTAATGAAATGTTGAGAAGGGCTTGGTGTCGTCTTTGCAATGCAACTGTCGGATTTTTGTTGTTGTTGTTGTTGTTGTTGTTTCGTTACAGACATCAGTCATAAAATTCAGAAAGACAACCTTTTTTCTGCATGTGTGTTGTCTGTTTGTTATGATTACCTGATAAATTTGCATAAACGTTTTAATTAAGAATATCTTTATAATATCATTTTCAACCGAGCTGACTAGTTTTTGTTAATCAGTGTGATTAAAACTAGTTTCCGAAATTTTAAAGAAACTTTCTATTTACTTTACATCCTCTCAGAGTCAGAATACAATTAATTTATTTATTTTACATAAATAAAATCAACAGTAACTACGATATGCAAATTTTTTGAATTATAAATTTAATAGAAATAAGAAAACAATATATATTTCATGATTTAGAATATATTAAAAAAAAATTTAAGTACTTGCTCTCTCTAAAAAAAATTAATTAGAGCTCGTTATTTTCATTATTATATTTTTTAATTTGTAATTTAATATGTTTGGTATTCTACATGTTATCTCTTCAAATTCTGTCTTAATTAAAGTACGGATGATACGGGCTTGATTTTCGACTATGTCCGTCAATTCCGTTCCTTGGGGCTTCAAAATTTTCTGAATCTCCAAATTAGCTTAGCTCATTTAAAAGATGCACTTATTATAAAACGATATAAACTTCACTTTCAAACTGGATGGAAAAAATGGATATTTAAAATAATTTTTACTTAATAATCATCCAAATTACGCACAAATCTTGGAAAGTGACAAGTACCGAGTTTTAAATGCATATTCTACTATACGACCGGCAATTGAATGTGAGTGGGGATGCCAAAATGAATAATCTTGGGCCTCAAATTGTGTCGAACTCTGATTGCAGCTGCTATTATTATTAATACTTATTACATTTTTAATTAAAATATAAGGTTTCTTATTAACTTTTTGCGGTTGATATAACTTCTTGTATTGTGTATATCTCATACTTATACTCTCATACTTCATATCTCTACTTAAACCTCAATAGTTTTATTCAAAAATAATATATTACGACTACAAATTGCTTTTTTGATGATAAAAGGGAAAACTTTCCAAACTTTTTTTTTTTCTGTAAAGCGAAAGATTACTTTAACTTTTCTCAAATAATTGTAGTTTTCTTATCAGTTTCATCGTTCTTGTGCGAAAATTTTGTTTGAAAGTAGTTTTATTTGAAAATATTGTTCATAAATATGACAATATACGGATATATCAAAATTACAAAACAAATTCTTCCATTTGTATGAAAATTGTTAGCAAATAAATGAGAGTGTAACTTTGCTTCCTATCATGTGGATTTTTCGGATTGGGTTTTTTCTCTATAGAAAAAATAAATACTGATTTACGTTTTCGAGCATTAGTTTACTTCAAACACTAAGAGTAGTTTCTATCCCAAAAATAAATATCCCTATAATATTCAAGAAAAGACGGTAGACTGTTGATTTACTTTTCCCACAAGACAAGGCACCTAAAAGATCATCCGGAATTTCCGACGGATGAACTATGCGAGTCATAGATAGTATTTTTTGGAGTAAACATTGGGTGAGATGTTTGCCGTCACGAGTGGTCATCCAGTAGACGATTCAAGGTAGACGGATGACCCAGTAACCCCCTGCTATGTAAGAAAGAATACAGCAGGCAAACAACCCTTTCAAAGCTGACGGAAATGGGGGTACAAGAGAAGAAGGAGAAGATGGCCAATGACCCATCTTTTCATGAATTAGAGTTTTTGCTCCCACACTTCACTGAAATACGTTGCTCTGCTAGACGTTGCTCTGTTATATATACTATTTGTTTCTAATAAAAAATAGGGGTGCGTACTAATTATTATAGAAAGTGTACTTTATTTAAAGTGACAGGGAAGCTATTGTTTTTGGTTGTTGAAAAAGAATTGTTTCTAACAATTATCAAGCATTCTGATTATGAAAGGTTATTAGTTTATATGCATATTTATTCTTTTAGTGTAAATATATATATTACAAAAATTTAAATTCCGCACTTCATTAAAAGTATTCCATAAAAATTTCCCCTTCTTTTATATTACAGCCATAGTTTTTTAATTTACTGCCTATTTTAAATAATATTCAATTTATTTCATTTATTCAAATCCTTTTCTACTTAAAATGCATATTTAATATTTTTTTTTTTTCTCTTCAAAATCTTCTAAAAAACACTTCCCGTAATCATTTGTCTTCTAAAACTTTTTTTATTTCTCAATTCTTAAAAAACCGATATTTTACTCTATTTCAAGTTATCGTTTTCTACCATTTTATTTTTCTTATTTTTATTCCAAAGCTAAATTCGCGCCCTTTCTCGCAAGGACGTAAGCACTTCAATTTTCTGCCGCCATAAAAACAGAGTTCCTTCTTGCTTAAAGACTGTGATTCGCAGTTCTATGCTACTGCATTGCGTCGATAACATTCCATTTCTGGGATATTTAACGTGAAACATGAGTTACGGAGCGCAGATTTTCTATGATTATTTTATGCGTTATTTTATAACACTCGTTTGAGCGTTCAAAATTTTTACTGAACAATCGGTTTAAAACAAATTTACATCTGACAGAAAAAGAATTAAATCAGACAAAACAAAAACGCCGTTGGCATTGGTAACCGACAAATCGTTTGGCTGGTCGCCAAGGAGAAATTCTTAACGCACTGCCCCGGCTGAACACTTAGTTCAGCATCTACAATTCTTAAACTATTTAATAAACATAAGAGTTTACTTACGTACATGACAAACATTTTCGGTAACATACTTACTATACATATAGATATTCAAAAAACTAAATTAATAACTAAGAATTCTGGACTCTAAGAAGAAAAAAAAATAAAACAAATGAAATGAAGCAAATTAAACAATAATAAAACTAAATATGAGTAACCAAAGAAAATAAATATTTAAGAATATAGTTTATATTGTCCATCAGTCCACCAAATCCAGTTCAAGATTATATAAAAGTTGCACAGGTCTTTTGACATCACCATTTACAGCCTGTAATACACATGATCTTATTTTAGAATCACGACCACATATAAAAGTTCTTTAACACGACCACATTTCCACACATATTTTGGGAGCTTTTCATCATGAATTAACACTACATCGTTTACTTTAAACTGAAGCGATGAATTTATGTTTTTTCACTTGAAAAGCATATCTAAGTTCTAACAGGTATTCGTTTCTCCACCTTTTCCAAAAGTGATCAGTAATATGTTGCTTATATTTATATTTTTTCGTCAACGAGATCTTATTGGATTTTTCTTGGGTGCAAATTGGTAATCCATAAGAAGGTAAAGACATTAATCGTTTACCAAATAAAAAATAAGATGGTGTCAAAGGTGATAGTTCAGTATTTTCTTCAGAGATAACATAAGGGACGTGAATTGATCACAGCCTCTATTTCTGTAAGTATTGTTTCTAGTTCTTCATAAGTAAGACAAGTTTTGCCTAGAACCTTTTTCAAAGGTGTTTTTACTGATCGTACCATTCTTTCCCAGAAGCCGCCCCACCAGGAAGCCTTGGAGATAATAAACTTCCATGTTATCTTATTCTTTCTCAAATAATCAAAAATTTCTTGCTTAGAAATTCCTTCCCAAGCGTAAGCGTCTTTTAACACCAAATCTGCCTTAGAAAAGGTCTTTGCATTATCACTGTATACTATTTTGTAGAAACTTCTTCTAGAGAAAAATCTTCGTAGTGCTAATATTAAGGTTTGCGTACTTAGATTGGTGACTAGTTCTAAATGTATCGCTCTAGTTACAGCACATGTAAATACAACAATATAAGCTTTTCCAGTACATTCAGAAGTTTTATAATAAATTGGGCCGGCAAAATCGACGCCAGAGGTCTCAAAACTGGTGTTTGGATGATTCTGTCTTTTGGTAAAGGGGCTATTTCCACCTCTCCAGGAGTAGCATTAAGTTTCCGACATATCATACATGATCTTAAGACGGATTTTACGCATCTTCTTCCTTTTATTATAAAATACCTTTCAAGAAGGGGAGCTAAGGGGACAGCTACACCGAAGTGAAACAGTCTTTCATGAGCATCCTTAATCAGTAACTTTACAAAATAAGATTTATTAGGAAGTATCCATGGATGTTTTTCCTTCTCTGTTACTTCAGAAAACTGAAGTCTTCCAGATAATACAAGTAAGTTATTTTCATCGAATTGTGGATTAAAGTTGTATAGAGGTGAATCTTTATTAAGTGGCTTATTTTGTTCAAGTGCCTGTATTTCAACTTTAAATGAAGTTTCCTAAATTAGTTTTACCCAATACTTTTCTGCTGTTTCTATTTCTGAAGCCGTTAAAGGTCCTAAAATTTTACAGTTTCTCGAATCGGCATTGTGAATAAAACGCATTATCCAGGCAGTAATGTTTTACACTCGATTTAAACTATTAAACTTTGTCATATCAAATACTGGTTTAGGAGTAGTATTTGATTTATTACACAATAGAGTTAAATTTGGTTTTGATTTCATTTCAATAAAAGCTTCGGGATCAATTTCTATAGCCCTTTTGGAAGGCCACATATTTTCCGGTAGTGATAACCAAGGTGGGCCGTTTTGAAAATGATTACAAAACTTGCCCTATACTACGTATGATGGGTAAGTAATAATTCCTGAATACACCTTAATTCCTCGTCTTCATTTGTTAATTTTCCCAAAGCTTAATTCTTAATTGTTTTTTTAAGAAAAAGTAATCTTTAAAGCTTAAAAATGTGTTTTATTGTACCCCAGACATGGAATACAGCTAAACACATGCAGCAGAAAACATTTAAAAGAATTTTTACGCAGTATGATATTATATATAAAAATATAAATCCTGAAAACAAGTTACCAAGAAACATTTTTCCGGATACAATAAGGGAAAATATAATGAAATCGAGTTAGTATAGTTCATAAGATATATCAAAAATTAAATAAGTTTAAAATATTTATTATTTTTTATTTAAAAAAAAATGTTTTTTAAAGTTTACAAAAACATTTTATTTGAAAAGTAATTTTAAAAAAGTCATTAAAAAATGCCTATAAATAAAGAAAAAAAAACAGTTGACCCTCTTAAGTAAGCAAAAACATGAATAGACAATTGAATTCTAACGTGTACATGACCAGCGGGAAAACAGTTATGCCGAGGGGGAAAAAAAGGTATTGAAAATTTCATCTAAATAATAATGTTTTATGACTGATACTCAATTTCCCCTAAATAAAGATACTTTCAAAACCATTTTAGTTCTAAAATGGCTTAAGTTTTAATAACATATAAATCAATCAATGTTGAGGTTATATCACATTTTAAAATAATGGAAAGGATGTTTCTCAGGTACAAATTTTACCTTGGACATATCAGCATTCTTGTTAAAAAGATAGGAAGAAGCTTTTAATTTGCTTCTTTTTTCTCTTCAAGACGCAATTATTGTTATAGCAAAATGGGATTTAAACATTTTCTCCAATTAGATGAACAGAATATAAAAAAATCTCTGTCTAAAAATATTTAATTTAAATAAACATTAAAAGTCTAAAATATAAAATAATTGAACATCAAAACAAAAAAGTTCAATGAAATTATTGGAGTATCAAACCGAAAGAATAAAAAATGAAACGTCTATTCTTCAGATATAAATTTTTACCATCACTGTAATAAAGAAAAAATCCTGTAATATAACAGAAAATGTCTGAGCAAAAAGTTGTCAGAAAATAACTGTGTACAGGAAATATCTGTTGGCAAAAAATTGCGTTATCGAACGGCAGAAACACATAGTCATACAAACATTTCCCGTTGAGGAAAGAACGGTTCTCAACAGACAAAACCTGTAGCTACAGGCGATTCCTGTTGACGGGAATATATGTTCTTCAATAGCCAAGTCCTGTAGATCTTACTATTAATAAATAAATAAATAAATAAATAAATAAAATAAATAATGTAATTCAGTTGAAGAATCACGTAGGCCTACAGATAACTTCTGATTACCAATCGAATTGTTTATATTAATAAATTAATAATTATAGATATTTAATTTTATAAACAGTTTTCCTCCAAACTCTAACATAGTTAATTTAAATAGCATTAAAATATTGAAGCAGTTGCGTTAAGTTTTGGAAAATAAATTATTATGAATTCGACTAAAAATTTATAACAATTTATAACCCCTTTTTTTTCACAATTATTAAGTAAAAAAAAAAATTTAAAAAATATATAATTTTTTTTTTTAACAATGCTTGTTTTTCCCTTTGAGATGCAATTGTTAATAGACGAAAATTTGGGATGCCAAGTTGAAGGAAGAGAAAGACTGTAATTTCATAATATTTATCAGGATTCTTTCTTTATATTTCATAAGCTTTCAATAAAATATTTTTAAAAATAAGTAAGCAAGACTTTATAATGTTTTTCTTTTTTTTTTTTTTTTTTTTTTTTTTTTTTTTTTCGAGATACAATTATTGTTAGAGCAACATTTGGAGTGTCAAAATGAAAAAAATATAGAAAGGATATATTTCAAAATCTGTGCAAATTTTATCATGCCTGTGAAATCACCTTTATTTTTTCCTTATTTTACATAAAACAGTAAAATCGGTGAAAACAGACCTTGTCTATAACAGAACTATCTTAAACTTAAAAAAAAAAAAAAAAAAAAAAAAAAAAAAAAAAAAAATCGTAGTCCTTATGAAAGTCAGGCCATGCAAAACTTACCTGCAAAGATGGAAACCTGTTTGAAACGGATATATATATACATACATATATATATATATATATATATATATATATATATATATAAAACAGCAATTCCGTGGTTTTACTGTTGTATACCAATAATAAAATTAAATATATATCGATTTGTATTTACAGAAGTTGTTTTCCATTATTATACCTTATTTACTCCTCCCTTCTACCACCCGAGAAGAAACAATTTTTCTTAGAGCAACATGGTTATTAATACTTCGAAAGGCGGTGGTGTATTTTTTATAACACTTAATTTCAATTCTCAACTGCAAAAAAAGCTGTAGCATTTAAAAAAAAAAAGAGTTACTTTTAAGACGTACGTGAAGAAAAGCATTATTATTATTATTATTATTATTTTAATCAATTTCAAATCAATTTCTTCGTAAATTATTCTAGTAACTGTCAATCATTTGATACATTTTAGCAAAAGAATTTACTTTGCCCCGGAAAAGATTAAAAAATTGTATCTAATAAATAAACAATTTTTTTTTCTTTTTAGAAGAAGGAAAATCTAATTTAAATAAACATTAAAAGTCTATTACAAATGCGAAGCATCAAAACAAAAGGTGGACGGAGTCGTCTACAGTTTTAAAATGAAGCTGCCAACCATCTGTCCACCCCGTGACCGGAACGTGTAGAAATGCGACAAAGCGGTATCTCTTTTTTTTTTCCTCGATTCGGAAACAGATCCCGCTCAAGGTGAGATCTATCAACAAGTGTTACTGTTGTTTTATTCATTTTTAATCGGACCGCGTTTTTCATTACGGCCTTTGCCTTCTGCGCGGCGCAGTGCCGAACACACGGCTGTTCCGGCCAATCGAAATGCTGTCAGAAGGCCACCTGTTAGGGGCGGCACGCGTCTGGGGCGAGACACGATTCATCAAGAGTTGTTCTGGGTGATGGATGCATTTGGTTCATTAGAATATTTTGCTTTTCACATCTCGAAATGACAAGAATTTTCAATGAGAGTAAACAAGTTTTTTGTATGCTTGTTTTTGTATTTAAAAATAATTAATTGTTGAGGTGATACGTAGTACATTTTAAAAATAAACATATTTTCAATAGGCCTGCCATGGGCGCCAAAATTTATTCCTCACAAATGACTTAAAATGATTAGACAAAAACAGAAAAATAAACTTTTTTTTTTATGCCAGTGTGGTTTTTAGCCCCCTAAATCCCTCGTGGAGCTCAATTTTTAGTTATTTTTAGGTGCGTTGGTAATTATATAAATACGTAGCACCTATTGTCGTCGTCTGGTCCGTCCGTCTGTCCGCATATAACAACGCAAAAACTATCCAACCGAATGGTTTGAAATTTAAGATATAGTATTATCTTTGCAGAATTTTGTCGAGACATTTCAAATTTCATGAAAATCGAATCAAAACTTTAGAAGATATTAATAAAAACATTTATTAAGAAGTTTGAATTTTTTTTTTTTTTTAAATCGGTGCTTTCTTGGTTTTATCGTCAAGCGACCGAGATACTTATTTTATTACAGAAATTAATCCTGCAGACGATATAATTTATTTCACAGAATTAAAAATCATCAAGATTTGAATATCTATATAACTAGCTATAGTAGGAACGCACCTCATTTGTCACGTTTGACGTACAATTCCCAACTTTTTTTTTATTTTACGTTTATTTATTTTTAATTTGTCTATTTATCTTAAACAAGGTGTTCAAGGGGAAGACCCCCTCCCGAAAAAAGAAATTATTGTTTCAATTCACCTTTTGAAAACTGCTGGTAGAAATTTATTTTTGAATATTTAATATTTCTTAGTTGTTACATTTCTATATTGATTTTTTTTTTATGTTGATATGTTTAAGATCGTTCTCAAATCTATACTGTTTACTTTCTGACACATTTTTAATTTTTTAATTCATTTTTGTTCGCAAACGCATCAAACTGGCAAGCGCTGTTACTAGGAAACTATATATAATCGAACTGTTTTTTCTGTTTTTTGGTAAAGAGAGAATTTTTTTCCAAAAATGCTGTCAAAGTTAGCGTTTTGAAACGAATTTCCGGACGTGACAGTGTAGGGAAGAAAAAACAGCCGTCCTGAGACAACAATAGCTTATAACTTAAGATGCAATTAATTTATCGAAAAATAAAAAAAATGTTCAATTACAAATCACATCAATAATCATGTCTGCAAGTGCCATGCTTTTATGTTTAAAAATGATTCAGAGAATGTGTTAGGAAGTCTCTCGTTGTTGAGCAGGGTAAAATATTTTTTGAGAATCGTCTTAAAAATATTCTTGCACGGGGGCATCTGACAAAAATTCATAATTTAGCTTATTTCATGTTTCTTATTTCATTTTTTTTCCATTAAAAAAAAAATGTGACTAGGGCTGGAGACCACGGACATGTATGTTCAAAATTCCCGCCCCTCCCTTGATTTCGTTCTACCGGCACCCATGACGCGATTCATCAAGCGTAGTTATGGGTAACAAATGTTTGCAGTTGGTTCATTAGAATTTTTTGCAATCCATATCTCGAAATAACAAAAATTTTCAATGAGAGTAAACAAGTTATTTTTGTTTTTGTACTTCAAAATAATTAATTCTTTGAAGATAAGTAGTGCATCTCAAAATTAAAAATATTTCCATTGAAAAAATTAAGTTCCTAAAATTTTTTACTATTAAAAACACAGACAAGGCACTTGCCTATAAGGGTATACAAATATTAGAGACGCTTGAATTATAATTTTTCTTAAAGATATCTTAATCACAATAACAAAAGAATGAATGAATAATAAACAGGGCCTCATTTTTCATTAGACATAGGCACTGCTGATAACTTTTATGTTTTTTTTTCCTTAAAACTTTTTTTTAAAGAAATCTTTGCCTTATTTAATTTTTAAATTTCTGCGATAAAATAAGACAAAAATTTCCATTTAAAACGGCAAAAGAGGACACAGGCGCGTATGACCTCCATAAATTTCTATATGCCCCTAAATTTGAATCTTATTTTTAATTATGTCTCGTTTATAATGAAGTTTATAAATCCTTTTAATATATTAATGGCAAAATGTACAGTACTTAAAAAATATATTATGCACACACATATATATATGTGCATTATATATTATACATATATATATATATATATATATATATATATATATATATATATATCTGTTATATATTATACATATGTATTAGACGTTGTACTATATGTATGTGTATATATTTTTGTGTGCTTGTTTTTGCATTTAGAAACAATCTTAATAGTAAATGTATTTTCATTTAAATTGACTTTTTAATATGCTAACAGCTTCTTATTATCGACAAGACAGACTACGTACTTGCCCAGGGTCTACAATATTTGAGTTTCAAAAATGCTACATCATTGAATTATAATTACCCTTAACAATATCATAATCACAAAATAACCAAATATGACAACAATAAAAAATATAAAATATTAATAATAATATAATAAGTATAAAAGTTAAAATCGTTTTTTAAAAACACTCTTTTATAAGCATTCAATGTTAATCTTTAAAATCATGCCTACTTTCCATGACAACAATTCATGTTTTTTCCAAAAAAAAATTCTGTTACAATAAGTTAATTTGGAGTGGCAACAAACTTGATTATGCACTACTTTTTTATACGCCTGGTAGAGAGCACAAGCAAGTGACTTTATTTAAAAACATTTAATTTTTGCTCTGTTTCTTATTTAAAATATGGCAACAGGAAAGAAAAAAATGAAACATTATTTAAAGTATCTTTTTAGGTTTTCTAAATTGATTTCTCGACGTATAATCGTAAGTTAATTAATATTAAACTATTAATTGATGAAACCGACAACTCGTATTACAATTGTACGAGTTACAGAGAATATTTGGCGATTTATCACCTGCGGCGGGTTAACTGGAAAATGCCTTAAAATTAGTGCATTGATTTATAATTAAGTTTTAAAAATATTAAAATGATGTATTGTCATCGGAAACACACCCGTGAAGGCAATTTTTATACTTCTAGCATATCAGAAAGCGAGTGAAAAATGGATTACAAAATTCCATTTTTACATACAAAAACTAAGTTGAGTTAAATAAAGACTGTGAAAACAGGAATTGCCACGTTTTCAAGCCAAATGGCCAAATCCCGTATATTTTTATTCTGAAAGTATAATTTTTGAACCCTGGCCTGTTTTACAGACAAAATCCTAAAATTCCTGATGCTACCGGTCAATTTTACTTGGATACTTTTTATAGTGTTGTACATTTGAAAAATATATTTATTTTCATTGACTTTCTAATATGCCAGTAACGCTTTATTATTGGCAGAAATGGCAAGTGACATCCAAGGCTCACCAATATCATAAGCCCAAAAATTTTAGATCGTTGAATTATATATTTTATTAAAGATGTCTTAATCACAATAACCAAAGATATGAAATAAGACCTAATTTTTCATTACACATACAAGGCCCAGGCCTTGGGACTTCCAAATTTCAAGGGTCCTCAAATTTTATTCCTATCTTTAATTCTGTGCCATGTATAAAGTGAAGTTAAAAATCATTTTAAAATTTTAATAGACAAACAAAATAATCCAGTTATTTTTTTACTTTTTTTAATTAAAAATGGTTTATTTTCACTCATATTTTCATCTTTTCAAGTGCACCTCTTTGTTGCAAAAAATAGTTGGTTGACGCATGTAAAATAAATTAATTTAAATTACTTAACTTTTAAAAAATATAATAACAACAAAAACTGTAAGAAAACATAAAACATAAATTTTAAACTGTATCTTACTAATAATATGCAAAATAATTTAGGAAAACTAAATATTAATAGATTAACAATTTTCTTCATAAAGTGCAGAGAAGAATATTATTTTAATCAAAAGCTACAGGCTTTTTTAATTGAAAACCTTATAAACGTTTGACATGTCTTTTTACGTCATGTAGTTGACGAAATAGAAGGTTAGTATGATAAAAATTTTAAAATTTATGTAAATTTTTACTATTGTATAACATAAATAAATATGTAAGGCATTTAAGCGCAAATATACATATTTATTCCTTGCAAAAAAATCATTTCATGAATTGTAAAACAGAAATGCCAAAATTTTGGCTAAAAGCGTTGAAATTTCATGATTTACATATAATTTCATGACTTTTGAAATTTCATGATTCATTGATTTATTAACTTTCTACGCGAAAACACACGCTCGCTAATGTTAATCCTATGGAGCATTATTTTTCTAAGTCGTTTGTATTTGAATATCTTTAAACGATTTTAACGTTTTTTTTTTAATTGTATTGGATAGTTGAGATCAATCTTTATTTCCGCGCTGATTACTTTTTCGATTTTCTTTGCGATTTTTTTTTTACGAATATACTTTCACTTTCGGAACCGGTTTCGAAAGTGAAAGCATCTTCGTAAAAGAAAAAAAAAAAGTTTGATTACATAGTTTCTTAATAAGAGTACCTGCCAATTTGAAAAGTTTGCGAATAAAAATATTAAAAAAAATGTATCACAAAGTAGCCAGTTTGGATTTGAGAACAACCTCGTGACGTTGTAGCAAAAGCAAACCACAGTTTGTGTAGTAACGACAAGGACTTTGTCCATATTGTTTCAGAAAGACATAGACATTTTTACAATTAACGTTTTTTATTTAGAGCAAACAAAAATTCATCAATAAACTTAACAAAAAATAGAAAAAGGATTTATTACAAAACTAACACTGAGTCTCTAACTAACACTGACTCTAACTAGAGTTCTGCACGGTCCCGGCAGAATAAAGACAATTTTTAACGGGCCGGCCCGATAAAAAATAACAAACGGGCCGGAGCGGGACGAAAAAAAAGTAAATGGGCCAGCCAGGCTGATAAAAAAAAAATAAATGTGCCAGCCAGGCTGATAAAAAAAATAAAGCGGACCGACCGGCCCGATATAACAAAGGATCAGGGTCCATAAGCCGTATTTTTGGCCCATAAAATAAGACTAAAATTCGATTTTGGTATACTGACTTAATTATTTCACTTTTTAATATTAGAAGGTTTATCCCGTACGATTTCAACATTATTTTTTGCATTTTGTTCGTTTTTATATAACTTACACAAGCTCAAAGTTCGTATTATTTGAAGTTTTTGATGAAAAATACGTAATTTCTCCTAATTTTACCTCAATTTTTAATATATTTTTTAATATTTTACTATGAGCGCAGCTTTGCAACACTTTTATTTTTACATATATTGTATATTTTGATGTATTTTATAATATATGTAAAGAAGAAAGTGTTGCACGATTGCGCCATATAAATAATTGAGGTAAAATTAGGAGAAATTGCGTATTTTTCATAAAAAACTACGAATAATACATACTTTGGGCTTGTGTAAGTCATATAAATCCGAACAAAATGCAAAAACCATTGTTCAAATCGTACAGGATAAACCTTTTAATATTAAAAAGTGAAATAATTAAGTCAGTATAACAAAATTGAGTTTTAGTCTAATTTCATGGGCCAAAAACACGGCTTATGGATCCTGATCCTTTAAAAGGATCAAAGTAAGCTGATAAAATCTGAACAATTTTCAATAGAAGTGACTGGGACAAGAATAAGTATAAATGTGTTGCGCGAGCCGATGCTAGCAGTCTTTTAATAGCTTGATAGCATCAATTCAGAAATATAACATGTCAGCGTAAAAATCGGCATCGGACAGTTACATCGTGTCTGAACCCGGAATTAATTTTGTCAGCAGACTCAGGTAGGCAGGACGAGTCGAGCAAGAAATTTGCTCTGTAAAAAGAGTAATTGCGATAATGAACTTCTGTTAACGGAATCTTTGGAAACATACTTTAATAAATTATAGAAAAACATTTTCAAAAATCTATTTTTATTATTATTATTATTATTATACAGCAACAAAAAATATGATGCATAACCATCTTTTTACTTTTATTCTAAACTAGCTGTTACCCGTGACTTCGTTCACGTAACATTTAAAGAAAATTAATGCATTAATTAAGCAACATGTACAATTAACAAACTCTTTATCATATTTTATAGTAGATAATACTTCTGATAATCACAATTTGCGTATTTTTGTTTTTATATATATGATCATTTAAATTTCTTTCATGAGCTTAAAATTTCATACTCTTTCACTAAGATTAAGTATGGAAAAAAAATTCTTCGTTATTCTATTTCAGTATTTTTTCTATTTATTATATTTAACATTTATAGTTAATAACCGTTAATAGAAATTGATTTAATTTAAGTTTTCGTGTCAAAGAATATTTTTCAAAGTGATTATTATAGTAAATATTTTCGAGGAAATTTCCTAATTAACATGTAACTTTAGATATGATTTTTATTTGATTAGAATAATCTAAAAATCAACATAAATTATGTTTCCTTTCCAAAACAGTTTATGATATGATATTATTATATGATTATATGATATTTAAAAATCAAATTAAAACCTGATGGAACATAAAAGTTTAAAAATAAATAAACTAAATATAAAAATACCTTTAATCCTCATACATTTACGGTATTTTTATTTTACAATGCCACACTTTTTACAGCTGTAGATCTTACCAATAAAATCAAAATGTTTATAATGCTCCAAACACTTTTAAAGCCTAAATGCTTATTTGTTAAGCAATAGAGTTGTCAATTAGAGAGAGAGATAGAGTCCCCATTATTTGAATGGGGATAACAATCTGAAAACAACACCCCAATTATGGAGCATTGTCATATTGATTGTTGTGTTGTAGTTTAGGATTATCGGAGTTTCGAAATTTGACAGGAAGTTATTCCAATGAGGCGCCAAAATCATCTTTTCAGAGATATTTTTAACTATGGTTATAGATATTTTAAAATTATGTGGAATTATATAAGTATCAAAGAAAGAAAACTAATAATACCTGGATTTTTAATTGGCGTTTCTCTTGCTCTTTTCCATAATCATGGTGCCTTTAAAAAATAGGAGGGGTGATTTTCTTGTTTAATTAGTGGCGTCGACATTTATTTAAATTTCACGTGAATGATAGCAAATGCAAATCCCATTCTCCAATGAAAATTGCATATGCTAACAACTTTTACATCAACTTTAATATATTTATTAAATTTTATCGAAATTTAATATTCTAGAAGATTGTACGGTAAAAGGATGTTAAAATTATGCTTTGGCGACCAATATATTCTGTGGAAATTACGCTACTTTGTGTAATTGCTATAAAATACTAATATTTTCTGAATGAAAACCGGCACATGATTTTAAAATATGACTACACTTTCACCGGGGATAGATTTCCCTATGAACCGACACTTGTCTAGTTAAAAAAAATTCTTTAACTTCATTAATCATAATACAAATATGCATTTATATTTATATGTGCATGTTTGTGAACTTAACGTAGGGCAAAACGTTGAGCTAAATTGCTTGAAGTTTCGCTAAGTTTCTCGGAATTTTCAAGTTGTTAGAATACATTATATTATGTGTAGGAAATAGTACATAATGAATAAATAACTTTGCAAGAATTGTTACTTTCCGTCTACAATTAGTTGAGAAAAACGCATTTACTTGAGTGCGAGACGTCACATACACTGTAAAAAAAAACGGGAAAAAATACTGCTGATTTGGCTGTGAATTGCTTCACTAGCATTAAAAAACAGCATTTTTGTAAGTTCAATACCGATTTACAGCAAATCGCTGTATTTTTAAGATCAACGAAAGCACCCGAACCGCATTCCTAATGAGATACGCACAGGTGTGTGTGAAGTTGGGACCAGACACCAGAGCAGGGTATTATTAGCATTAGTGTAGTTCGATGTTAGCGTCAGTCTTCATATGTGCTTATTATTGCAATTCACAATGTCGTTTTTGGATTACACAAACTAGAGCATAAAGACTGGATAAATATTTTAAAAATTAAGGGTAAGTTTTATTTTTAGGTTTATTTGTGTCATTGATTTAATAACCATAAAATAATCAGTTCTCATATAATGTAAGATACAAATTGACCACGTGTATGTAAACGTTCACGTCAAACGTTGTATAAAGATTAAATATTTTGGCTTCAACTGTAACAAAACATTATTTTAGCATTTTATCTAATTTTAAGTAATTTATTTAGCATTTTCTCATGACTTTATTATTATTTACTTAGTAACAGATTAAAAGAAAAATAAAACGAAGATCCCTATATTCTTTAGCTATGCTTTATTTCGTTTTTATATATTTTTCAAAACTTCATTTTATCCGATTGTATTTCAATATAGCTATGAACTAAATCATGTACTTATTTTATTCTCCAAAAGTTTAGGTTCATTTTCTGTGCTTATTTTAATAGTGCTATTGATTTAGTGTATTATTGTAGTGTATTATTGTAGTTGACTAAATATTCAATAGCAGTCTTATTACAATTAAAGCTGATTTTCGGCCGGTGATATTCAGATTTTATCGCTTATTTTTTACGTGCATTTATTTTAAAAATGTTATATGCAATTTTCAATTTATTTATTATGAGCAATCTGGATACACTATTTTATTAATTCATAAACTATTTCAAGAGTTTGTTTACTGTTATCGCAGCGTTAAATAGCAGCAGCTCGCATTTTGTTTTTGTCCATTATCTAAAAATAAAAAATAATTCGCATCCAGAATGTTCTCGATGTATATTGTACAATATTCTACTTGAATTTGGCATATAAAACATTCTTTACAATGAGTTATAATACTTTGAATTGTTCAATTTATTACTTAGTTGGTGTATTTTATTTATTATTTTACTTTATGGTGCTAAATTTGTATCTTACATATGTATAATAGAATTGATTATATAAGAATGTTATTACAACAATGATATAAGTAAGCATAAAGATAACACTTAGTGTCCTTAGTCTTTTGAATATGTCTCAGTATCATTAGAAAAATTCAAAATAAATATAAACAATACACGGGGGGGGGGGGATACAAATATATATCTACAAAAAATAAAAAAGAAATCTAAAAATTTTATAGCTATGCTGTTAAGAGTGTAGTAAAATTAACAGCAAAAAATGCTCTAAAATTTACAAATTTACTGTAAAATCTAAAAACAAAATTACTGTAAAATTAACTGCAAAAAATACTGTAGAATTACAAATTTGCTGTTTACCGATGAAAAACAAAATTGCTGTAAATTTACAGCAAAATATGCTGGCACCCATATTGCCAGCATTTTTTGCTGTAAAACTACAGCAGTTTTTTTTACAGTGTACACATTATCTATTTAAAACATCAATGCGTTTAAAGAAATCCAATACTGCTGTAGTCATAGAAAAAAAATTAAATATTAATATTATTAAATACTAAATTTAATTCAGACATTATATTTAAAATGTAATTTAAACAGAATTTGCTAAAATTGCGTTTTGAAAGTTTGTGATTTTAGATGCAAAACATTGTTTCTAATATATATATATATATAAAAGAATGGATAATAATTTCGAAGTTGGTGAAATGAAAATGTCGCCATTTTATCGAATTTATAAAAAATATATTGGTTTTTAAATTAAAATGAATGTTTTACATTTAAAAAATTACATCATTTTTTCCGATAAACCATTTTACTTTTAATCCCGTTTGTTTTAACACCCATATTTAAATTATAATTAATGGAAAAAAGCACCCCAAAATAACAAAAATCTCCAAATTACTGTATTGTTTTCTTTAAATCCAATTAATAGTGTGCAATTATTGTCGACCTAAATCCAAGGAGCTTAAATATGCTCGCTTGGCTGAAGCTCAAGCTGAAAAAAATTACGATGTAATGATTTCTAAATTTCAATATTTGACAGACGATTTTTGATTATGTGGAATAAATTGAATCATGAAGTTTGAATAGGCAAAAATAATTTTTTATTTCTTGGAAATTTTACTTTAATATTAACAAACTAATGGAAACAATTTACCTTTGTAAAATTAGGAGCTAAGTTATTTATTTTTATCTCCAAACACATTTAAATAATCGTACTAAGTCGTTCAAACGCACTTATAGTAATCGTAGTAATATGCAAAAAAAAATCACATTATCTGCACAAAATGACGTCAGTTTCGGATTTCAAATTATTTTGAGAGAATCTGAATTTTTATTGGTTTACAAAAATATTGTCTATACGCAGTTTCTTTTTATGGCAACGGGAAAGAAATTGCATTAGAAATTGAAAAAAAAAAAAAAAGATTTCTGTAATGATAAACTATGGGAAGTGTTTAAAAAATATATATATTTAGAATGGTCTGAGAAATTTTTAAAGTTGACAATAATTTTACTCGTGTTCTAAAACGTATATACATCAAGTTTCGTTCAAATCGGATAAAAACTGTAGCTTTGTATAAGGAACATACACACACATACATACCTTGAACGGCTAGTGATCATTAATGTTGCTATTCTGTATTCTATGGCTACAGAACATGTATAGTAATCTAAAATATGCAGTAAAATTTCCCCATAAATATTTATCCAGTATTTATTAAAAGAATCCTTATTGTATTGGATTAAGTTTAGAAAAATCGAAATTTGTGTAGATATTGAGTCGGTTCGGGCGGGGCCTGATTTCATTGATATTTTCACGGTCTCGGGCCGAACTTTTAGTTTGTACACCAGACCGGACCTGGAAATTCCGGTCTGTGCAGGCCTCTAGTCTCTGCTCCCAGAATGAACAAAATGCCTTTCAATTCCGAAGCATTACTCATGCTAGCTCTGCTTCCAAGAAAAAGTTCTCAACTCCTAAACTCGGATCATCTCCAAACATAATCTGATAACTTTCATATCATCTCTCTCTAAAGTCTAGAAAAAAGTTTATCCTTTTTTTAATAAGAGAACGGCCAATTTGATATTTTTGCGAACAAAAATATTAAAAATGTGTCAGAAAGTACCCAGTTTGGATTTGAGAGCATCTTGTGACGTAACACCGAAGCACAGTTTGTGTTGTAACAGCAAGGACTTTTTCACATTATTTCAGAAAGAAATCGTCATTTTAAAAATTAACGTTCTTTATTTAGAGCATACAAAAGTTCAACAATAAACTTAACAAAAATTAGAAAAATATTTAATACACAACTAACACTGAGTCTTTACTCAGAGAATGAACAAAATATCTTT
The DNA here is from genome assembly GCA_963931845.1 of Maratus michaelseni. Lineage (NCBI taxonomy): Eukaryota > Metazoa > Arthropoda > Arachnida > Araneae > Salticidae > Maratus > Maratus michaelseni. The sequence goes on from OZ007594.1 coordinate 265,681,267, forward strand.
GAATTCCGAAGTATTACTCATGCTAGCTCTGCTTCCAAGAAAAAGTTCTCAAGTCTTAAACTCGGATCATCTCAAAACATAATCTGATATCTCTCATATCGTCTCTCTCCAAACTCTAGAGAAAAGTTCATCTCTTTTTTTAATAAAAGAACCTGCCAATTTGATATGTTTCCGAACAAAAATGAATTAAGAAATTTGTCAGAAAGTAGCCAGTTTGGATTTGAGAACAGCTTAATTATAATCTGTAAAATAATTTAGAAAACGAAATATTAACTGTTAAGCAATTTTCTTCTAAAGAACAGTGAATAGTTTCAGCTTAGACAAATCAAAGTTATCTTTTTAATTTAAAAAAAAGAAAAGAAGTTGCTGAAAATTCATAAAATTCAAAGTACCACATAATTCGACAAGTTTTGCTCGTTCAGAAAGGCGAATTTTTACTGCTGCGTACTTGTTAAAGCACAAAGAAAGATTTTCTAAATATAACTTATAGGACTCAGGAACCGTATATATATATAACATTCTAATTAAATCTCCAAAGAGATAATTAATAATAATGTGTAGACAGAATACCACATAGTTAATAAAATAACAAGTGCAATCATAATATTACCATAGCTTGTGCTTCAATGGTAATTGGCCAAAAATACTGTAAATATGAAGATTTTTTTTTTTTTTTTTTTTTTTTTTTTTTTAAGAAACATTTAAAAAAATAACTTTTTTGGTCGTAAATAGATTTCCAAATGATAAAGAGGTGCCAAGTTCTTACTAATCTTCCGTAATATGTGGTTTAATTTGACCCAGGTTTAATACAACTCAAACCAGAATTTATTTTAAGAAATGAAATTGTTAGGGGAACCGTCGGTAGCGTAATAAATTTTCTTATTTTTATAAATAGTTAAATCAGTCTTCAAATTTAATATACATTTTCATCTTTTGATATGTTAAAGAAGTTTGTTCAGCTTACCTGAGATTTTCCTTTTTGCGCTGAATATACCCACAGTAGTAATCCAAAGTGTTGTAGCGATATTTATCTGTTCCATTGATTCACTTATATTGGAAGAATAAGAAGTATTAGTAGAAAATGACAATTGTGTAAAATAAACAGAAGATTCATTTTCCTTTGAATATAATATAATTCTTGGCTAGATGTACATGTTTTAAGTCGCGTTTGGAGGCTGCGTATAAGTGCTCCAATTTTACATTATATTAAATATATTTACATCATATATGTACAAGAGCGTCTTAACTGCTCAGAAACATTTTGGAAACTGAAGGGAATGTTTTTAAGTTCTGTGCACACGCGCGGGATAAGACAGCTGTAGTTTGAAGGAGGGAGGTCTGCAGAGTTTCTCCAATTAGTTAGTTTCGACAGTCTCTGGTTTTGTTCACTATGTTTTTCAGCTGCGGCACTTGAAGTACTTATTGGTAATTGGGGTCTGGTTTTTAACATGTTCTTATTTCAATCGTTCGCTGCACGTGGAGATTATTCACTGCATAAAAAAGGTTTCTCCGTCACTCCCCCGTAATCTCCTGTGTGGGGAATGGTTGAAGATTCAGTTTCTTACGGTGTTTCTCGTACACAGGTTTGGGAGTGGGCTTCGTGAGAGTGTCGGCTGTCATTTCTTCAGTGGGGCAGTATTGTAAATCAATTTTTCCTTCTTCTTTCATAAGTTTGATGTTGTGGAAACGTATGTCGATGTGTTTGGATCGCTTAGTATCTTTATCGTTTTCAGTCATTTTTATACAGGACATATTATCCTCAAAAATCGTGATGGGTAATTTTTGTGGAATGTTGAGATCGTTAAGCAAGTTTGTTATCCAAGTTAATTCTTGTGCTGCGTTGCTAGCTGAAACGTATTCAGCTTCGGCTGACGAAAGTGCAATGCAATTTTGCCTTTTTGTAATCCAGTAAATCGGTGATTTTCCTAGCATGAATAGATTTCCTGATGTTGATTTACGTGTTTTCAAGTCACCTGCCCTGTCTGCATCGGCGTATGCTGTTAGGATGGGCTTGCTGTTTGCGTTAAGAGTTAAATTCAAATTTTCTGTAGTTTTAAGGTATGAAATGATTCTTTTCACTGCTGTCCAGTCCTTTTGGCGTGGTGTTTCATTTCTACGACATAATATGTTGACTGCTGCGGATATGTCAGGACGCGTGATTGTTGATATGTAAAGTAATGTGCCTGTGGCTTGTCGATATTTCGTGTTATTAGGTAAAAGATTATCATCGTCTTCAAGTCTGTTGAATCCAGCAATCATTGGTGTGTAATGAGGTTTCATGTCGTTTAAATTCAGTTTTTTCACTAGTTCCTGTATTTTATTGTTTTGATTTAGGTAATATGTATCATTGATTTTATTAATGTTTATTCCTAGGTAATTATTCACTTCTCCTAAGTTTTTTAGTTCATATTCTTTCTTAAGTTGGTTTATTGTTTCTTCGATGTCACTGTCCTTTCCTGCTATCAGGATATCATCTACATAAATGATGATGTATATCGGATTTTCTTGATTTGATTTAAAGTACAGACATGGATCATTTTTGCTCTGTATGAAATTATTGTTTGTGAGTGTTTCCGATATTTTGGTGTACCAGGCCTTTGCGGCTTGCTTAAGACCGTAGATGGCTTTTTGAAGTTTACAAACTTTTCTTTCATCGCCGGGTTTAATATACCCGTCTGGTTGACTCATATAAACAGTTTCAGTTAATTCACCGTGCAAGAATGCTGTGGTAACGTCAACATGTTTCACGTTCAAACTTTTGTGCAATGCAGAGATGAGAAATGCACGTATTGTAGCGTGCGAAACTACAGGTGCGAAGGTTTGATCATAGTCAATCCCGAATCTTTGACTATATCCTTGTGCTACTAGACGCGCTTTATAGCTTTGAATATTTCCTAAATTGTCCTTTTTTAGTTTAAAAGTCCATTTTGAGCCGATAATTTTTGTTCCGGGTGGTGGATCTGTTAAAGTCCAAGTGTTATTTTTTCTTAGGCATTGGATTTCATTTTGTGTTGCTTTTATCCAATTTTATTTATCATTAGGATATTTCATTTTTTCGATATCTTCCCAATTTTCGGGAATGTTTTCAGATGAACTATTTATGAGACAAACATATCTGTCAGGAGGAACGCCTCTATTTGTCCTATTAGACCTTCTTGGTTCAATTGGTTGCTGTTTGGGCACGGATGGTGTCTCTTCGCTGTCAAGTTTTATTTCTAAGTGATTTTCATGTCTATCCGGTAATTGTGTATTGTCATCTGATGTTTTTGTGGTGATTTGTATCTCCTCAATGTTATCTGAGTGTACATTTTCATTCTCAAGAAATTTCACCGTTCTCGCTATTATAATTTGTTTTCCTTGTGTGTGAATTCTATAACCAGTCGATCGTGTATCATAACCTACAAACGTTCCGGTTTGAGCCCTGTTATCGAGTTTTCCTCTATTTACTTTATCGACGTAAAATAGCGCTTTACAACCGAATGTTCTTAAGTGTTTTAAATTCGGTTTAATTCCTTTCCATAATTCGTAAGGTGTTCTGTTGTTGTTTGCTTTAGTTGGGAGTCGGTTTTGTAAGTATGTTGCGGTGTTTATGGCTTCACCCCAAAAATGTTTGCTTAATTTTGCTTGTGATAGCATACTTCTAGTCGTATCTAATAAACTTTTATTTTTTCTCTCCGCAACTCCATTCTGGCTCGGATTATGCGGGACAGTCAATTGGTGTAAAATTCCGTTCTGTTTTAGGTATTCATCGATCTCTTGATTTACATACTCACGACCGTTATCCGATCTAATTTCCTTAGGTTTTTTACCGAACTGATTGTATATCATCGTTACGTACTCTTTTATCTTTTCAGCAACTTCGCTCTTTTTAGATAATAAATATATCGTAGTATATCGGGAATAGTCATCAATAAGAGTCATAAAATAAATTTTTCCGCCTAAAGTCGGTGTATCTAGAGGTCCACACACGTCACTGTGGATCAAATCCGCAATATTAGTAGCTCGATTTGTTGCTGATTTAGGATACGGCATGTTAGTTAATTTAGTTTCGATACAAGTTACGCATGTTTTATTTTGATGTTTACATTTTCCTATCTTTATTCCGTCCGCAAGTTGATTTGTTATCATTGATTTAATCGCGTCATAATCTCTGTGACCTAGTCTGCGATGCCAGAGATCTATGCATTGTTTGCTGTCACAGTTATACGTTATGTTTACATAATTTTGTGGTTCTTCCACATCGTCCATTTCCTCAATAATGTATAAGTTTTTCTCATTTTTCGCCCTAATATATATTTCTTCATCAAAGATCAAATCGCATTTATTATCGTCGAAGATTAGTTTACACCCGTTTTTAGCGGCTTTACTAACCGAAATTAGGTTCGACTCTAAGTCTGGGACATAAAGCACTTCGCGTAATTTCGTTAGTTTTTCTTTTCCTTCGGGGGTTAATGTTTTTATAAAAACTTCTCCTGAACCTAACGCTGTCAGTTTATTACCATTCGCGATCGTTACTGAAGTTTTATTATAATCAATAAATTTACTAAATAGGCTTTTATCATTACAAATGTGCGAGGTAGATCCTGAATCGAGAATCCAGTTATTTTTGCCTACTTTTTGAGTGATTAATGCTTTATTTTGCGTCTGATCATTTGCGTATTTTCTTTCGTTTGGAACTTTGTTTTCCCTATGAGTTTCGTTTTTTTCATAACATAATGAAGATGAGAAATTCTTTTTATTTTTGAATTGATTGTTACGAGGATTTCCGGATTGTACCGTGTTTCTGCTCTTGTAGTGCCAGCATTCGTAAGTCGAATGATTTTTCATTTTGCAGTTGTTACAATATTTTTGTTCTCTTCTATTTTCAGTGTGTGTATATCTCCTATTTGTTTTAAATGCTCTCTCATTGTTGTTATATCCGCTATGTGATTGTTCTGACATTTCATGTCTACGATTATATTCATCAGTTAATTTGTTTTTGATAAAATCAGGGGTGAGCTCATTTTCCGGTCTCGCCTCCAACGCAGTTATCAAAGTATTGTAACTGGGGGGAAGAGAACACAGAAATAGCGCGGAAATATGTGAATCGCTAATATTTTCTCCAATGGCATTAAGTTTATCTATAATTTGCAAGATATTAGTGATATGTGAGATCATGTTTCCGCTCTCCGCTAATTTAGTACTGTATAATTTTCGTAACAGGTAAAGCTTACTAGATAAATTGCTTCTCTCATGTATATTTTTCAGAGCTTCCCATGTTAATTTGGCAGTATCTAAGTTTTTTACATTTACGATTTGAGAATCATCGATGCTTAGGTTAATTAAAGCTCTAGTCTTGCGATCTTTTTTGTGCCATGCGGGATCGGGTGGAGCTGGTGGATCTTGTACTATAATATCGTCGAGTTCCTCTTTAATCAGGAACATCTGCATCTTGAACTTCCATGTACTATAATTTGTAGAATTGAGTTTTTCAATAAATTGAGTATTTTCTTTTATCGCATTCATTTTTTTCTTTTTTAGTGTTCTTTTATTTATTATTATATTTTTAGAAATTTGTTAAATTATCGTTTTTGATACTGGGATAATATTCTTTTTTCAGAATCAGTCTTTCATAATCTTTGTTAGGGGAACCGTCGGTAGCGTAATAAATTTTCTTATTTTTATAAATAGTTAAATCAGTCTTCAAATTTAATATACATTTTCATCTTTTGATATGTTAAAGAAGTTTGTTCAGCTTACCTGAGATTTTCCTTTTTGCGCTGAATATACCCACAGTAGTAATCCAAAGTGTTGTAGCGATATTTATCTGATCCATTGATTCACTTATATTGGAAGAATAAGAAGTATTAGTAGAAAATGACAATTGTGTAAAATAAACAGAAGATTCATTTTCCTTTGAATATAATATAATTCTTGGCTAGATGTACATGTTTTAAGTCGCGTTTGGAGGCTGCGTATAAGTGCTCCAATTTTACATTATATTAAATATATTTACATCATATATGTACAAGAGCGTCTTAACTGCTCAGAAACATTTTGGAAACTGAAGGGAATGTTTTTAAGTTCTGTGCACACGCGCGGGATAAGACAGCTGTAGTTTGAAGGAGGGAGGTCTGCAGAGTTTCTCCAATTAGTTAGTTTCGACAGTCTCTGGTTTTGTTCACTATGTTTTTCAGCTGCGGCACTTGAAGTACTTATTGGTAATTGGGGTCTGGTTTTTAACATGTTCTTATTTCAATCGTTCGCTGCACGTGGAGATTATTCACTGCATAAAAAAGGTTTCTCCGTCAGAAATTAAATATATTCCATGTCGAAACCTGAAATTAAATAAATAGAGATTTATCAAATAAATTTTCTGACTCGAAACGTTGTTAAACTGGGTCAAATTAATCCACATGTTACGGAAGATTAGTGGGAACTTGGCACCTCTGTACTACATTTGAAAAAATTTTGCAACCGGAACTATACCTCTAAAACTAACGGTATAAGAATTAGAAATTGGTCAACGATAAGAGAGACACCCAGTTATACAAATCTTAAATTGAAAGATTTCTAATTTTATCTGGATATCAGCAAAGAATCTTAACTTTTGTGTTTTATATTTGAGGTACACTTTTATTTCTCATGACGTCTGAGACGTTTCAGCATCAACCCTGACCTGATATTTCTTTCACAATTTGAAGACGTTTAATTTTTTTTTCCCCATACAATTCTGAATTTTTGTTATGTTTTCCGGATTGGAAGATTCCTAAAGAGTTTTAACTTTTATGGTTTATATTTAACCCTTTGATTACGGGGTTGGGATATATGTCGTCCCAGCAACTGTTTCTTTATTATACTCGCACCACTTTTTGCAAAATAATCTCTGGCATACACTTATACTAGGATACTTTCAAGAAAAATCTACCAAAAAGATTTTCTGTTTGTAAATTGTGTTACAAGTTAATATAAAAAGAGTCGCCAGTCCTATAGCCCGTAAGCAAAAAAGTTAAGGTACACTTTTTTCACTCATGACGTCTGGGATATTTCACCATCAATCCTGACCTGATATTTCTTTCACATTTCAAAAACGTTTAATTTTTTTTTAGGTAATTCTGAATTTTTGTCATGTTTTTTGGATGCCTAGGAACATTGTGTGAATTCTATAGCTTAAATTTCTCTTGAATTTTGTTTGCTCTGAAGAACATCAAGCTGCATAACGTCTTCACTACTTGGACAAGCAATTTGTTCGAAAACACAGATAACAAGCGCCCCTACAAGATGATCCATTTCGTAAGGTGATGTCCAACAGTGAAGAACAGAAACAGTGACATTTCTTTTGTATGATAATTTTTCTTTTTGAATAGCGAAATAAAACATTTTAAAATAACAAAAGTTTGAGATTATCGAAAACGAGCTGTTTATTTCTAGAGATCTGAAGATCATCCTTTGCTTGACCAGAGTGTCGTCCAGTTTGACGGATCGAGATGGTTCAGAAACCCGATCGGTCATTCTTGACCACCATCAGACAACAGTAAGAGTGTCGTGTTTACTCTATTCGGAGATGGAATGCTAGATGGATCGCGGACCACCCCGCTCGAAATGTAAAGAGAGACGTTTAGCTAAGAGATTATGGATGCAAAAGAGCTTTCGACAAATATATCGATGATTTTTCTACTAAAGGTACTTTATCACGATTTCAAATCGCCAAGAACCTTCGAAACAGGACTGAGTAAAAATCCACTGCTGTGAAGCATAATGTCACCTCCATGTTTACTTTGTCCGAATTTACCTCAGGGTAAAGCAAATAAAAGAAGCGTCGATTGGACAGGAGATTAAAAAAGAGCGGTTTTACTGTGATAGTGGAAGGGTTGTGTGAGAAAATTGAATTATTTTGAGTTATTCGCCATGATCTCATATTTTTAGCAGACATTTGAATTTATTTAAAACTAAATTTCAGAACAGAGAAAAAATCTGCATGTATAGTATGAATTTGTATGGTAGAGAATCAGAGAATGAAAAAATAAAGTGACAAACATATAAATAAACATAACTTTGTTAGGAAAAAATTTGACTGTAACAAAGCTTATGTTGTTTTGTTAAATAAACTCTAATTTACAAAATATGTGATCTTTTATTTTTTAATCTTTTCACCATTTCGGTAAATACACTCTTATAATTTTCTTTTCACACCAATAAAATAAAAAGTGTATTTTTTTTTTAATGTAATATGTAGTCTTAAATATTTTTCTGTCTATTTATTTATATACTTTTGAGAACAGTGTGAAGCGGGGAAACTCGCACTTCATTATTTTTCTTTTATTCTTTTGTTCCATTAGTTTATTACGTCTCATACAGGTTTCTCTTATCGTCGACGGATATATGAATATGTTTTTGTTCATCTGTAAGATACATTTATAAATGTTCTCCTGTCAATTTATTTTCAAAGTATTGTAAGGAGCAAGAAGAGGTAGGGCCAAAGTAGGGCTGCTCACACTCGGTTATTTTTCGTTTATGCTTTTGATTTTCATTTGTTTATTACATTTCATAATAGATGCTCTTTGCTTTGATAGAAAAATGTTATTGTCTATCTATAACACGTATTCTTAAATGTGTTTCGGTTTATTTGTTTATTTTCAAAGAATGTTAAATCATGAGGAGGTGGGGATGCTCGCACTCCGTTATTTTCCGTTTATCCTTTTAAATCTGGTTGATTTATTACGTCTCATGATTTATTACGTCACGTTGATTTATTACGTCTTTTCTTTGCATTGATAATAAGATGGTCTTGCCGATATTCTGTATTTGTAAGGAAGGCGCAGCATAGAATGGCATTGCCGTACAAGGACAAAATTGTAAGATGTATTTTTAAATGTATATCTGTCTTTATTTATATATTTTCAAAGTTTTCCAAGAGTGCAGGGAGATGGGGATTCTCCCACTATGTTAATTCGATTTTTTACAGTTTTTGTTTTAATAGTGTATTACCACTCATACATGTTTCTCATTCCACTGACATAAAGCCGTTACTGTCGATATTTAGTATAAAATTAAGACACATAGCATACAAGAGACAAAGCTATAAGATGATTTCCCCCCCTCAAAATATATTGCAAGAAGACGTGGAGGTGGGGAAAGCTCGCAATCCGTTATTTTTATTGCATCATTTTTGTTTCATTAGTTTATTACGTATCATACATACAAGTTTCTCTTTACGTTGATAGAAATGTGTTCTTGCTCATATTCTATATTTGTAAAGCATGTGTAAAGTATAGCACCACTGCCGTTCCCGAATAAAACTGATAGATGTACTTCTGTATTTATTTATTTATCTATTTATTTTCAAAGTTTTGCAACAGTGCGGGGAGGTGGTGATGCTCGCATTCCGTTAATTCCTTCTTATCTCTTTGGTTTGAATCGTTTATTACGGCTCATACAAATTTCTCTTTGCTCCGACATAAAAATGTTCTTGCCGATATTTAGTATAAAGTAAGGCACGTGTAGCATACAACATGTATTACGGTTCCCGGACAAAACTGTAAGATGTATTCTTAAATGTATCTGTGTCTTTTTTCTTTCATTTTTTTTTTTTTTTTTTTATCTCAAAGTATTGCAAGAGAGCGCGGGGAGGTGGGGATGCTCGCACTCCGTTATTTCGCTTTTATCCTTTTGCGTTTTTGTCCTGCACTATGACGGCATCCGCGAGCGTAGGACAATAGCTCCGCATCCTCACAAAAGACCCGACGCGCGACTAGCAGCTGCTACCAGCTGCCCACGCAACCTTTCCTCCCCTCATTGGACGCGCGCTCGACACCCCCTTATTGTCATGCTCCCATTCTTTCGTATCAGAACCTAACCCCCTCCCCCTTTTTTTGAATCTATAGCCCCCTTCACTACTCCTTTTATTTTTATTTTTTTTGTTTATCAAAAGCCAGGCAGTTTCTTTTTGTCTTGCATTTTTATGTATAAAAAATGAGATTCCTTTTCATGAGCTGTCATTTTTTCCCCTCTCCTTTATAATGCAAGAGCATTTGTTTTGTCTTGCTCATGAAGGGCACATTTTCGGTATAAAATGGGTATCGTACCCTTATCCTATTTAATTCTACTCAATGTGAGCCTTATCATCCGTGGATCTATTTGGAACCATGGAAGTGTTGCAATTATGATAAAAAAGGTAATTTATTCTCATCTTTTCACTTGTGATAGAAACGTCAGGTTTGAAATCAGTTTTGGTGCAGGAAAGCTGTTAACTTGACCTTGCTGTATAATTTTATGCTCATTAATCTATTAATCGTTGGGATAAGTTTTCTGCAGATCGATAAGGGGGGGGGGGATTAATCGGCATTTCTTTCTTGTCGTCAACTTTAAGCATTGGTACGTATTTTTAAAAATAATTCCAAATAAATAAATTACCGTATATACTCGTGTATAAGTTGACCCCCCAATTCTTACGCAAAATTTTGGAAAAAAAATGAATTTTCGTGAAGTCGAACCACATTTCTGGTAATATGTTGAAAAATGATTTGAACTTTTTTTTTTTTACGTTTCTAATCAGATTTCTTTTTTTTTTTTTTTTTTTTTTTTTTTTTTAATTCAACATTTTAAAATTGTATAATTATGTAAAACTGAAGAAACTTAAACTATTTTGAAAGCTATCCACATCAATTTAATGATTACTTTCTTTTTTTTTATTATTATTATTATTATTTATTTATTTATTTTTGAAAAATCTATTCAAGCTTTATTTACAACTTCTTAAACTGCTAAAATATAGTACTTCTTTGTATTGTAGGACTTTTAGGAGAGAAATCTAGAAGCATTCTCAAGTTGAACTCTTTTTAAAAAGGGGATTAAAATGTTGAAAGGAATACCCCTGTATTGAAGGGTATTATATCCCAAGAGAAAATGAGTGCAGAACAATTACAGAGACATTATTGTTGAGCTTTTTTTTTTTTTTTTTTTTTTTTTTTTTTTTATCAATCACCATTGTCCGCTTTTATCTGTCTGTCCATCATAGACCCATATGTGATTAATTAAAAGACTTGCACATTCACCAATTATCTGGAAAAAAAAAAAAATATGACTCCGGTATTTCACTCCGCTACTTTTTTTTTCTACTTACTCGTGTATAATTCGACCCCCCATTTTCAGCTCCCAAATTTTGTCTAAAATTCTTCGACTTATACACGAGTATATACGGTATATTCATTTCTAAAACAATTATCTAATTTAAAAAATTCTTTTTATAGGTTTAATACGGCTAAGATTTTTGTGCAATGTGAAAATAGACTTCATATCGTCCCAAAAGCATTGCATCGTAATTTTCATACAATTCTGAGGTATTTTGCTATTTATCAACACCTGTGCTTAGAAAACAAAGAGAATCCTTTGGAAATATGGATATATCTAAACTATGTTTATCCAAAACTTTATGTTTTAACAAGACAATAAATATTTAGTTTTCTTACTGAGAGACCTTTTTCTAAGATTATAAATATAGTTACGAGGTAAAGGATTCGTATGACTGGCATTAAATAATTTCATGTGTTATGGAATTAAATAACAATGAAATTTTTTCATATATAACGATATTTTTGTCACCTCCCCCCCCCCCCCCCCCCTCCTCCGATGTCTTCAAGATGATATATCGGAAAAACAAGATATCAATATTTTATAAAATTTCGACATCACTAGTCGCACTACTTACGATGTATAATATACATTTGGATGAAACCAATTTTACATGCGCTCATGTTGTTGTTTCATACATAACGATATTTTTGTCCCCCCCCCCCCCGTATGACTGGCGTATTTTATGTGTATAATTTAAAGATGCAGATTTTACTAAGTAATAGCAATATTGTTTAAATATAGATGTTATTTCTATAAATTGCGTATTAGCATAAAAAAAAAAATCTATTTTAAAATTAAACTAGTTAAAAAAAAAGAAAAGTTAAAAAAAGTTAAGTTTAAAAAGTTAAAGTAAGAGTTTTAAAAAGTAAGAGTAAAGTAAGAGTTTTAAAAAGTTAAGCTAGAAGTTAAAAAATATATATATATTGTAACACATGTCACACGTAATAGATATTACATTTAATACATTAATTTTTTTTTTTCGTCAACAAAGCCCGACTTAGCATTTTTTGGAACCGAAGCAGTTATTCACCACTATCTAATAATTGGCTTCTTTCTGAAAGAAATTCTGCATTTAAATAAAGACTACGTTTGTTATTCGAAAATAGTGATACTCCCAAAACGAGATAGATGCTCCACGTGCCCATGTGACAATCAGCATCTCATCTTCAAAAATTATATAAAATATATAAACTGATTGTTTATTTTATATACTTTACCTATTTTTTATAAAATTAGAAAGCAAATTTTATCGTTAAAACAACATTTTAAACTAAAATTGAAGCAATAAAAGTTACAAGGAAAAAATACAGATATATTGCTTGAAATTCTGAACATGTTATAAACTAAATCAAACTGACACCAGATTTCTTTTGAAGAAAATGTTTTCTACAACATAGATTAGTAGTGCTTTCTGGGTTTTTTGTTTTTATTAAATTACTATTATTAATTATTCTAAAATAATGGAAACTACTAAATGGAAAGCAGTAACAGAGGTTATATATATATATATTAGCACACATGTTAAATTAACTCATGGAGTTAAAAAATAAATATTTTAATCAATTAAAAAATAATTATTAAACCATTAAAACTTTTAATTAGATTAAAACAGATAAAGATCATGTTGCACATGATATTTATAAATACGGTCTATTTAAAATTGCGTCTTTAGTCAGTTGTACTGTTTAATTTGATAAATATAAAAGGGGAAATGGATCTAATTGAGAAAACAAAACAAACTTGGAAGGAAAATTGATTTAAACTAAAAAAGTTCTTCTTCTTCCTCTTTTTTTTTTTTTTTTCCTAAGAGATGACAGCAACAAAATATTATTGCTTCTTATGTAAAATGTAAAATAAATAAATAAATAAAATTGTGAACATGAAAATATTATGCATTTTTTTTCTTTTTTCACCCATACGTTTTACAGTCATGTTACAGTTGAGCGGTAAAAATTGCAAAAATTCGATTTTGGTAACCGAAGGAATGGCATTGCTAAAAAGTCAGCCTGTAGAACTACTTTCACCTTCTGATTTTTGACCGCACTAAAAAACAAACGGAGGCTTTGAAATGAACCACGTCTAAATGAACTCAGATTTAGTAAGTCGTTTTGAGTTAATAAGAAATTTCGATTTTTCGTATATATGGAAGGGGAGGGGTGTGGTATTTTTTATAAACTTCTACTGGCTATTTTTTTTTAAATCTTTTATTACGTTCTTTTTCAAAATCCTATAAAAAGGAACAATTGTCTTTTTGAATATTTTTCTCGTATGTTAAGAGGCTACTTCACTCACTCGAAAATTCCCGCTCACTAATGTTAGGATCTATGGGGCTCATAATAATAGGATCTATGGGGGAAATATTTTAAGATATCTCGTTCGCATTTCAATATTTTTAAATTATTATTATTATTATTATTATTATTATTATTATTATTATTATTATTATTATTATTATTTATTGGATAGCTGAGATCGATCTCGATCTGTATGCAGTCATTTTTTTTTTTACTTTTTAGATTTTTTGCTTGCAGGTTTTCTTTATATATATATATATATATATATATAAGGATAGTTTCCCTTTCGGAACCGGTTTCAAATGTAAAAGTACCTTAATTAAAACAAGTAATATAAAAAAAAAATTAAGTCAATTCCTACTTTTTAATCATAAATATATAAAATAAACCCGTGCAGCATTAATGTTCCACGTTATCTTTATTGAACATTATTTTATAATCATCGTTGCGGTATTTTATTTCTGTGGCATCACTCATTTGAGATAAATCTTTCATTTCATTTATGAAAACAATGGGAGGAATTTTTTTCTCCCATTTAAAACTAAAATTAATTAATTAAATTTAATTAATGAATTAATATTTGAAAAAACTGTATTAACATTAAAGTGTCATCCACTACAAGTTTAAAAAACAAATATTTGAACTTGAGTGGATGAATAGAAAATATTTTATTAACGATTGAAAATTTGAACAAGATATATATAGAGAGAGTGTGAGCTAATAGTAGGAATTTAAAAAAAAGAAGAGAACATCAATTGCCCCAGAAATAAAAAGAAAATAGCTATTCGACTGGAAATTGTCTTTTTCTAATTTACGTTTAAAAACTAAGCTTTAGTGGATCGTCTTCACACTAAAATTGTTCAAAATTCTGAAATTTTTAATACGAACACTTAATTTTGACATCGTATTTGGCTTTTTTAGTAAATTTTACTTTAAGATACGATTAAATAGAAAGTCATTCGGTCAAATAGTTTAGGAATTGTGGATTTAAAGTTTGGAACTGCTAATGTTAAATTCATTTGTAATCGTTGTTATATAAAACAGACTACAAAGCTGGTCATTTTTTAAGCATAACTCAAAAACCCCTTAGCAGAATGATGGACAAAAATAAAATATGAATGAAATAATTAATGACTTAATATTTGAAAAACTGTATTAATATAAAGTGTCATCGACTACAAGTTTAAAAAAAAAAATATTTGAACTTGAGTGGATGAATAGAAAATATTTTATTAACGATTGAAAATTTGAAAAAGATATATATAGAGAGAGTGTGAGCTAATAGTAGGAATTAAAAAAAAAAAAATCCAAACAAAGTCGAAAAAATACAAAAGGCATACTTAAGCATAAAGATCGACCTCAGTTATCAAATGCAAGAAATATCTTACAATACTGTAGTTAAATAAAGTTGTACTTAAATTAAAGTTGAGTGGTAAAAGCTGCAAAAATTCGATTTTGGTAATCGAAGGAATGGCATTGCTGAAATGTCAGCCTGTAGAACTACTTTCACCTTCTGATTTTTGACCGCACCAAAAAACAAACAGATTCTTTGAAGCTTTGCGTAGTTACAAAGTGAAGACTTTGTAAACAAAATGCTATAAATGAACCACGTTTAAATTAACTCAGATTTAGTAAATCGCTTTGAGTTAATAAGAATTTTAAATTTTTCGTACATATGGGAGGGGAGGGGAGGGCTATGAGATTTTATTATAAACTTCTACTGACTATTTATTTTTTTTTAAATATTTTATTACATTCTTTTTCAAAATCCCATAAAAAAGAATAATTGTCTTTTCGTATATTTTTCTCGTATCTTAAGAGGCTACTTCACTCATGCGAAAACTCCCGTTCACTAATGTTAATCCTATGAGGGAAATATTTTAAGATATCTCGTTCGCATTTCAATATTTTTGAATGATTTTTTTTTTCATTTGATGGCGCTGAGGTCTATGCAGGCTTCTTTTTTTTTTTTTTTTTTTTTTTTTTTTTTTTTTTTTTTTTTTTTTTTACTATTTCGATTTTTTGTTTGCAGGCTTTTTGTATGAGGATAGTTTTACTTTCGTAATCGGTTTCGAAAGTAAAAGTATCTTAATTAAAAAATATCTAAATAAAAAAGGAACCAAAGTCGAAAAAATACAAAAGGGCCTGCATAAAGACCGACTTCAGCCATCAAATGCCAGAAAATCATTTAAAAATATTGAAATGCGAACGAGATATCTTACAATACTGTAATTAATTAAAGTTGTAGTTAAATTAAAGTTGAGTGGTAAAAACTGCAAAAAATTCGAATTTGGTAATCGAAGGGATGGCATTGCTGAAATGTCAGCCTGTAGAGCTACTTTCACCTTCTGATTTTTGACCGCACCAAAAAAACAAACAGAGGCTTTGAAGCTTTGCGTAGTTATTTATAAAGTGAAGAATTGATAAACAAAATGCAATAAATGAACCACGTTTAAATTAACACAGATTTAGTAAGTCGTTTTGAGTTAATATGAGTTAATAAGAAATTTCGATTTTTCGTATATATGGGAGGGAAGGGGTAATATGGGATTTTATTATAAACTTCTACTGTTGTCTTTTTGTATATTGTTTTCGTATCTTAAGAGGCTACTTCACTTACGCGAAAACTCCCGCTCACTAATGTTAATCCTATGGGGGAAATATTTTAAGATATCTCGTTCGCATTCCAATATTTTTAATTTTTTTTTTCATTGGATAGCTAAGGCCTTTTTTTTTTTTACTTTTGCAATTATTTATAAATTGAGGAGAAAATCCCATATAATTATATGGGATATCCTCGATGTATCAATTATTGCTGTAACTTTTTGAGTTCACGATATTTCACTGGTCTTTTTATATGAGTTGCCCTATAGTATTGACTATCAAAACACGACAAAAAAAATTTTTTGCTGTAGTTCGCACATGCACAGTTAAAATTTATTTCATACAAATACCCATATCTCATTAAATCTTCAATATATTATTATTTTAATTGCAGCATACTATTTTTATAATTTTTTTGTCAAGTTTTTTTTTTGGAAATCGGTGTTAAATTCTGTTAAAAACTCTGCAGGAATTTTTCACAGAAACGTTAACATCTTCACGAATATACTTGCAATGCTCACACAAATGTTGAACAGGACCTGCATAGTCATTTGCTACAGTGACAGACCATTTTTAGCATTTTCTGTTACTTGGGTGATCGAAAGTATTATTTTAATGTTAAAATTATTATTGCCCCCTAACTGCTCTCGCGACAAAATCTTCACTGAAAAAAATGAAGTCAAACATGTTCTTTACATCCTCAAAGTTCAAGGGCATTTCGGCCATTTCCTCACGAGTTTCAATAGATATTCGACGAAACGTCTGAAATTGGTCACTGCCCCTTAATTTTTGGACATCAGTGTAGGTGAAATGGAACCATTTTAAAAATTACAAGAGGCATAAAAATTATTAGCACTTCGAATAACGATTTATGTAATTGTCATTTTAATGAAAGGAAAATATTTCAGACGAGACGAACTTTATATATATATATATTTTTTTTTTTTTTCTGGGAGAACAGTAGCTTTTATGTGTCCCTCCTCCCCGTCGATAATAGTTTTTGACAAAACATTCTATTTATTTCGATAGAATGACACTTTTGAAATATAATAATTTTGTCTTTTTACAACTGCTTATTATTCATACAGCATTCCTACTTGAAACATTCTTATTATCTTTCTTTCTTGTTATAAATGTCAACAGTAACGAAACATATGCTGCATTTTCTTTTCATTTCAGATAATTAAATTTATTATTATTTTCCGCAAAAACATCTACATAAATATATTTTTTAACTACGTGACAACTGGGATTTCAATTGCTTTTTGAAATAAACTTAGCAAGAAAAAAAATTTAAATATCGTATTAAAATGATAAACATTTTGAGATTTTTGTAAATTTTGTAGATTTTTTTTTTTTTCAATTTTTCATAAGAGCAGTTAACCTTAATGTTGAAGCAATTTTCTTATCTGAATAAAGTTAGAATATGTGTTGCTTATTTTATAAGCATTTTGATGCACTATGGTTGAAATTAAAGATGAATATATTATTCTCAGTTTCACGTAGCGATTTGGGAGTTAAAACTCTTCTCAGAGCACTTAAAAACGGATAAGATGCATACAAAGCCACCTGTGTTATCGGGAATGCATGATGTATAAGATACAACATAAAGAAAAGCATAAACAATCAAAATTATTTTAGTATACAATTGTTTCAGGGCTTCATAATAGGGGCCCCTTCAATACAAAATGAATGAAAGACTGAGGAAAACAATAGCAACAAAGTATTTGTGTTTCTTCTACTGCAGTAGAAGCATGCTGATCAGCATGCTGATTCTCACTTTCTGAAGATTAAAGAAGGAGTTCCTTTCATGAACTCTTGAAACAGTTGAATGCTAAATTTATTTATTGCTTTTGTATTTCATTAAATCGGCTTTTGCTCGTTATATATTTCTTAAAAGAAAAAAATGTACTAACATTTTTACATGAATTTTTACAATGATTTTTTTTTTTTGTTTTGTGAGTAATTCCGATTTAAAATCCCTCTCTGAGGAAGATCGTGTGGCTATGTTACTGTTACAACAAATGTTAAAAGTATGAAGATCAGTTAGATAGTTTGTTGCATTTAACAACTTTCCCATAATCTTTTTTTTTCTTTTCAGAAAATGCTTATTTTAATTAAAGTTGTTGGCAACATTAATATTGTATCTCCAATTGAATCTTTTACATCGGTTTCGGACGCCGCATCAAAAATCATTACAGTCCGTGATCACTCAGCTGCGAAAGTGAAACCCCATTCATAATTAATTGAATGAATAGTGAGATTATAAAGTAATATAGTGATTTTAAAATAATAGTATTATACGATATTAAAATAATACGTGGGTAAAAACATGAAATACGCATTACACTGCAAAAAATAATTGTTGATTTTACAGTATAAAACTGGCACCCCAGCTGCCAGTATTATACCGTAAAATTAACAGTATTAAACCGTAAAATAAGCAGTAATACGCTGCCGCGCAAGTAGTAATACGCTACCGCGCATGCGCGGTAGAGTATTACTGCTTATTTTACGGTTTAATACTGTTAATTTTACGGTATAATACTGGCAGCTGGGGTGCAAGTTTTATACTGTAAAATCGACAATTATTTTTTGCAGTGTAGTGGAGGGAAAAATTTCTAAGTTTTCGTGACAAAATAGAATGTTTATTATAGTTATTTATTTCAGTTGAATAATATTGGACGAGATTACCACAAATCTAAGAATTTTGTATGGAAGATCTGACATTTTAAAAACCCAAATCGTGTTGCAAAAGTATTTACAGAAAACAAAAATCGACAAAAATCCTCTGAATAAATTCTGAGTATGAACTGAAAAGTTTTTTGAATAAAGTAACCATGCCACGCTCAGTTTTAGATAAGGGAGAGGAAGCAGGGATAAGACAATTTTCCATAAATAAAAATCTGTCTCACTTAATATATTCTTCTAAGTTTTAGATACAGTTGTCCTTTAATAATGTTTAGCGTCATCTAAAACTAAAACAAAATATTTGAATTGACAGGTCAAAATATTTGAATATTTAACTATCAGACCATTTTAAATTTGTGAAAATTTTGACCCCATTTCCGCCACTTTATGGATGAGAGTAATGGGACGTATATATATATACTAATATTATTAAATAGTAATTCTTTGTCTGTGTGTTTGTTTGTAGGGGAAATCACTGGAACTACGCTTAGCCGATTTTAAAGATAATGGCGGCAAAATGCTCGTGACAATCTCTGCTCCAACATATAGGCTGGATTTTATATCGGTACAACAACCCAGAGCAAAAAACGTTCTAAAATTGTGATTTTTGTGATATTGTTGCGGCTTGAAACTTTAAATTTGGTGAGGTAGCTACTTTTACTCCCTATGATCAGTTTCTAAAAAGTTCGAAATTTGAAATAAGGAAATGAGCGGAAAACGTTCTTTAAACGTTCAACATTAGGATTAATTTGGAACTGTTAAGACTGGAAACTAGAAACTTGACGTGACTGTTACTTTTAAGATGTAAATATTCGCAATCGAACAATTTCTTAAAAATTTAAAGGGTGTCTAAAATTGTGATTTCTGTGATACTGCTAAAGCTAAAAACTTGAAATGCCGCACGACGGTTACTTTTAAGATGTAAATGCTCTTAAAACCGGTTTCTAAAAAAATCGAAATTTAAAAAGATGAAATGAGGGGAAATCGTTCTAAATCACGAGTTATTTGGAATCGTTAGAGCTAGAAACTTAAAGTGTATAATAAAATTATAGATTTCTCATCCCCAAAAACAATCGAACGACCTCATGCAATTTAAATGCAACACAACAAATTGGTACGCAACTAGTATACTTAGTATGTAGAGGATTATCATGAAGAAATTACAGTGTAATGAATACTATACTTTTTGACGTAAGTTAAATGATGAGCGTGATTTTGTTTTATCTATTACTATGTGTGCTACGAAAGTTACAGCTGCAACATTAGAAACATTTATACAGTTGAAAAATCTCGTTTCTATAGATCAATAGTAAGTATTGAATTCTATCTTGAAATTGAGTTTTATGAACATTTTAAAACAAAAAATAATGTATTGTTATAATTTTATATATGCTATGTGTATCAGTCATAAGCATTATCTCCTTTTTAATCTAGGCCGCATTTTCTGGAAATAAAAAAAATCATTCTTGTTCCACTCCTGTCTCCCCTCCCTTCTGTTTAAATATAATTTTTGTATGGAACTCCAGTGTAAAGAAAAGAAAGTTACAAAAATGTTTTACACGCAGGCTTTATTTTACGAGAGTGAAACTAATTTTTTTTGGGGGGGTTTTCTTGACCATGACTAATAATTAAGAAAACGGAAGACCTAACGTTCAAAATTTGTAATCCAAACTTTATTTTTTTAATTCCATGTATGAATTGACACATTCTCTTCAATTGCAATAAATGATACATTTAGGACATTTCTTCGACCTGTCTACCGTTTCCGTTCTGTTCTTTTGGCTAAACTTCGAGATATTTCAAATTTATGTAACGATACTGTCTATATTTGTTTATTTCTGATGGCAACACAACGCCGGTTCCGCAACATGCTCTCCCCTTTGCACTTGACCAACTTCCCATCGGAGAGTTCATTGGTTGAACAAAGCGCACGTTCCGCACGGTAGCAAAACTTGGCGAAAGAATAAAGACTTGTTCACAATCGGAAAAACATTCGAAAAGGTCCTTTTATGACGACTGCTCCCATAACGTATACGTGATTTACGGCTTCCGCTCGAAATCACAGCAACAGATTGTAAAAATTCTTGCCAAAAATTTCGAATGAAGGGAAAGGCCGTGACATATTTTTTTTTCGAATCGATGGAACTCCTGCGGAATTTTGATGTTTATTCTGGAAGTGGTTAATGAAGAGGGAAGAGCAGCAACGCCCACAATTTAAGGTCCGTATCATTTGTAAAATAGGGCTCACAGTGAAAGTTAGAGTTGAATTAAACCATGAAAAATGGGTCTTCGAAAATACTTTTGAGTCGGTTAAGGTAAAAGTAAATGGTTTTCCTATAGCCCTTTGCTACGTTTTTCAGTAGGTTAACTGTTGCGCATAAAATGTTTGCTTACAGATTTATATGGCCTTTTGTTCGAAAGTTTTTCTGAAAAACATCTAGAATAAAAATAACATTTTCACTATGAGAAGAGTCTTTGAATTTTCATAAACAAACTGAGACATAATTTGACAGAAGTTCTTTTTAATATGTAAAAATATAATACAGAAAAGAAAATACATATAAAGGAAAGTATCTAAAAGAAAAAAAATGTTTTGAAAATATTAACGAATATCTGTCATAAAAAGTAAGACCTCACAAAAATAAGCATAAATAAAATGGCAAGAATAACTATTACACCACTTTAGAAAAGTATAACTATAGATTGGAATATTAAAATTCCAGAAATATATTTTAATATATTTATAAATAAGACACATTTTTCATATATTATTTTTAATGCATATGCAATAGTTAACTACAAAAAATATTTACTGTAACACATCATACTGAAAAAATATTGCCCTCTAAGTCCACGAATAAAAAATAAATTTACATTTCAAAATAATTCAAAAGCTATATTTCATAAATAAATGCAAAATACTGCTGATTCATGTTTACATTTGCCATTAAAATATTTCCTAATGTGCAAAGGCGGTGTAGTATCTAAATAAATGAGAATCCCCATTATATAGCATTTAAATGCAGTTGAAAGCTTCCATGTCTTTGAAATTGATTTTTTAAGGGGGGAAAGGCCTACTTAAACTAAATAAAGAAAGCATTTCAAATTTTTTTTAAAAATGCCTAGAAAGAAATATTTTATTTTTGATAAAATAAACTTATATTATTTATATTACGTATTCCAAGTTGAATTTCGTAACATACGCATATAATACTTCCAGAGTATTTTACTTAATTCGAACGATTAGAAATATATATATATCTATATATATTTAATCTTTTTTAATTCATTTGAAATTTGTTGATAAAAAATCCCGATAAATTAAATATTTTGACTTTAGGAAGTAAACTTTGAATAATACTTTCTTTTTGGCAAGAAAAAAGAAGAAAAAAAAGCAGTTTTATTTAAAGAAATAAATAAAAATAATTTGTAATTGGCTGTAAAAGTAAATTGAATGTATCTCTTAGAAAAATTTCGCTTTTATACAAATTTTCTTGTTTAAAACAGAACTTTCTTTGCAAGTCTGTATCATTGAAACCGGACCAAAGTTATGCACCGAATTTTAATTCCGCCTCCCGTATTCGTTGATAACATCCCTGAGAAAGGTCACCTCACCTATTGTCAGATACTCACTCTGTTACATAAAATAGTTACATTCTTACTGAGTTTTTTATTCTTCTTACCTGCTGGCGATGATTCCGCACAATTTGTCAAGGAATGCTTGTTATTCTCCAAGCGCATCTATAGCATTGAACTGTACGATTACCATTACAAAGGTTTACCAGACAACCGTTATTATTATAACTTGTAAAGATTCTTGTAACGAAATAATAATTTTATCTTGTTGTAAAGTTCAGATTTATGTTTGTATGCTCATGACCTCTGCTTTATCCGGATTAGAATATTGGCTTCTCCCCGGGGTCATTGTAATTACATTGAAAATTGAAAGCTATCTTTGTTGTCTTTAAATTATTGCTATTATTATTTTACAGAAATATTCGCGAAATATTATAGTGCTTGATTTGAAGTATGTTTGTGTGGCTTGGTTCTAAAATACAAATGCCAGTTTTGAACAAAATGATTTTTTTTATGTTGTGATGGGTCCAGATGTTGAATATGAAGTGGTAGCGTTGACTTTCAAAATGAACCGCTCTCATATATATAAAAAAATGAATTTATTAAATTCAGTACTTCAAATAATAATTTAAAAAAAACATATTTCTGGATTAATGCACAACAATAAAGTAATATAAGGGTTCTTGTAGCTTATAATCATGAATAAATTTCAGAATAGTCCAGTAATTCTCAAAATCCGTTGGTTACAACACAAAACAGATGCAAAGTCCACTTTAAAATGGGCGCAGGGGAAGGGAATTCTCGGTAACAGGGCCCTTTCTAAAAAGAGTCTAAGATCGATAATCTCTTGAAAAGGAGTCAGGAATAAGTATTTTCGCCGTCCTAACTAAGCTGGAAACTGTCAACATTTAATGCACGAGGCTATCTTGTAACAACCTCAAAAATATAAATCAGAGAAGTGCCTTCTCCACCCGCGGGGATTCCAGCAATCACCCGAAAATATTCCTCCCGGAGTTATGACTCCGTCTCCTTAGATACAGCTTGTCTGTAACCTGTCTCGATCACTAACTAACTCTCTACTCTCTCTAATATATCTCTTGATTATCGTCTTGAACAATGGACGTTCTTCTAGCCAATAGAAGCCTTGGAAGGTGAGATCACTAACAAGGTCCGTTATTATTAGAGAGGGAAGGTTTCTCACAGTGTCACACTGATATCACTTTCACTTTGAGTCCGATCGATCGGTGCCCTGATCGATCGAAAAGCCCTGAGTGCTTTTATTATTCCTGATGTCATGTCTCAAAACCTTCTAGATGGAAGATTGGTAATGATGAAACGAAAGTTTTGATATTTGCCGGCCGATTAGTGGAGTTGGTTTAAAATCTGAGGAAAATCTATATTACATGGGATTCTCCTATACTGGGATTTAGGCTGCAAAACAGGGGTTTCGAGTGAGATATAGTGAATTTCTAACAATGTCAATATTTTCCATTTAAAAAAAATGGTTTAGGTAAAAGTGAATGAGGTGACAGTTTCATAGATTTCTGCATATCCCTTTAGCTATAATGCCATAGTTTTTCGATTAGTTTATTTTTGTTCAAAAAAAGGCTAGCGTCAAAATACGTAATTGATTATCTAAATGTAGTAGAACATAGAACGGAAAACTAAAATTTAACTAGTAAATACGAGTATATTATCAGCATTACACTCAAAATAGTCAGATTTAACTGGTGGTGATAATTTAAAAGAATGAGTTATATTTCAAAGCATTTCAAAAAGTTTTTGAAGTAACAAGGAACTTTTACCGATTTTAAGAATATCAGTCTGGTCTCAAAAGTTGCAAGTTAGAACATATTATACTAATAGTTTCTGGAATACAACTGTTAATATTTCGAAGCAAAATTGTCACATTCGTAACTCATCTTTGAAACCTAAGAAAGAAAACGTAAGTCTTAAAATTGAAGTAGAGATTGCAGTTACTTGGTGAAGGAAAATTGTTGGGGACTAGATAGTATACTCGTCAAAATTTGACGATAAACATTTTTAGAGTTCCATAGAAAAAGAAAGATGTTTTATTAGTTGTGTTTTAATTAAGTATTGAAGACTTTTTATAGTTCTTATATATTTTCCTTTATTTCTGTTTTCTACCCTTTTATTTTATTTATTTATTCATTTATTTTTTGCGGAAAATAAACACCTGTTTTTCTTAGTATACAGGTCTTCTTGATTAAAAATTGAAAATAAATGACGATGATCAAAATAAATGATATCATTGTTTTTTAATATAACGGCACAAAGTTTAATCCTCCCATTTTAAAAGTTTTCTAGATCATTATCATAAAAAAATATAATAAAAATTGTAGATCAGTAAAATTTATTTAATCTATCACTAGATGCCAAAGCTTTTAATTTAAATATTTTTACACAAAATCAGTAACTGTTTTAAAGATATTGTTGAGTGGTAAGTTTTATTTAATAATAATTATAAAGTTTTCGGATAAAATAATAATAGTAATAATACAAATCCTCTAACACTCTCATTTTCCCTCCTGAAATAAAATATTTGCTTAATATTATTGAAATGAATTATCTGAAAAACCAATAATATCACAGAAACATCGCCTGTCAGGAGTGGAGTTCGAACCAACCTTCTCTATCAAGAACGGAAATTCAGATCTAACGCCTTTAGACTACTCCGCTATCCTGACCTCATTTAACTTTCTCTAAAACTGAAGATGCTCCAAAGCTAATTTAGCGACTTTGGTCTTTTAAAAAAGTTTTGAGTTTTAACAATATAGATCATGTATGATATGTTGAATTAAACAGGCAGAAAAAAAAAAAATTAGTCATTTCAAATAACTCAATTTTATTCAGAATTCGTTATATATCTTACAGCATTTGCAATGGCATATTCTCCTCATCTATCGTATAGGATCGTTTTGCTGTATGTGAAGGTATTCCAAATATTTCTTGCAAAACTTTATTGACTTATAAAAGCCTATATCTAGATTACTTATTATACTAGCCTTTACCTAACAAAAGAGAGAAAAGGTTACAAAAACTACAAAGAAATCTGTTTGCCAACTTTTTTTGCATGAGACGATGGAAACTGTATTTTAATTTTTTGTTACCTAAATTCTCCTCTCCCCTATATGTCTTCTTAGAACCAATGCCCTGCAACAAGAGACCGATTTGTATCGCGGGAAAACAACACAAAGTAAAATTACGTCAAGTCTAGGCATTTTTTTTTTTTAAATCAGGTGAATGCCGTTTTGTTTCTTTGTTTGACTTCACTCGGGAGAGAACTGATTCCGATCACCCGTCAATCAAGGGAGTGAGCTGCTTGCTGCATACAGGAGGTGGAACTGAAAGACTTGTGACACAGTCTTGCCTTTGTCGACGGCACATCATTGAGAAGTCCATGTTGATATGCACGGATTAACCTTTCTTCGCTGTGACGGTCAAACAGAATGCGAGCAGTTAAGGCGATCAAATGAAGCGAAACCGGCAGGAAGTTATAACAGTAGGAAGGGGGCATCAAGCAACCGCATCACTGATTTGATTGGGGTCCGAATAGGTCTTTCATTCATTTTAATAGAGTCTCCATGCAGTAAGTTCATGTTCCATTATACCTACTTCACTGAAAAGTCTTTCTGCTTTGAATGTGACCGTTGCCCACTTGGCAGAAGGACAACGGACTGTTTCCATACATGATGATCCATAACCATTTAAATGCATGTAATGGAACGTCGCGTAATATCAAACTGTCGACACTGAATGCAGCTTTGAGTGATGCCGAGTACTGTTATAAAAGGCGCAAATCTAACTTAGTTCCTATATAGAGGGGTAGGTTAATAATAACTTTTCTGTGTAGTGGGCGGTATACGAAAAAGAAATTCCGAAAGCAACTTAAAATGCCCCTGCCGTTCTAAAAGTCATAGAATAAAGTTGTTTGCACTAAAATTCCTTCATTATGATTTTTCATACTACCGTTAAAGTTTTATTTTTCTTTTGAGAGAGAGACCATACAAATAATTAATTTTAACCTAACTTCGAAAATTTCAATAACTCCCTCTCTCTACATACTTTTTCATTCGTTCGATTTCTCATGCCACTGTTAGTACTATAAATACAAATTTCTATTGCTCTGTTTTGAAAAACACGTTAATATTAAATTAAAAAGTTTTAGGAGACTGTGTTATCATTGGGAAAAGTATTCTGAAGACTGGGTGATATTGCGGCAAAAACTATTATAATAATGCTACAACAATTATTTATTAACGAGAATAACGATCATCTGGCAGTTCATAAAGAAAGGACTCGGGTGTAAAACAAGGCAACAAACAAAATGCAGGTTTCCAGATATCCAAGATTCAAGTTTTCTAAAGAAAACTACAAGCAAAACTATTGTGGTTGCTCCTCTAAAACAGTTTATGTGTTAAGACTGAAACTTCTGTTAACTTATATTCAATATTTTTTGTCTGGCAGATTTCATTTTATTGGATTTATGTATAAAGAGTCTTCGTTATTAAAATTCACATCTAAAATTTATCTTATAATGGCATTATTATATTCATTGTTACATTATTTATTATTATAATTCCATATATTGAGTAATAAACAAACCTTGTATCTTAAAAGGTTTATTAAAGGTTGTTAAAGGTCAATTAATCAATTTTGCATGAAAATCAGAAAAAAAAATAGTGTCAGTCACCCTGTTTTACACTCGATCCTTTCAAATACTTCCGTTTCTTCGATGAAATGGCAGAAAGGGAAGTTTCAAATTTAACCCTAGAATGACACACATACATTTTTTGAACAAATCTGGCATACCGGGGTCTACAAAATAAAAAATGTCTTTTGGCTATTTATTTATTTATTTTTTTAATGATAGAAACATAATTGTGTTAGTTTTATATAGACTAAACGATAGGAAAACATGAAGTAAAAAACTGCATTAATTAGCAATTTCTTACATTTCTCCAACTCTCTGCATCCAGCTATCCGAAAGTTCGCAGCAATTCCAAACGATATCGAAGTTGATGTCAAATAGCTGTCAATCCACTGGAACAATAAGAGTGCTTTTATACTCAAAGTGTGAGTGGCCGTCAGAAATTGTGGGGTTTATGAGATCTCAGTGTGACATTCTAGGAATTGACAAAATAAGAACACGTGGGGCTTTTGAGACCCCATTGTGTCATTCTAGGGTTAATTTAATGTATAGTCCCATAAAGTGTTTGTTTCTATATATTTGCTCATAAATTTACAGCGAATGGTCAGAAGTGGAAAAAAAATGTTTTATTTTATTTATTTATTTATTTTGGGAGAGGAGGGGTGTTCTACAACGTGGATCTTAATGGTAACCAAATTATGAGTTTTTATTTATTATTTTTTAATAATAATAATATTAATAAACAATAATTAAAAATACAACCGTGATGTATTGTATCTATTTCTTATGTATTTTCAGAAAATACAATTGCTTGTGGGGGATAATTTTGAAACTTATTTTTACACAAATACAATAGAATTTCTAACTTTGAATATCGTAACGGGATATTTATTATTATTATTAAATATGAGAAAATTAAAAAAAAAAAATCTTATCTTCATTATTAAAGGGGTTGGGGAGTAAATATAGTGTGTATGTTTCTGTATTTATATAAAACTAGATAGTATTTTATTTCAGTCATTATTTGACGGTAAATAACTTGAAAGTTCCTTTAGAAATATGCTTTTATTTTTAGTTAGCTGCATTTAAATTAATTAAATATTGAAAATTTTGTGACTTGTTATATTGTGTAAGCGATTGCAAGACAATAGATTGTGTTGTCAGTCCAGCAATTTACATCCTATTGTACTTGAATTAATTTAGCAAAAATTTAACTAAAAATATTAATTGAATGATTTATTTTTACTTACTACAGTCTCAAAAAATTTAAAAAATATATATCAATATTTAGTATTTTCTAGTTTTTTTTTTTAAATTACGCGACCTTTAAAATTTTTCATTAATTTTATTTTTATCAGCCTGACTCTAAAACCCAGATAAACCATGGATATCAAGGTGATTTCTTTTATAATTCTTGTATGGATATTTTTGCTTCTTTCTTTTTTCTCATATTTTCTTTCTTTTTCTTTTTTTTTCTTTCTTTCTTTTTTTTTTTTTTTTTTAAGGAGAATAATCATTACTTTTCTTAGTTATACGAATATATCTTATTGATAATGTTCATACAAAATATAGGTCACTTTATTTAGTCGATAACTACATGCAAAATCTTTTAATTTAAATATTTATAATATAAAATAAGTATAAATAAGGAAATCTTTTCGGTTGTTAAATGTTATTTACCACAGTCCCAATATTTGGAAAAAATAACAATATTTAGTATTTCTGTTTTTTTTTCTTTTTTCTTTTAATTACACGACCTTTAAAATTTTTCATTAAATTAATTTTTATCAGTCTGATGCTAAAACCCTGAATTTAAAGTTTTCTGAACATTTTCACACATTGTTTAATTGTTAAATCATGGATATCAAGATAATTTAGAATTCCTGTATGAATATATTTTTTTTCTTTTTGTTTTCTCTCCTTTTATTTTTTTATTTTTTACGAAAAATAATCACATAGTTTATTATATATATGACCTTTTGATAATAGTCATACCAAATATAATACAAATTGTAGATCAGTTCAATTTATTTAATCGATAATTACATGCACGATTTTTTAATTTAAATCCTTTTTATAAAAATTTAGTAATTAAAACAAAATATTCTTGCGTGTTATTTTTTTACTTAATTATAAAGCATTCGGATAACACTATAATTTTGTTAAATTTAAATTCAACATAAAAATAAGCATTTTTATTAGTTTTGAACTATTGGCAAATGAAATATAAATTATTGAAAAGAAAAATAAACCCCTCAATATTAAAGAGAAACGTTGGTTAAATAACTCAAAAAAGGAGGCGCAATTTAGACATGCGCAATGTAGCGAAAATTGTCCATACTGTCATTTGTTTTTTACACCCGTACACTAAACTAGTTCGAATGAACTAGACAGTTTCTTATTTTAAAAACTGTAATAATTTTTTGATTTAAGTTAAACTGATTTTTAGAAACCATAGTTGTTTTAGAAAATATATATACAAAACTCATAAACTGAGTGGAAAAGAAAAAAAAAAAAAAAAAAAAAAAAAAAAAAAAAAAGTTGATTTTACGGTATAACACTAGCACCCCATCTGCCAGTATTATACCGTAAAATTAACAGTAATAAACAGTACAATAAGCAGTAATACGCTGTCGCCCATTGCAGTGTAAGAGACGGATAGAGATTAAAATACCATGGGATATGAGTTTGTCCCTCTGAAGGATTTAGAGTGAAGATTTTCAAAAATATCCTCCTAGTGCACCGCTATGTTCGAAAATTTAGCATCCAGCAAAATTTTAACAGTAAGGCCAGATAGGTTATGAAATATAGATTTGACACTTAGGGGCAACTTTCCAGCACTTCCATAAAACTGTAACGGAACTTCGCCGTTTAGAAGATACCTAAGTAAACAACTTAAAAAATGCATGGCACATTTGAAATCCAGATTTCAACAATTGCCGTCTATAGCCGGAAAAGTACTCGAATTTTGTTGTGCATCCCTGTACACGATGTAAAAATCTGTATATACAGTTAGTGTGCAAAAATTTAGCTTAGTTACAAAACGCATAACATAGTCGAAAACTCACCTTCAGCAATTTCCACCATTAGACGGAAATGTACTCGAATAATTTTGTACATCCCTGTATATTAGCTACAGATTTTTATACACTCCTCGTCCTCATATTAAACTAAAATTTAGTTCAGAAAAAAAAATCGCATACACCACTGAAAATGTACTTAAAGAAATTACCTTCCATATGACGGAATAAAAAACTATAATATGATACACTGGATGAATTATGCCCTCCAGATTCGACCGGGATAGCTCAGTGGTAGAGCGTGGCGGCTTCAGCCAAGTGATCCCAGGTTCGAATCCTGGCCCGGACATTTTTCGTCCAGTTGGAAATTTACAACTTGTATAATATGATAAACGATATCCTTCCATAAATGAACGATAACTGTTATGCACGTCATATTCTACGCTAAGAATATCGTAGTGCATCTCAATAATGTATATAAATTTCATTATATAATGATATAGTGTAACATTATTAAAATACTCTGAAAACAATTTTTCTACGTAAACCATCATGTAACCGAATTCTTTTGTGCGACCCAGTAAATGAATGCTAAATGCTTTGCGCTCCATATTCTACAGAAAGCATGTTTTAGTGCACCTCAGAAGCACAGATCAATTTCATTATGTTTGAAATAGTGTAACTTTAT
Organism: Maratus michaelseni; assembly: GCA_963931845.1. Classification (NCBI taxonomy): domain Eukaryota; kingdom Metazoa; phylum Arthropoda; class Arachnida; order Araneae; family Salticidae; genus Maratus; species Maratus michaelseni. The sequence goes on from OZ007594.1 coordinate 265,711,924, forward strand.
TAAAATACACCACACTCTGAACGAACTATAAAATGCTATACGCTAATATTTTCAATAGCGAACATTCCATAAACTTCAATAACATATATTATTTGCATGGCAATCCGAGTATATTTACGAGTGTTAGAGCCAGGTCCCGATCAAACAAAAGAGAGGCACGGAGCCTGGTATTCATTAAGGGCCCACCTTACTATATTCCTTAAAAAAATTTAATTTCTATGACTTAAATTAAATTAAATTTATGAAATATATAAATAGATATAGAATATATATTTTTTTGTTTTTAATTTTGCTGTAATCTAAATATTGATTATAATCAGTACAAGATTTTGCAATCGATTTAAAATATTACCTTTATGAGAATTGCATACCAAATTTGGGAGGCCCCAGAGTCAAGGTCCAGTTGGCGTGTACTTTAACCAGGCCCTGGTTAAAGCCACAAGACGGCAGAAAGAAAAACAGAAATCATAAACATTTTTCAACTATGTTGGAAAGTGTTAATAAAAATTATAGGCATCTCGAAATTAGGTTAGAAACTATTACTAAAATTCTGGATCAGTGGTAGTTTCATAAGGATTGTGCCGTGGAACTATCTTTACAGACCAGTAATTAGAAACGATGAAAATTTAAAAAAGATTTCATCAAATATCGCTCACCAGTTTATTCAATTCAGATTCATTCATCAATCTTGAAGGGTACAAACTAGCAAATATTTATATGGACGATTTTCAGCAACTATAGGACGAATATAGATTTTATGAGCCTAATGATTGTTCTGAAAGTTATTTATTGAAGGGAAGCAATCGGAAAAATTAATCTTATGTTTAATTTTTACATAATCAATGCCTTATTTAAAATTACATATTTGCACTTTAGTTTGTGTTTTCTCTTTTAAAGGGTAAAGATAGCTGATTGCTTATGATTTACGAGCTGTTTCATTCACCTATGTAGAACTTTGAAATTCTACCTTAGCTTTTTCTTTTACATTCATTTTGCAATAAATCACATTTATTTTCAAGATCATTTAGATAAGCAATTTAAATTTGAACTATTTTCTTTTTTCATTTACAATAATTTAATTATTTTTGACATCTTTCTAATATCCAATGTTTCAAATACCCAATTATTTAAAATAAGTTAATCATTATTGAACTAGAATTTTGATGAAATTTTTAAAATGATTTCTAAGCTATCTGAATAAAAAGAAAGAATTTTTTTAAGATATATGAGTTTAAAGTCGGTGCTTCTAATTTTCAAAATATTTTTAAGTATTTATACAGTCGCACATTAATTCAAATGTTAAATTTTATGTAATTTACAGGATAATTTAATTATTAAATTAAAAAGTGCATTAAAATATGGCAGTGGGAGGGAGGCAACCATAAAAAATACATCCCAGAAGTATGTTAATTTCTCAAATACTGCCTCTTATTATAGGAAGAACGTGCAAAAAGTACTCTAAACTGGCATCTATACTCTAAATTCTAGGCTTGAATTTGAACTGTATCCATACTTGAATTTGAATCCTTTCCATGCTTGAAACTGAACTTGAAATAAATAAACAGTTTTACTATAATAAATAAATCAACGTAGCTTTTGCATTTAATGTTTTCATCCGGTATTTCTATATGCCATATCAGAATATTCATTGTTAATGGATGACTTTCTCATGCCTTTCTCACACATTAACCGGTAAGTTTATAGGTAAAGAAATCGAAATATATCTAGATATTTTTCGAATAAGCTTTCCCCCATCGGTGTAAATATCAAATAACGCTATACCTGATTTCGATTGATATCACTGACCACCTGCTAAAAGCTCGGTTAATATTTTGAGTGCTTATATTTATCATCATTCGTTTGAATGTGAATCTTCATTTGCATATACATATCATATTCTGTTTTTTGATATATTTTTAGATAACAACTTTTTTTCTCTTTCTCTCCTTAAGTACCATGAACTTCACCTTGATTGAACGTCCTTTTTCGAACGTCGTTGTACCGAAATGTTGTTCTTTAAGCGGATGCACCCTCTGCAAAAAATAAATCAGCTAAGAGTTGTATTTTCAATATTGGCTTAGTAGCATCGGATTTCAAACTCAAACTAAGAAAAAGATTTTTTTCCCCTTACCTGCCCTTGTCGAGCGTAGTACACTTTTTTTTATCCAGGTCCCTTCCATTATGTTGTTTACTCTCGTTCCCAATCCGACCCAGCGACAGATGGACGGGGGAGGAGCCAAGAGCTATTTTTTCTTTTCTTTTGCTTCCATTTTTTCATATTTTTACTAGGCACTTTAATCTTATGGGCAACCGCACTCGTTTTATTTATGTTCTGTCATCAGATTTTCTTATACTAAAATTAGTATAGCAGTGTCAATACCTCACGAAGATGAGGTCAATATAGATGCGTTTTTAGCTCTGTTAGGTTGTGAATCATCTATGTGCCCATTATTTTTCAGCAGTATGTTTCTCTAGTGGTCCTCAAGCTTTCATGATACATACTACAAATGGAAAAGATATTGAATAATACTTGATATTGTGTTGTCGTGTCTTATTCGACCTAAATGTAATGTGAATGAAGAATCGAGGAAGGGGGTTTCTTATTTCTATTTATTTATTTTTAATTTTGAAAAAAAAAAAAAAAAAGATATTAGTTAAAGCAAACTTCTATACTTTTGTATACTCTAACATATGCATGAACTCAGTTATAACAAAATTCTTATTAGAACCTCTGATATAAGAAAATTTCTACAACAAATACCGTAGTCTCAATCAATGGAAAAATTATTATCATATTACTTTTTTGAACGACTGTTTGTTGAACGGTTAGCTCGTTATTTTTTAAGATAATTTGTTTTTTTAAATATAAATGTTAATTTCCTAATAAATAATTACATGAAGTATTTTAATCCTAAGCGCAACCGCACTCATTTTATTTATGTTGTGTCACCAGATTTTCTTATACTAAAATTAGTATAGCAGTGTCAATACCTCACGAAGATGAGGTCAATATAGATGCGTTTTTAGCTCTGTTAGGTTGTGAATCATCTATGTGCCCATTATTTTTCAACAGTATGTTTCTCTAGTGGTCCTCAAGCTTTCATGATACATACTACAAATGGAAAAGATATTGAATAATACTTGATATTGTGTTGTGTTTTGTCTTATTCGACCTAAAATTAAATATATGTATATGTGAGTAAAGGGTGAAGTGTGGGGGCAGTTCTTATCTTTAAAAAATAGAATTTTGAAAAAAAAAAAGGAAAATGTTAGTTAAATCTCCTATACTTTTGTATATTCTTAAATATACATGAACCCAGTTATAACAAAATTCTTATTAGATCCTATGATTATAAGAAAAGTTCGACAACAAACACCGTAGTCTCAATGAATGGGAACATTAAGGTCGTTCATTTTTTCGAACGACCGTTATTTGTTAAACGGTTAGATCGTTATTTTTAAGGTCATTTTTTAAAAATGTAAATGTTAATTTCCTTATAGTAATTACGTAACGTATTTTAATCTTAAGCGCAACCGCAGTCATTTTATTTAGGTTCTGTCATCAGATTTACTTTATAAACATTTGGTATAATGTATAATTAGTATAGCGGTGTCATATACCTGACGACTGAAGATGAGGTCAATATAGATGCGTTTTTTGCTCTGTATGTTATAAATCATCTATACGCTTATTATTTTTCAGAAATACGTTTCTCTAGTGGTCCTCAAACTTTCATGATACATACAAATGGAAACGATATTGAATAATATTTGATATTGGGTTGTGTGTCTTGTCTTATTCGACCTAAATTAAGTAATACTAATATATGCGATGAAAGGGCGAAGGGAGTTTTTATCTTTAAAAAAAAAAAATGGAATTTTGAGGGGAAAAAAAAGGAGACAGTTAGTTAAAGCTATTATATACTTTTGTATATTGATGTACTGGTACATACTTTTTTATATTAAAATTTGTATGAACTCAGGTTTTAACAAAATTCTCATTAAAACAAGTGATATAAGGTAATTTTCTACAACAAACACCGTAGTCTCAAAGAACGGAAACATTAAGTTCGTTTATTTTTTCGAACGACCGTTATTTGTTAAACGGTTAGATCATTATTTTTAAGGTCATTTTTTAAAAATGTAAATGTTAATTTCCTTATGACTAATTACATAAAGTTTTTAAATCTTAAGCGCAACCGCACTCATTTTATTTAGGTTATTTTATCATATTTTCTTATACTAAAATTGGTATATGTGTCAATGCCTGACAAAAGAAGATGAGGTCGTAGATGCGTTTTCAGCTCTGTATAAGTTATGAATCATCTGTACGTTATTATTTTTAAGCAATATCTTTCTCTAGTGATCCTCAAGTTTTCATGATACATACTAATGGAAACGATATTGAAAAATACTTTATATTGGGTTGTCTGTCTGTCTTGTCTTATTCAACCTAAATTGAAGTATATGTATATGTGAGGGAAAAGGCGAGGCGGGGGGGGGGGGGGGGTAAGGAGTTCTTATCTTTAAAAAATGTATAATTTTGTAAAAAATATAAAATAAAATAAAATAAAAAATTAAAAATAGATGGTATTAGTTAAATCTTCTATACTTTTGAATACTGATGTATTGGTATACTTTTGCGTACTAAAATATGTATAAACTCAGTTATAACAAAATTCTTATTAGAACCTGTGATACAAGAAAAGTTCTACAAACTTAGTGAGACTTTGTTAAAATTATGAATCTACATACATAAAAATAAATGTTTGAGTGTTAGTTCCTTATACGAATCTGAAATTTTTGACCGATTTGCACGAAACTTGATGTACATACGTTTTAGAACAAGACTAAAATTACAGGACATGTAGATTTTATAGCTATACTCTATAACTAAGTATTTTAATACTTTAGATTGTGATGGTAATAATTTTTACGATTTTTATTAAATAGGAAATAAAACATAGCAGCATTTTTCTTTTTTTAGATTCAGTTCTTTCACTTTTCAAAGAAAACTTTATGACTGACATCGCAATTGAAAGCGTCTACAAAAAAAAAGCGTTATTTTGATCTAATCATTGTAGATTTTGTTTTTCTGAATTCAACTGTAAGTTTCGATTAAAAAATAATGCTATGAAATAGAATTTCACTAAAAGCTATTACTTTATTTCATTATAATATACTTTTACTCCATTTAATTAAATGTTTTCCAATTTTTTTTCTTCTCGTATTGACAGAGAAATCGTATATTTTTCTGTTACACGCACCAAAGAAAACCTGCATTCTCATTTACAAAGCTGGATGTTGTACTACGATTGCGCAAAAATAATGTTTTTTTTTTTTTTTTTTTTTTTTTTTTTTTTCCTAATTGGCTTTTGAACGATTTATGAACGCGAATGCACATAGTTTCGTTATTGTGATCGCCGTATTATTGCATTTATTATTATTTTTTTATTATCTTTTACGGGGAAGGCCTTCATAGTTAACAGGAACAAAGCCGGGTGGTTTTGCTATGTAAATAAGTTTTAAATGACAAAAAAAAAGTTCCCCAGTGGACAAATAAGCTTATTGAATTATTATAAGTAAAACAAACAAATAAACTATTGATACTTCACACACAAAAGTTTGGCCGTTAAGATTTCGGGAAAAGTAGATTTTATAATTAAAAAATTAGACGAAAAAATCTTCAAGTAACTAAGCTGAATAAATAAATGAAAACTCTTGCGACACTTTACGTGTCAGGTAGATATGATAATATTATTAATATTATTTTTAATTTAACTATAGAGGGAGCTATTGCTTGTATATTAATTTTACTTTCAGGAATTCAAATTAGATGGAGTAATTATATATTCACGGATATAATATTGTTATAAGTGCAATATCACCAGAATAATTTTGTGTGTTTTTGAATCATTTTGTGTTGGTGTGTCATCGATGGAGTTGTGTGTTTAAAAAAAAATGTGCTCTCAACTTGTCTTTCAAATCATTTCTCTCAACTCGATTGTCAAAATTATGTGCGTGCCATGTGGACGTGGATATTATACAGAAGTTTCTATATTTTGTGCATACAGGATAATTATTGTGAGTAAAAATATTTTATCTACAATTTAAAGGTTCTAATTTCCAATATTATTTCAAAAATGATATCTAGTGGTAATTTGGTGAGGTGATTTATAATGTTTTTGGGATCATCGGTGTAAGTGAATTATATTATATATTCTTAATGGTTTTTCATTTCCAATTTAAATATTTCCAATCTTATTTTTTCCAATTGTTATCTGGTAATAATTCAGTATACTTGGTTGATTCTACTGTTCTTAGCATCATGCCAGTAGAATTATGATATACTGAATTATTTTTAAAACACATGTGGGTGCAACCAAGCTGACGAGTACATCTACATGTGTTTTTTCATACCCAATTCTTGTTTGTTCTCTTGTGGTCCAGTTTACCATTGTATAATGTTCATATTTGATTTATTAATCCATTTGTGTTTACTTAATAGCAACTCCAATCTATATATATATATATTTTCCCTTTCTCTCTCTTTCTTTTTTAAATATTATTCAGGTATGAGTAAATTTGGCCAATTACCATTGAAGCACATGCTATGGTAAAATTATGATTGCACATGTTAATTATTAGATATGTGGTATTCTGTTTACACAATATCATTATTTATCTCTTTGTAGATTAATGTAGAATGATATTAGAACTTGATATGTATTTTGAAATTCATAGATATTATAATTATTTAACATTCTATAAAATTATGCTGCATTGCGCAAATTGGTATGGAATGGTTTTTACATATTCTTTTCAATATTCTTTTCAATTATAGCTAGTTGAAAGTATTGATTTTTATGATACCATAATTTAGCCTAGTTGGCACATAAATCACTTTGATTAACTTCTATATATATAAAGGGATTTTCATTTCTGAATCAATGAACCAAGAGTTTTCATTTATTTAGTTAGCTTAGTTATATATATAATATCTTTGAATTTCAAAAAACATATCAAGTTCTTATAACATTCTAATTAAATCTCCAAAGAGATAATTAATAATATGTGTAGACAGAATACCACATAGTCAATAAATTAACAAGTGCAATCGTAATTTTACCATAGCTTGTGATTCAATTGTAATTGGCCAAAAATACTGAAAATATGAAGGTTATTTAAAAAGAGAGAGAGAGAAAAAGAAAATATATATATAATAAACCATAAAATGTTAATAATTTGGAGTTGATATCAAGTGAATACAAATGGATTAAGAAATGAAATATTAACTAAATATAATGGAAAATTGGATAACAAGAGATTTAAATTATAATTGGATATGAAAAAACACGTGTAGGTATAATCTTCAGCCTGGATGTACCCACACGTGTTTTAAAAAATAATCCAGTATTTCATAATTATACTGGCATATATGCTAAGATCAGTATAATCATCCAGGTATACTGAATTATTACCAGAAAATAATTGGAAATAAAAAACTTGTAAAGAATAGATAAAATATTTTACTCACAATAATTATCCAAAAATCCGTATACAACACTATACTGAATTATTACCAAATAACAGTTGAAAATACAACCACATGGCGCACATATCATATACTTGATGGTATAGTCAAGTTCAGAGAAATTATTTGAAAGTTAAGTTGAGAGAACATATTTTGAAATAACACCTTATTACACCTTAACACAAATTGATTTAAAACACACAAATATATTTTTGTGATAAATACACTCAAAAACAAATTTATATTTGTGAATATACAAATTTTCCATTTAATTTTATTCTTTAAAAGTAAAATGTAAATACACAAGCGATAAGCGCCCTCTATAGGTAAATTAAAAATATTATTAACATTTATTTGTCAAGTAATGTGCTGCCCTCTATTGGAATAATAATTATTCAAAATTAAATTTGATTTACATATTTATTATATTAGATTTAATAATATATATAAATAGTAAAAAATAATAATATCATTGTAGTTTTACATTAACATTGTACAAAATCCTATTATATGAATTTAACCAGAATTAAATTAATCTTACATAGTATTTCAAAGATTCTTACCAAGAGTAGATATTATGTAAAAGAGATATTCCTTTTAATACATAGTGCTGGTGCTGCCATCTATGTTAATCTACTTATATATATTATAGAATTTGCATAAAATAATTAATTTTTTATACTTCTACTAATAAGTTAATGAATACATATGTAATACATACTTATATAATACATATTGCTACCTTATATCTACTTATATATCAAATAGCATTTACCGAAAATAATTAAGATTTCATACTTCTATTTATTAGTTAATAAATTAATATCATCATAAAAAAATATATATATAGAAAAATGGAATGTTATCCATGTATAATTTTATGTGTTTTTGTATAAGTTATTTTTATACAATGCATATTTAATAGACTTTTATAACTGATCATTAGAATCACTTAATATAATGGTGATTGACTAAACGCACAATCACAGTAACTATATGAAGTGTAAATAATGTTCAACCATCTTAAGTATTGTCCTTATATGTTTTAATGGTATATGTTTTAATTGTATTTATATATGTTTCAAAAACTGATCATTAGTATCACTTAAAATAAAGGTGATCGGCTAAACGCACAATCACATTAACTATATAAAGTGTAAATAATGTTCAATCATCTTAATTATTGTCATGTTTTAATTGTATTTATGTATGTTTTAATTGTAATTTGCTATATTTTATCGCACACTAAAACAATAATTTATTCCATAACATGTTTATATTTATATGATGTATTAAATGTTATTTAAAAGAGTTGATAATTGAATTTATCAAAAAAATAGGATAACCGTATAGTTTTGCATGATCTCGAATAAATCTAATATTTTTGCTTTTATTTATATCTGAGCATAGATATTTTATACGATGAAAATAATTGATAATTATATTTTTATAAACTGATTTATGTAAACATGAAGCAAAATTGGTAAAAATATTAACTTTAAATGGAAAATCAAATCTTTTATCATAAATATCAAAAATTAATTTATAATTATCATTAATATTAATTTTTAAGTCAAGAAAATTTATATTATAATTAATCAAATCATTTTCACTTAATGTAAGCTGATTAGGATAAAAATTGAGTGGTGATGTGTAATTTTTATCATTGAAATAAAATATGATAATGTCATCAATATAGCGATAAAATACATAATCATTGTTCGGACCAATATTTCTTTCATAATTATATAAGTAAAGGTCATGATCACATAGTCAGAGAGAATACTAGAAGCGGTCCCACCCTGCGGTATTCCATGGCACTGTTTATAAATAATATTGTCATATATGATGTAATTATTATGCAATGTAAAATTTAGTAAAGTTTAAAAAAAATTACGGAAATATGATCTTTTAATTTTAATTGAGATTTAAATTCTTTAAATAATATACACATTGTTTTATGTAAGTCTTTTATATAAATGTTATTAAATAAATCATTAAAATCCAATGTTTTTATGAATTTTACCGGATTAATATTATGTATTTTATTAATAAGCTGAAAACTGTTTTTTAGGCAATGTTGGTTATTATGTTTTATCGTTATATCATATATCTGCTTTAAAATATTAAGTAGTAAATTGCTTGCATTATTATTATATGTGTTACACCCGATGGTAACTGTACGAAATTTAATTGGATTTTTATGAAATTTTGGAATTATAACAAGATAAGGATAATTTAAATTATTACATTTGATTTTTAGTAATTTGTGATAATTTAATAATTTTCTATTATTAATTTCAATATTTAATTTAGTTTTATTAAAAATATTACTTGTGTTAATTGCATTGTGAATTAACATTTTATAGTACTCTTTACAAATAATAGCATAATTATTTGGAGATTTATCTACATAAGTAATTATAAATTTGTTTTGTAATTCTGATATATCTATATATTTAAAACGCTAAGCGATTTCTTTCGACAATCCGTGGGAACAAACTACTGCATCAAATTACATCATTCTTTTTTTAAATGAAAGATATTTGGACACAGATTTGTTATCGTGCATGCGTTTGTTCGAAAATTTAATTAATTAACAGTAATTTTAAATTAAACTTTTACTTCTGCCAATGACGTCATACTCGGATAACGCCTACTGTTGCGAAGCACAGAGTTTATTCTCTAAACTCTGTGGTTGAATAAAAGAGAAATAATAAATATTAAAAGCACGCGGTTTTAAGGCCGAATTTGTTAATTTGCAAGTTAAATTTCGGTAAAAATACTTATCCGCGTGTTTTATAAGCGAATAAAAATTCATATTTATTGTGACGTCACGGGAATATTGTCCATTGGGTTTATTTTATCATTATGCATTATAACTTTGTTGATGCCATTTTTTTTCATTACAATTAAATACAAAATTTATTTATATTTGTGTGCATGGTGTTTAAGCATTAATGTAAGGTATATGAAGTACGTGTGAAAAGTTTGCGCCGGTGAAAATGACGTTATGCTTAGCTTGAAGTGCATTTTAACATTGATAAAACTAAAGAGAAAAATGTATATGATTGTGTTAACATGACATAATTTTACTGATTTTTGCATTCATAATTATAAAGATTAGAATTGGAGCCGTCATTGATTTCTTCATCTTGATTGCATACCTTGATTACATGTTCACCAATTGCTTTTTTTTTTTAATTATAGGATAGAAGATTTCCTTTTTTAATAAAAAAAATCACAAAAGTAAAGCATTTCAGGAAATTTAAAGTTATTAAAAATAGTGTTATGGTAGAAAAAAATCTTGAAATAATGATTGTATTTTTATCTAGAATAAACAATGTAAGAGAAATATTTCATAGGAATTATTTTGGTAGATTTATTATAAGTTCATTTAACAGTTCTTTATTAGCGCAAAGTCCTATTTCTTTCACTGTGAATTTCTCTTTCGATGTCAACAAATGTTTTTCCACTTTTGGACGCCAACCAAAATACAGTGGCAATTTTTAGAAATGTACAACAGTTGTGACAACAAAGGCGCTACGCTATCGCTTTAGCTTTCATCGCGCTTACATCACTTCGAAATTCTACAATTTTCTATTTTTTACTACATTTTACAATTTCAATTCTTACATCGTCAATTAGAAAAAAAATTAGCTTTCGATTGAAATTTATTTGAAAACTGCCGATTAATTTAACGACTTTTAAAATAATTTTCAAGTATGAAAAGTTTTTCAATTCTATCTTATCAATGACCACCAAGTTTACTTCAATAATGTAAAATAGCCCCTGGAAAAGTTGCCACAATTGAAAATAGATTTCCCTAACCATCATAAAAAGTGAATAATAATAACAAAAAAAAAAGAAAGAAAAAAAAAAGATAAATCATAAGATCAGATTATCCATAAGATAGAACATTTTGGCGCTAAACAAAAATCTGTCAGAAAAAAAAAGAAAAAAAGAAAAAAGAAAAAAAAGAAGAAAAGACTATTTTTAGTTTATGTTGAACATAAAATTGATATGTTGAATTCATTGATGAATATGTTGCATCCGATATCATGATATGCTAGGAATTGCATTTTTTTATTTTTTTACATTTGCCAACTGTATAAGAGGAAAAATATCCCCGACTGTGATGGAAAAGGGATAATCATCCTGATTATGTCAAGGAACCGAAGAAACCATACAAATAAATTACACTTGAAAACATTAAAAATCTCCCTCATCTGCAGATAGATTTATTACCGTAAAAAACTTCTTAATCTTTGCATAAAAATTGATTAGCTTAAAACAATGGATGCGTTTTAGAAGATATGGATTTGAAACGAACAATGATTAAAGAGGACATTTTAAAACTTTTAATTTAATCATTTAAAAACTTTTTTTAACGTCGAATTTCGACGGTGCTTTTGGGCAGATGCAATACACATGCGCATAGGAGCTCATTCGGTTGCATTATCACAGGGGGGGGAGATGTGTGCTTTATTTACTACTAGCTAACCCGCCCGGCGTTGCCCGGGCCCGAGATAATTACAATCTCAGAGAAAGGCGTTAACCCCCTCCCTCCCCATACCCGCAAATATAATGAATAATTTGTTCAAGAGACGCGATCATTAAAAAATAATTACATTTTTCTGATAATTAGAACATAACGAAGACGCTACGCTAAAATAGCCGGCAGATGACACCCCTTTCCGACCTCAATTTCAAATCTATATCTTAATTAGTTACCTAAATATTTGTTCATTGGTAAAATTTAGCAATTATTTCCTTTCATTTTCGCAAACTAAATGAGAGGGATCGGCCAGAAAAATAGATGTCTTTGTAGTTCAGTTTTTAATGAAAGCAGATCCCTGTCTGAAACTTTCTCGGATCGTTTTCAATGGCGCCGGCAGAATTTTGGCAGTTTTTTGCATAAATTAAAAAAAAATACCAACCGAATTTTTCAAAAATCACATAGTCAGATACAGAATATTTTTTTACGTATGCTCAGAAATTTTCAAATTGATATGTCAATTAGTTTTCTTAAAATTCGCTAATTAGTAAAATAATTTCGAATTCGTTCATTTCCAGTTGTAAATCCAATGCGCCAGTTCCTTTCTTTCGCCATTTTGATTTAAAAGATGTCATTTAAGAAGCGATGGTTAATGAGAATCTAATTAATATTTAGGCTAATTATCAAAATATTAAAATTCTGAGGTGCAGGTGCACATGGCCAGACCTTGGACTATCCACACCTAAATTTCCAGACTTCTAGGTGGGCTAGATTTTGCTAGCCATCGCCAACAGACACACAGACACACACACGGACACACGGACACACACACAGAGCGAAACTTTCTTTTATTAATATAGATGTTCTGTTATTTACTGAATATGATATGAACATAGGAATATACTATTTGTATATACTTCATAGGTCTATGAATTCTTTTCCATTTCTTGCCGTGGGGAATATGGTGGTAATGTCAAACTGATTTGCATTACACAGTTATTTACGGATTGTTTGTTTGGAGTTTGCATCGGAAATAGTACTGTATTTGACTGGGAAAAAAAAATATTTGAAAGACTGTTTTATACGCATCCCTTCATAAATAATAAAGAAGTTTATTTTACTGATATTGTTATAGTATTTTTTTTGCGTCAAGTTTTGACGAGTTCCATCTAGTGTTTATTTATATTTTTAAAAGCTGCATGTGTAATATGTTGATAATTTTTTTATAATTTCATTTTTAAATTTATCTATTACAGAAAATCTCCATTCACTAAAATACTCGATAGGTTTATTGTAATCAATCGCAATTTTGTATATAAATAAATCGATATCTTGAATAAACTGCAATATTATGGATTTGATTTTACACCTATATGGAAGGCGAAATTTTGTTCCATTATGCATTAAGTTTTGTAAAATAGGTTGTTCCACAATATTAAGATCACCAGTAATAATATGACCATGTGTTGTATTTATGTACTTTTGAAATTTTGGGTCATTACAATAACAAGGGTAATTATTTGAAGAGACCAATTGTTTTGCAAAAGAATTGTAATTAAAAATTTTACGTCCAAGTGTGCGATTATATTTATGTCTTGTGAAAGGAAAATTTTTTATTGGAAAATTATTAGTAATGTTGTTTATGATATTGGGTAAATTGATATTATTAAATACATGATTGGAAAAATTTATAATTAGTTGTGTATTATTAGTTTTATATTTAGGTTTATTAGAAAGACTTGTATTTAATAGGTTTGCTCTATAATGAAGAATATCATAAAAGATATCACAAAAATGTGGAGAATATTGATTCTTTTTAAATACTTTGAAATATTGGTTTAAATATTTCTTTTTAATACTAAAACTATGTTTTCTTATAGCAAGCCAACAATAATCATTACAAAATTGTGCCTCAAGATCATCAAGCTCTTGTATCACAATATTATCAGTGTATTTTTTGTTATTATGTTTATCTCTACCAGATCTTGAAGTTTTTTTATGTTTGAAAAATTTAATCCTGAATAAAGATTTTTATAATTTTCATATTTAGTTAAATCTGAAAAAACAGGATGTGATTTTTTGTATACTAATTGATTTAACCCATAAGGATAGGTAGTATTAAAATGTCTTATATATTTAGATTCTAGAAAAAGTCGTTCAGTAAAAATTTTTTGTATTTTAAGTATTTTAATAGTAATATTTTATATTTTTAAAATCATGATTTTTGAAATGAGTATATTCAATATTATGAGTCTGTTCATTTTTATTCAATTTTCTTTAATTGTTGAATCGTAATTGATCGGGCAATTTGAATGAATAAAATTTGTCTCAGGCTTATTCATTCAAACAGAAATCAATTATACCTTTTACTTATATTTGTGGAATATTGCCCTTGGTACAGTATTCCACGATATAAGTTTCAATTTGCTTCTTGTCATTTTTTTCACTTTATACATATTGGATTTTTTCTTCATATAACTTTATATTTTCTATTTCTTTCATTTTAAGAATCTCACATTCTTGAATATATTTCTTTGTATTTATTATAATTATCGGTTCTTATATTGTCAATTATTTATGTGATTTGATGGTTATTATTCACAAAAGTTTTATTATACAGTCAAACCTCGTTAACACGAACACGCTTAACGCGAATTACTTTTAGCACGAACTGTTTCCGATTGCCCCATCCAGTTGCATGTAATGTATAACATGGCGGATAACGCGAACTACTTTTAACACGAACAAAAAAAGTTTCCCCTTGAGTGTTCGTGTTAACGAGGTTCGACTGTATATGTATATATATTTATATACACATATATAATGTTGCACAATTTGCTTATCATTAATCACATTAGTTATAGAAATAAACGCATTCATTTTAAAATAATCTGTACTTCATTTTAAATCTAATAATACAAAAGTTATGTATTCGGTATGTAAATGTAATGTTTCTGATAATCCAAAAATTTAAATTAAATTAAATTAAACTAAATGACTTCACATACTTTAGCGATAGATTTAGTGCTAGCTAAAATATTTTCCGGTAGACGACTTATATCTTTATTATGATTGTGATAAATGTATTTTATTTTTCATTATATTAAATTTATGTTTATTTTATTGTTTGTGTATTTAACCATTTACCAGTTTTCTTTGTCAGACATACGACCGAGTGTATATATATATCATTATGTCGATTTTTTTCCCCCACTATTAATACACACCACACGAAACTTAGCAATTCTTTATCAGTATCACCTCTCATTAGTTAAGAAGTATTAATTCAGTTCGTAAATGAAAAAATCAAAATAATTAGTTCAGACATTGCATACATAGAATTAAATAATCATATCAAATAAACGTGACAGTTTTTGTTTTTACAAGTGAAGAGCATGAGTTAATCAAATCCGTCTCTATTGCTTGAGAAAGAATGAAAAAAAAAATTAATAATAATAATATGTCTCGCTTGAGTATGTATGTAAAGTATGTTATGTTAATGTTTCTATTTTTTTTTGTTAATAGTAAATTTCTAGTCAAATCATTTACAGGTTGAGTTAAATGACTGCTTACTATAAATGACTGGAACTTAATGACTTTTTTATCTATATAATCTGGAAGCTAGAAGGGAATAAAGTTAACGATAATGGTTCAAGTAGTATAATCCCATTTTCAACTGATACGAAAATAATAAAAATTTTAATTACGTGACTGATATGAAAACGAGTTTATTCAAAAAGTAGAATACTAAGTGCAAGAAGGGTATAGCAGGATGCAAGTAAATTCAACTAAATGCGTAAAAAAAAGCATGAAATTCGACGAAACGAAATACGTGGAGGGACAAGGTTTTTGAACAGATGTGCTCTGGTCCGCGGCTTAGGTCATTTTTTTTCTCTTTTTAATAGATAATAAACGAAGCTAACATTTTTCTTTTTTTAAACTTCCATTTAAACATATCAACATAAAAAGCGATACAGAAATTTAACTAATATGAAGTATGAAAAATAAGTTTCTACGGGTGTTTTGCAAAGTTGAAAATATAAAGGGAATGGATTTTCAGCCTTTTCTGACGAAAAATTCTTAATTTCTCGTTGTCTAGTGTTTAATTATTTTAAGTTGTTCTAGAGTAATAAATTTTTCGAAATCACCAGAGATAAGGAAAATTTAGTTAATTAAAAATTTCAAAATGCAGGGAGGTGTAATGACGCCCACCCCCTCTTGCCCTTCCCTTTTCTTGTGGCCATGAAAGATGTGATTAGGTGATAATGTCTTGAAAAATGTGCTGTCCTGTTCAAAAATTAGTATTAACTGTTCTACTGGAAATTTCCAAAATAACTAGCCGGGTTCTAATAAAAAGGCGCCAAAATAAATGTTTGTATTAAGGCCGTTCTAAAATTTAAAAAAAAAAAAATTCCTTATTGAAAATAAAAAACTATTTGACACATTTTCTGACTCATTTTTAAACAGAAAAGCATGATACTTTCAGGCATAATTATTAAAGTGATTTGTAATCGAACAGGTTATTTTTTTTTTTTTGTGATAAATGAATTACATCTTGAGTTATGCAGCTCTTTTTCCTTTCCTGCGAAGTAGCGACTGGAATTTCGAATCAAAATGCAAATTTCGACAGCATTTTCTGAAAAATCCTCTGGCTTTACCGAAATCCGGGCAAAAATTATTAAAAAAATTTGCTAGAAAATGGCCAGTTGAACAAACAACCTTAAAATACCTTCTAGAATATTTTGAGTATTGTCCGAACTTAACAGGAATAATGGAAAACAACCAAGGTAACTTTACTTTATTTTTAGTAGATATTTATTACTGGTATAATGTTTTTTTTTCTTTGTCAAGTTTTTATTTTTTTTTTCTCTCATTTTGACAAAAAATGAGAAACATGTCGAATTTCAGATTTTTATCCTAAAATGAACCTTAACATCTCTAGCTTAACATCTCTAGAACATTGCGTCCAAATTTCTTGACGATCTGATAAATACTTTAATTAGTGCATTTTAATGGGTAATAAGGGCTAGCTTCACCCCCCCCCCTTTCCCTTCTGAATATCCTGCGCACTGGCGCCTAAGTGTATTATAGGCCCGCGCCTATTGATTTTTTTTAACCTAACGAGAAATGGGGCATTGCAACGAAAGGAACATTTTTATTAATTGACCTCGATGAGAATCTCTAGTATTTAGATGTCCCATTACTGTATGTGCATTTCTTGACAGATCCTTGCTCTGTTCAAGAAATGTTTCTAGATATTTTCGAAGCAATCCTGAATATATGTGTTATAAAATTGCTTCGTAGCGCAGAATAAAAAAGTAAAAAAAAAAAAAAAAAAATATATATATATATATATATATATATATATATATATATATATATATATACATATATATATATATATAGAGAGAGAGAGAGAGAGAGAGATTTAAATTGTTTTCATTTTCCAGTCAGTCCAGGATTTCATTGAATAATCCATTTTTTCAGGGTTGCATTGAAGGCATAATTAATCCACATTATAATCCTTTAAGATAGCTGAAACTATTCATTTCCTAATCTGGATATAAATATTTATGATTATTGGAATGTTGTTTCATATTTTGAAAAATATAAGCATGATTTTGACTTTAAGATTTTTTATATATCTAGACTTCACTTATTTATGTAAATTTTACATTATTATATGGAGCGCACATATTTGCTCCTTACTGTTTCAGAACATATTCTGGATTAAAAGAAATTACATTAAAACAGTTTTATCAGTTCATAAAAGTCACAACGTAATAGGAAAGTCCTTGATTACACACAGTTATTGCATCTTCAAAGAGAAATACTGATATTTACACTGGGAAAAAAAAAAACAGTAAATCACCTTTTTTATTATTATTATTATTTTTTATTTGCAGTGTATGATGCGTGATTTCCACCCATTTAAACTATTTATGAGTTCAAGGTCTCTCTGTTCTTTCATTATTCATGCCGGAATGATCTATTTGACGGACATTAGATGGTGTTTCCGAACAATAGTGTAATAACAATACGTCAATGAATACAAATTTATCTAAAATCAAATGATCACTCTGAAAATTAGAGCTAATTCTAAAAAATAAAATCCGTATGGTGTGCTGGATATGAGATCGTATTATTGGTGTTTGAATAATACAGATAATATATTTAAAATTATAATTCATCTATTTTAATGGCGTGGGTGTTAAAAGATCCTCATATCATAATGGCATAGCGGCCGGTTTCACGAAACAAACGGAGTTCGAATCGCAGCTAAAGTTAGATACTAAAACAATGTATTTGAAGTATGTATTTTATTGTTATGCATGTAAGTCAAAACATTTCACCCAAAATATTTTTTCCTCTTAATACAATTTCTCCAAATTTTCATTTTAGAAAATGGATAAACATTTATTCTATCATTAAAACATTTAAACCTTACCCCTATTTTTATGAAATCTAATGAAATAACTTAGGTTGTCTTTTGTATATCGCAATTCTCAATAGTATTGCAAATGGATTAATTTTATAAAATGAATTCTCAGAGATTGTCAGAACCTTTTCGATAAAAACAGAAGTTTCTGAAGATGAATATAATATTGAATTCACTTCATTTCTTACTTTCTTTTTAACGCTTTCCAACCTAATTGAAAAGTGTTTATGACTTCGGTTTGTCTGTCCGTTTGACCGTCTGTCCATCCGTCCGTACTATAACTCTGGTAAATATACTCTGATTGCCCTGAATTTTTTTTTTTTTTATGATATTGACGTTTACTATAGCATGATCACTATTGAAAATGAAGTGTGTAGAATTTATAGTTTATTTACAAGGACAGTCAAAAGTATTCTGTTACACTACAATCAATGGGAAAAAATCATTTCAACTGCATTTTGATGATTTTACGTCATATAATATAATATATGGTGAAATTAGTATACAATTATGAAACGCACTAAACCCTGCCTTTTGTAGAATATGTGGTGCAAAGCATTTATTATTCATTTACAGGGTCACACAAAAGAATTCTATTACACAATGTTCTACCGGGGAAAATCGTTTGCAGTATATTTAATGATGTTTCACTATTTCAGACATAATGAAATTTATATTCATTACTGAGGTGCAATATAAATGGCTCACTAAAAAGTATGGTGTGCATCGCGTTTATTGTACATTTACAGGGACACGGAAAAGAATTCGGTTGCAGTCTTAGTGCGATAATTATAGTCTATATGTGATAAGTGCGTTTTCAAGTTTGGTTTGCGATTTTAAGTTTAACTAAATTTTTGCATAGTACGTGGTGTGCATAAATTGATCATATACAGGGCTACACAAGGGAATTCGCAAGTATTACAGTCTATAGGAGTGAATTTCTTAGGGTAGTTTTTAATTGTGTTACTCATTTTCCTGATGAACTATAGTTAGTAGACTTATACAAGTTTGTGAAAAATAAATAAATTCATAGACAGGGCTTACGCAAAGAACAAGTTACATTGTCGTTTAGGGTTGGTAATTGCTGGAAGTTTGTTTTAAGCTGCCTTACGCGTTTTTTATCTGAATTAAATTTTAGCTTAATATGGGGTGTGTACAAAAATCTTTAGATAACATGCAGAGTTGTACAAAAGATTTTGAGTGCATTTCCATCGACTGTCGAGAATTACTAAATGGGAATTTTCTAAATGAACTAAATTTTATCATGCTATGTATTATATCCAAATCTATAAATCATATAAAGGACTGGAAAAAAACATCGACTACATTTTTGACTATGGAAAATAATTGCTAAATTGGATTTTTAAATGAGTTATATGTTTCCTCAACTGTTTACTACGTATTTTCTTTCACCTTATTTAACGGTGAAGTTTAGTTAAAGTTTCTGGATTGTTGGAAAGTGCTTCATAATCTATGCTTGAAGCATGATTTTTCTTTCTTGTTTAAATTCAAACCGGACGTATTTCGATCTCAATTGACAGTAAGTAACAGGTTACATTGCACCTGCTTACATGAGCTTTAAATTTTATCATGTGCAGGAATGCATTTATGATCTATCCTGCTTCGAAAGTCCTGGACCGTGGCAGATTATTTAAGCAGAATGAAAAAGGAGAATGCGGACGTGGCTGTAGCGGAATCTCAACTCCGGTCTGCCCACGTGGGTCTCATTAAAGATACATAATGATACAAATATACAAACGTGTGTGCGTCCGCCACACCCAACACAGTTCCGCTCTTTATACAAGATACCCTGGACATCCGCCGCGTCGCGTGGCACACTTGCCTTTATTGTTTAAACCTGTCCGTCTGTCTTTGTCGCGTGCCAGTGGACGTTTGAGGGACATGCTGACACCGGAATGGCAAATTCACGAAAATTCCGGTGTATGTGTCCGCAAAGTGCCACAATCATTTTCTACCTTTGTTTGTAGCAGGGGAAAGTGATGCGGTTCGCTAGTCCGGCACAAAATAGTCCTCCTCCTCTTCCAGGACATGTATGTCAACCGATTAATATAGAAGAAAGAGAATGGGCGCTACCCGCGATAACAGGTATTGTTTGATTCCGGATTATATTGCGCTTATTATATGGTAATGATCACCGCAGCTTTTCTTTTTTATGGAAGTTGTAAAAGCAGATCATTAAGACCATGCTTAATGATTTTATATTGTTTAAGATCATGCATTTAACAGAAGATGAAAACATCATTACAATCGACGCTCGCTATAATGATTCCCTTCAATTCTCCGGAAGAGGCCGTTATAATCAGATGTCACTATAATGGAAGTTTTTAAAAAGACATTTATGCATATAAATTACGACAAAATTAAAATTTTTAAATGAATTAAACGTAGGTCTTAATATTAATATTATATTTTCTTAAATATCAGAAGAAAATCTCTTCTAAACAGCTCAGAAAGACTCCATTTCCTTATTTTTGCGGTCCGTTGAACTCTTTGCAGCAATAATTTAATCTATAGAAAACTTCTGTCTATATAAGAAATGAAAAGTGTTTAATTGCAGAGAAAAAAATCTTCTAAATTCAATTATGTTCATTTAATAACCCATTTAAATAAAGTACTCTTCTATTCATTAGTCCAGCCTTATATTTATACACATTTATGTTACATTATGGATGATGAATCTCGCTACATAGTTCTTGAGATAGTTTGCATCCAGTGAATATAAGTTAGAAGCCTCCGGTCTAGTCTCATGGCCCAGTTAATCTAACAGTTTTTATTGCAACTCACAAGTAAGGTCTCAATAAGCGTATACTCAAAATTTTTCAAAAAAATAAAATTAGGAATGTTTTTCTCCTCTTTATGTATTAAAAAATTTCTGCGGAATCTCAATTATACAACCATAAAAAAAAAATGAAAATTTCGTTATTTTGCAATTTATCGCTAACTGGCGACACAATGAAATATTAAAAGAAAAAAAAAAGAATACTGTTTTACTGTTTTGTCATCATTAACCTTTTATTTGTACTCCACACGCTGAAGCATTTTAAATAAGTTTAACTTGACTAAATACATTTCTAAAACTTTAGTTTTAACAAATATATAACTTTTTTGATTTATTGAAGCATAACTATCTTCTTATTATATAATTTAGAACAAAAATTAAGTTGTTTAAAAATTTTTGCAACTCAAAATTACTTTTAAAATCTATGTAAAATTTACCGTGGAACCGCTGAGCAAAAATAAATGCGATGGAGGGTTAAAAAAGGATAAAACTGGAAATAACATAAATTTTGTGATAAAGAAAATTTATTTATTTAACCTGTTTTAAAATATTTTAGATTAATTTTGTTGTAAAAGTTTAGATACTATCAACCGGGGTGACGTTGAACACCCCCAGGTGACTTTGTCCCTCCCCGCAGATAAAGACAAAATGTGTCATAAATAAAATTTGTCACAATAAAACCAATTAGTAATGAACGAATTCTGGTAGATTGCAGCAGTAGCTAAAACATAATTTATATAATTCAGCATTTTATAAATTAAATTTGGCATAACTTCAGTTTTTTTTTTTTTTTTTTTTTACTTTTAAGCCGTCTGATTTTACTGGGGGAAACTTTATTGGAAAAGTTATTTATACTTGATGCTGTAAAGTAGTAAATACATTTTTTTCTTAATATGTTTTCTTTACAAATCAATAGGATTTATATATATTAATTTGATATTTTCGATTTTAAATTGACTTTATTCCCAACTTGCATTTTAAATGCAATTTCGGGTGAGATTGTCTCAAGACAAAGTCACCAGAAATGTAGTTTATTTATTATAATTTATATTTTATGAAAATATAAACATAAACATTTACTTCAAATATAAACGTTGTACTAGTGCATTTTTTTAAGGTGCTGGTGTAATAATGACTTGTATGTATAAATCGCCTGTAGGTAGTTCTAATTATGAAAATTACATTGATGAAACGCTTCAGAAAGCAGTAGATGTTGTTCTACAACATGTATTTAATCAAAGAAAAGCTACAGAAAAATATTCAATTCTAATCACTATTTTAAAGAATAAGCTAAAAAGTTCTAAAAAATTAACCCTGCAAGACCTACCTCTTCTAAAAGAAATGTTTTTCAGTGCCTGAAATTAAGTGAATATAGCTAAAATTTTGTTTTCTTGAAAAACATTAATCTTACCATGTCTTAATTGTTAATTGTTTTTACATGTTTTGCATAATGGTTATTTTTTAATAAAATTCTGTTTTTCTATATATTTTTATAAAAAAAATGTGTGTTTTTAATGACGAAACGACGTAGTTTTTTTTAATCATATTTTATTACTTTACCATAATAGTGGGTTTGCATTGTCTTACAAGATTTATAAGGCTTCTTCAATGAATCTTTAGTTGTGAGACCAAGCCACCCCAAGCCAAGTTGACTTTGTCCTACTTTTTAAAAAAAAATTAAAAAAAAAAAACATTCTTTAAAAATATTAAATATGAATTATAAAATTTGAAACTTGATATCTTTGGAACTGAAAAAAAAAAAAAAAAAAAAAAGAATTAGAATTTTTTTATATAAAAATTTCAATTTTTTTTTTATTTTTAAAGACAAGAGGCAAAAATTGAGACAAAGTCGCCCTGGTTGACAGTAGCTGAAAATATCAAAGGTGAAAAGAAAGTAATTCTAAGCAAGCGATAGAGAATGAAGTTGGTCATAAGCCGTTGTGAATTTTAAAAAAATGACGCAAATAAGAAAATAAAATATAATATTTATGCTCTTTCGTGAGGGTTAAGAAAATTCATTCTACTTCTGATTCGTATTTAGGTTCATTTCAATTTTTAGCAACGTTTAATCAATTTTTAAAATATTGATTTAAAAATCAGAAATACACTGAAAAAAGAATGAAATGCAATAATTCCCCCTTAACTCCTCTCATATATATGGCGAGCACAAAGTCTTATTAATTTTCTCAAATATAAACATTAGACTGCATTACAATACCAATAAAATTTCGCATCTGGACGCTGGTCAAGTATGTCGGTAAAGGGCAAAGGGACATTGGACCGTTGCGACGCACGAAACTTTCCGCGAATTCTGTGGCGCTACATACGAGAATGCACCACATTTTTTTTATATAAATAATTTTCTTTCTTCCTTTTTTTTTTTTTACGGGAAGGGGGGGGGGGAGACCTACTTTTCTTAGTACGTATATGTATTAAGTATTTCTTAAGTATGTATGCCTCATCAATCAATTGTAATAAAAAAAATATTTTTAAAAATGCAGATCATTTCAATGTATTCAATCATTGCAATGCATTGCATCATTACATGCCAAAGCTTTTTAATTTAACAGTTAAAAAATAAAATCATAAATTACAAAAAATATGGGTATGGTAAAATTTCCGTAATAATAATGAAGACAAAAATCAGAGAAACATCTTATACTATAAGAGAAAGGATCGAACGCACGATCCCATTAGAGAACTAAAATTCCTCTTTCTGGCGTCTTAGACCACTCGGTCATCTGGACTTGCACACCTCTGAAAATACACCTATTCCCACTCTAAGAAAAGCACTCTAAAATGCTTACTGCGCATGGTCTATTCAGACGAAATCGTTCTTACGGGATTTCCTTTGCGTTATGTATACACTATATTGCCAAAGGTGATCGGTCACTTGCGATTTTAGACGTTTTGTTAACTATCTAGAAAAATACATGAGGAATTAACCTGAAACTGCAGGTGTGTAAACAGTATAGTATAGGTTATATATTTCCACGAAGATTTTTTTCACGAAACCCCGTAGGGGACTGTCAACAAATTGAAAAAGAACGGATATCTTTTGGATAATCCTGTAAAAACTAATGTGTCAAAGGTGTTCAAACTCGAGATTATTAATAAGTGGCTTATTGTAATATACTGTGTTCATTTTTATGAGGATAGCGTGTACACTCGTAGAAAAATTAAGGTTTTTATAAAAACAGTCCAAAATTTCGCCTAATTTTTTGCTTATAATTTGCAAAGTTCTTAATATAAAAAAAGTTCTTTTTAGAAAATATGACAAACGGCATTGTACATAACACTCTGCAATCAGAATGAAAAAATAATAAAAATTGGATGAAAAAAGAGCAGGTTTACTAAAAAATGTTTCACTGCGCATGCGCGAATGCAATCAAAATATAATATGCATAATGTATTAGCTAAGTATATAGAGCAACTTTTGTGAAAGTCTCAAAATCATAGCTTGAAAATTCTGAAAATTATCGTCGATAGAATAAGCTCGAACTCCGTTGTTTCCAAAAAGAAGCAAAAAGATGAGGGGTTGTATCAAATATATGTTGATTAGTGCCAAGATAGCGTACACAATATTGCACGTACTACTATATCTGGATACAACCCCTCATATTTGCACGCACATAAAGACGTGTAAAGTTTGTCAAATGGAAGATTATTATTATTATTATTATTATTATTATTATTATTATTATCCCTGCTTTAGAGTTATCCCAAAATCATGTCCAAAAATCTTTTAATTTAGTCTTTGGGATGATTTGAAGAGGATTTTTGGTAATTAATACCAAATTAAAAACAAAGTTTTGAGCGAGCCTAAAAGCACATTTATTTGTTTTTGAAAGTACAAACTGAATATAAACAAAGTATTTGTCTTGGGTTTTACAAAAACGTATATTTACAACATTAATAGCGCAATTTAGCATGAGGAAAGATACAAAATATGTCTCGAATAAAATGAAATGAAAAAAATGAGTAAAGGAAGGAAACGGGGTGGCATCGGGTGAGTGCCTTCGGGGAAGAGTTTGACTCGCGACCACCAATAACGTTACTCCCCAGGGCTTCACGTGAGAGTTATTTAAGGATGATATCCTTCTTTGAAAGAAAATACTTTACGTACGTATGCACTTACTGTCTAGTAGCTGTCTAAATTTTAATTACTCCAAAGCGTGGCAAATTTTCAAAATAAATTTTATATTATTTTATTTTCAAATTCATTCTTATAAAAAGTAAATGGTCTAATTAATTAATGCCTTTTTAAGAATTGATAATTTCAACATTATTATTATTTTTTTTTAACGAAAATATCTTGCTTTTTCATTTTAATGCGTGAAACCCATTAATTTCAGCTCTAAAACTCTAAATAAACTCTAAACTAAAACTGAGCGAAATTCAATTCATTCGTGAAAAATTATTTTTTATTGCGTAGTTAAAAAAAAAAAAAAAAAAAAAAAAAGAAAAAGAAAGAAAGAAAACCTGCCATGTGACAATTTTTATCAAAACTTAAAATTGACCACGGAGAAAGCTTATTCTGAAGATCTGAAATAAATTCGTTCGTGGAAAATGAATTTAAATTGAATAGTTATGCAATTTTCCACCAGGGACGCTACTGACCAGAAAACCTATCACGTGATATAGTTTTTTTTATCAAAACATACATTTTGCCATGACGGAAGATTATTCTGAAGATCTGAAAGAAATTCTCTCTTGGTAAATGAGTTTAAATTGCACAATTATGCAATTTTCCACCAGGAGTATGAAAAGCTGTTGTGAGATTTATATATAGGGGAAGGTGGCCTAAAATGATCCTACCGGGCAAAACGATGCACATATGTTTTCTTCCAGACAGGTCGCGCTATCTACAGGGTAACACATAAACTAGTTGTAATAAGTGAAGAAGAAGTAATGGCGGTATTCATGCGATCGGAGTATTACGCGTCTGAATAGAATTCTTTGAAAAATTGGGTTTTATAACATATGTTATAAGGTAAGCAGTAACTTTATATTATTTAGATATTTATACTGTATTTATTTAGATATACAGTCTTTCATATACAGAAATATGACTTGATTTACTTAATGGAGTATAACAATATAATCAATTATAACACCTTGTAATAATATATTTCTTTTAAATGCTAAAAGGTGTAAATTAGCAACATAAAATAACTTTTATTAGCCGAAACATGTCAAACAACCTAATAAAAGTTATTTTATGTTGTTAATTTACACCTTTTAGCATTTAAAAGAAATATATTAGTGCAGTAAGGTAAAGCCAGGAGAGATGACGCAGTCGGAGAGATTGCGCACATAGAGGTTTGGGGGGAAGGAGTAGAGTGAGCGTGCAGCAACTGTAGGTAGTTGTACAACAACAGTAGTGGAGTGTCTACTTGAAAGTGCACGTTGATTGTTTTGAGCGTCTAAGATAAAGCATTGCTATTTTGTTTTGTTTTCCCAAAGTAAGTGCTTGAATTTTCATAGCTATTCATCAGAATTTCTATACAATGTCAGTAGTACAAAATATTTTTAACTTAAACGATTTCTCATAAGCTACTAATCTAGACAAACAATGTGAACATCAACGGTTCGTTTTAGAAGACGTCATGTTTAAATAAAAGGCCGCGCAATCTCGCCTACCGAAATTGGAAAGTTTGCGCATTTGCTACTTAGGAGAGATGGCGCAGTGTTTCCATTCGTTTCTATAGTAGGAGAGATTACGCAGCTTATTGGTAAATTTGCATAAAAAATGAAAAATGAAAATGGACTAATTTTAAGTTAAACGTGTTATTAAGTAACATTATTTTATTTTTTAATCTTATCTGGACTTGCTTTTTCTGATTCTTTATTTTTTTTCCTTTAATTAAATTTTTGTAATCGTTTTTAAAATTATTTCCTTTTTCTGATTCTTTAATCATTAGGTTGAAATATTCACTCCTAATACAATAATATTTGTTCACAAAAACCTTACAGCAATGTCATTTAAGTGTAATTATTACTGTTTACAATTTAATTGTAGTTATTATAAGTAACAATCTCTCCTACCCATGTGCGCAATCACACCAACCCTATAAGAAGAGATTGCGCAAAATAACTTTCTTGGTTTTATTACAATTGTTCTATTAAATTGCAACATAACAACAAAATAGCAATGGAAATGCATAAAAAACAAATGAAGTAAAAGTTATTCATGAATAGTTTAGCAAAAAATTAATATTTAGATTTTGTATTGCTATTCCTTTGAATTGTGCGCAGACTATCCTAGCTTTACCTTATGTTTCTAGATGTGAATTACACTTAAGGTAAAGCTAGGATAGTCTGCGCACAATTCAAAAGAATAGCAATAAAAAATCTAAATATTAATTTTTTGCTGAACTATTCATGAATAATTTTTACTTCATTTGTTTTTTATGCATTTCCATTGCTATTTTGTTGTTAAGTTGCAATTTAATAGAATAGTTGTAATAAAACCAAGAAAGTTATTTTGCGCAATCTGTGCTTGCGGGGTTGGTGTGATTGCGCACATGGGTAGGAGAGATTGTTACTAATAATAACTACAATTAAATTGTTAACAATAATAATTACACTTAAATAACATTGCTGTAAGATTTTTGTGAACAAATATTATTGTATTAGGACTGAATATTTCAACCTAATGATTAAAGAATCAGAAAAAGGAAATAATTTTAAATACGATTAAAAAATTTTAATTAAAGGAAAAAAAATAAAGAATCAGAAAAAGCAAGTCCAGATAAGATTACAAAATACAATTATATTATTTAATAACACGTTTAACTTAAAATTAGTCCATTTTCATTTTTCATTTTTTTATGCAAACCAATTACCAATAGCCTGCGTAATCTATCCTAGCATGGAAACTAATGGGGACACCGCGCCATCTCTCCTAAGTAGCAGATGCGCAAACTCTCCAATTTCGGTAGGAGAGATTGTGCGGCCTTTTATTTAAATATGACCTCTTCTAAAACGAACCGTTGATGTTCACATTGTTAGTCTAGATTAGTAGCTTATGAGAAATCGTTTAAGTTAAAAATATTTTGTACTATTGACATTGTATAGAAATTTTGATGAATAGCTATGAAAATTCAAGCACTTACTTTGGGAAAACAAAACAAAATAGCAATACTTTATGTTAGACGCTCAAAGCAATCAACGTGCACTTTCAAGTGGACACTCCACTACTGTTGTTGTACAACTACCTGGAATCGCTGCGCGCTCACTCTACTCCTTCCCCCCGAACCTCTATGTGCGCAATCTCTCCGACTGCGCCATCTCTCCTGGCTTTACCTTATGCACTCTCATAATTACCTCATAATTTATATCCTTTATTTTGCCAATAAAAAACAATTTGCAACTACTTTTAAATGAAGGATCATTTTACCCTTTTGGTGAGGGTAAAATGATCCTTTGGACACATTTTAAAAAAATCTATTTTTTTCATTACTCAATTTGTTTTTAAATTATTATTAAATATGTTTATAATGCAAAATATAGTGTAAAACATTCTATCAAAGGGCAAAAGATTTATTAAAACAGTTATGTTATTTTACACACGTTTTTCCCTTAAGGGGGTCATTTTAGGCCACCTTCCCCTATATATATATATATATCTTGAAAGGGGGAGGGGCGTGACATACACGAAAAAAAAAAGGCATACACTGAAAAAGTATACTGTGAAAATCTTATTCACAGTTCGGCAACTTCTCTAAGATTTTAATACCTTAAAAAACTATAAAATTAAGTATATATATTTTAGAAATATTTTGTCAATTAAACAACAAGAAACTTCATTCAAAAAGAAATTTTAATTACCTGACATCGAAGAAGAAAAGCAAGAAATTCGAAAAATGCTAAGGCATTCCGATTCTATAGGTTTAACGTTGGGATGTTATTATTCTGAGTTATGTTTATCATGAGTTTTAAACAGTTTTCACTGTTTCTTTTACTCGTACACATGAAGTGTATAAAATATCTGCATAAAACATAATCTACGAAATTTAGGCATTTTCTAGCATGTCTTCTTATTTACTCTATTTTCGCTATTATATTTTTAAGATTTCACCTTTATCGTTCCAACTAAAAGTCGTTGAAACTAAAAAAGTAACAATAAGATAAAATAAATACAATTTAAAGTTTAATGAGAAATTCAATGTCTGGATTAGTTCAAACCTATTTATTATATTACTTTTATTATTCCCACCATTGGTACAGCTTTGGCATTCGCCCGCGGTCCGCCATCTTGTTTTTTAAATAAAACATATTTGTTTTCTTTCTCATTTCCAAAATAATTTCCATCCATATTTACTTATTAGAAACACGTTATTTAGTTTTATTGACTAATTTATTTATATTTAATAATAAAAGTTAAAATGTTTTGATTTAAAAAACAAGATGGATGACCGCGGGCGATAAATCAAAACATATTTGCTTTGTTTCTCATTTCCAAAATATTTTTCATCCATATTTACTTATTATATACACGTTATTTAATTTTATTGACTAATTTATTTATATTTAATAATAAAAGTTAAAATGTTTTGATTTAAAAAACAAGATGCCTGACCGCGGGCGATAAATCAAAACATATTTGTTTTGTTTCTCATTTCCAAAATATTTTTCCTCCATGTTTACTTATTATATACACGTTATTTAATTTTATTGACTAATTTATTTATATTTAATAATAAAAGTTAAAATGTTTTTATTTAAAAAACAAGATGGCTGACCGCGGGCGATAAATCAAAACATATTTGCTTTGTTTCTCATTTCCAAAATAATTTTCATCCATATTTACTTATTATAAACACGTTATTTAATTTTATTGACTAATTTATTTATATATTTCGATTTAAAAAACAAGATGGCTGACCGCGGGCGAATACCAAAGCTTAGCCCCTCCATTTTTTGTTCTTTATTATTACACTTGATTTAATTTCAATTCGTACAAAGAGAGAAATTTCAAGATGTGGAAGTTCCGTTATTACTCCTCCTCATCCTTCCTCCTTACACCGATGGGACATGCAATGCCATCTATTGACACTTTCGTTACCTAGTCGAATAATTAAGATATACTCATTCTCAATCTCAATTTAATCAATTTATTTCAATTTAATCTCAATTTATCAGATTTTAAATTTTAAAGGAATGTATACGTATACAGATTAAAATTTTATTTTAATCACACACACAAATAAATTGTTTTTTGCGAACGACAAGAAATGTTGGGAATGAAATAGATTAATCAAATTGGTAGACGTAAAAAAATATAAAATTTAGGTAATATTATTGAAATTTAATTAACATGATATTGAAACAAAAAATAGTAAAACTTATTAGGACAACAAAAGTACCATCCTTTAATTAATATCGAAATTTCATTATCACTAAAACTTAAATTTTGATGTAAATATAACATCCCATAAGATATTGGAAACATCAGATTTCGAATTTAGAAAAAATAATAATACCTGTACCACGAATTAAAAGACAGCATCTCTATGAAAAGCACTGTTCATATTTAAAGGAAAACAGTTTTAAATCTAAAATAACAAAATTAAAATTTCTGTGATCACAAAAAAAAGAAAGAAAGAAAGAAAGAAAACGCCATTTGAAAATCAAGAAAAATAGCTATTTTTCAGCTATATTTCAATTTTTAATGCATTTTAGCAAAAAGGACATTTTTATTACAATGGTTATGTTTCGCACTAAAAGAAAATCTTAAGTACAGGGACCTTTTTAAGCTCTTCTGGACCGTCGTGTCGTATAAAAATTTATTTTCTGACTGTCTGAATACACTTTTTCCGTAATGGTAATTTTCTCCTTATTTACGTAGAAAGTCTGCGATTAAATACAGAAAAGGTTACTATAACTAAATGCTGGTACTTAAAAGAAGGATTGTATTTAACTTTGGTATCGAAGGGGTTGAATACATGTGCAATGTTCCTTTATGATCTATAAACATACTACAACTTCAACATGGTTAGACCATTTTTAGAAAAATGAATGGGTATAAACAGAGTGTTAAAACCGAAACTATTACACATTAACATTGTTAAAGATGTGTTACGAAATATGCTTGTACAGTTTCAGATGAAAATGCTGCTGTTATTCAAAGGAGAAAATCTGAAAGATTCATATAATATTTATTCGTCTAATAACATGAATGATCTGTGGCCATCACAAAATTTTCTTCTATATCATTCTAACACATTAATTTATATAACGGAGTTATACACCAAAATTATGAAATATAATGCATTTCTTTGAATTTAACATGAAGTTATATTGATCAGTAAATGAAAAAAAAAAAAAAATGTGTTATTTCCTATGTAAATACTTTTGTTGACTTGCGTGCATTTAAACTGGAAATATGAGCATCACATTTTTTCGAACAAATCATCGAATTTTGGCACCCCCAAACTTAGTCTTCAACCAAAATTGAATAAGAGTGTGTTCCCATGTTCAGGATGCTAAGCGTAAAGTTTCGTTAAATTCTGCGCACTTAAATTGGAGATATAAGCATCACATAAATCGAACAAATCATCGATTTGCGGCAACCGCTGTTGAGGAATTTTGTTCAAAAACTAATCAGCGCCAATTCACATAGGGATAGAACTTCATATGAAGTTTCAACCTATTCTACGCAATTGTCCATGAGTTAAA
The DNA here is from genome assembly GCA_963931845.1 of Maratus michaelseni. Classification (NCBI taxonomy): domain Eukaryota; kingdom Metazoa; phylum Arthropoda; class Arachnida; order Araneae; family Salticidae; genus Maratus; species Maratus michaelseni. The sequence goes on from OZ007594.1 coordinate 265,743,878, forward strand.
AGTCCACAAGATTTCTGGCACATACAGACAGATACATAGACTCGCAAACAGACATTTTTACTTTCTTCTATCTTTGCAAGAAAAAAGTATTGAATTAAAAAAAAATTCCATTTCCGGTTTTCGACGGATTTATACGTTTTAGAAGGTCCTGAACACGATTTTACTGTTTTTAGAAAATGTCTGTCTGTTTGCCTGTGTCTGTCTGTATGTGACTTTGTTTTGGGGTGTGGGGAGCTCTATCTCAAGAACTAATGAGCGAAATGTAATAAAACTTCAGATTCAGTTAGACCTTGATATAAATTGGCGCTGGTTAGTTTTTGGTGTAAAACGATCCAACAAGTGATGCTGCTAATGCTACGTTTTTCATGATTTTCACGAAAGCTATATCTTAAGAACTAATGCACAGATTTTTATCAAACTTCAGATTCAGTTAAACGTTGACATAAGTTGTTGCTGATTAGGTTTCAGTGTTGGATCGTTCGACAGGAGGCGCTGCTATGCTACATTTTTCAGGATTTACATGATTTTAGCGATAGTCACATCTCAAGAAGTAAAGCACGGAATTTCATCAAACTTTAGATTTAGCTAGACCTTGATATAATTTAGTACTAAATCGTTTTTGGTGTATCTGAAACCTGTATAAGATAGAAGAAAGTTTTGGGATTTGCACATCCGACTAGTTTAAAAACAGTTTAATCGTCTTACTACCTTGAAACTCGTATAAATATGTCGAAAACCTGAAGTCAAAAATTTTCACGAATCCAATACTTTCTTCTTGTACAGATAGAAGAAAAAAAAAAGGAAAAAAAAACCCTCCAGATGATTGATTGTAAAAATATCATAAAATAAACAACTGATATTTTAAAAATCGTAATGAATCTTCAATATAATGGGAATCACTTATCTCTTTTCACTAACAATTAATTATTGCTAAACCTCTGAGAGACGGAAAGGGGGAGAATATTACACATGCTTTCTTTATTTTCCGTTTTTAATTAAGTTTAAAGTTATTCCGATGTCACGCTGTATGTTGTATGTGATTATTTTTTATCAAGCTTAAACATAAGAAGAATTGAAAAAAAAGGTAGGAATCAATTCCGAAGTTGTTTCAGATAGTTATTACATCATCCCAGAAATGAGTGAGGATGGATTTCAGAATGTTCTACCCAAGATTGAAAATGTATGTAACCGACATCAAATATTCAGTTTTCAGAGATGTCGCCTTATTCCTGATACGAAAATACAATTTTCAACAAAGATAACCAAGATTCACTTACACATCTAAATTTTTTTTCATAGCCTACTTAAAATTTTAAATATTATATGTATTAAAATAAAAAGTGTACATAAAAACATGTGATTCACATTACCTAAAAGATGATTAAAACTTTAATTAGATTTTAAATTTTAAAACATTAAAATCGAGCACTTTTCGCTGTGAACCCAGCCTTCATCAGGATTTGTAAAAACAGGCGTTAAAGCACAAACGTCTAGATCACATTTATATAACAGTATGTCTTTGTACTGCGAGCCTGAGGAAGAGTTTAAATCATTCACATTCGCCAACGGTCGGTCGATACCATTCCTCAGGCTCGCAGTACAGAGACATACTGTTATATAAATGTGATCTAGACGTTTGTGCTTTAACGCCTGTTTTTATAAATCCTGATGAAGGCTGGGTTCACAGCGGACAGTGCTCGATTTTAATGTTTTAAAATTTAAAATCTAATTAAAGTTTTAATCATCTTTTAGGTAATGTGAATGTTTTTGTGTACACTTTTTATTTTAATTCGACAAAGATGAATTTAAGCATTCCGAACTTGTTTTATTATATGTATTGTTTGTTGTTCTAACAATAATCAATTCTATATAATGATGTAACGTGACTCCGTAAAAAAAAAAAAAAAAAAGAAGAAGAAATAAAGAGAAAGAAAAGAAAAGGAAATTATATTTAACATTTAGACTCCGACTAACACGACGGCTCCATTAGACAAAAAAAAAACAATTTTTATCCACTTTTGTCTTATGGACAAAAAAAATGGTATCTGGTAAAAAGTGTTATCTGGTCCTTTTTTTTTCGGTAGTCGGAGGGCTGAAGAAAATTCTTCATTTCCATTGATCGAAAACAATTACCATTTTTCAGAGGAAAAAATATTGTTTTTCAATAAGCCCAAAGTTAAAATTTCTTTGGAATCTCATAATTTTATGTTGCAAAATATGACGATGTTCTCAAGTACTTTATGCATCCATTTCAGGAAAAAAAGAAAAAAAAATACGTTGGATACGCATAGTTGCCAACTTCTCGAGTTTTGAACACTACTATTTTATTATAGAAAGCTCATTTTATTTAATCATAGAAGCTTTGCGATTATACAAAGTGAATATTTCTATAAAAAATAATGACATTCAAAAATCGGAAAGTAGGCAACTATGGATACGACAACTATTCTACACTGAAAACAAAATAGTTAATATATTACACCAAACCTCAAAAGCACATTAAAATTCCGTGATAATTTCGGCATATTATCGATGAGCGTAGATGATAATATTATAAGAAATTTAATGTAGCTTTGAAAAGAAATCTATGCAATTTGGAATAATCTTTTTTGAATGAAAAAAAAAATGTACTGCACTTAAAACCCGTACTTCTGTAAAATACTTCAGTGATACATTAAAAATTTTTGGAAATTGTAGTAATTAATTTTATTGTATTAAAAATATTGATATATAGAGAGAACGGATAACAAAATTTGCACAGCATTATTTAGAAGATTTAAGCTTTAAAACAAAAAAGTAGAAGAAAAGAAAGAAAAGAACCAAAGTTTTGCGATACACTTAATTACATATCGATCAAATTAAGCAACATTCACTACTTTTTTTTTTATCAATTAAAAGAGTTTTTTCTAATCATCACACGATATGCATTAGTACAATATAATTTATTTTATTTAGCAGCTAATTTTAACTGACATTTCCTCATAAATATTCATGAACTTCAAACACAATTCAATTTAGATAAGCAAACTAATCTTTTAAAATTCGATAAATAGCCTTTAAATCGTTAACTAGATCTCAACTCAACAAATTAAAATACCTTCATCTTTGCAACATCATAAACTGCTATCTATAAATCTTTCTAAAACATTAAAATTTTCATTCATCTCCTGATGTAAAACATATAATTCTCTCACCTTTGATTCTATCTTTTATTTAATAGCCCTTTAAATCGACATTAGATGTTTAAAAGCGTAATATATCTTCAGATCGCCTGGGGTAACAATTGTTTTTTCCTGCTTTTTAATTAAATATATTGGAATGCACTTGCTTGAAGATTATTTAGTATAAAGTACGTTCTTTACAAGAGCATTGAATAACGAAATAATTGTGTCAAAAATGAAAGATGAAAATTAGGTATAGATTAGGAAGATGTAACTGAACTGATATACATATAGATAAGATAGCTTGAGCACCTCTGACTCTGACAGCTTCTCGCAATGTTTTAACTACCCTTATTTCGTTGATCGTATAGTAAAACCAAAAAAAAAAGCTCAACAATGCGAGTTTTTTTAACGTAATTGTAGACCTGGGTTAGTGAAAGAAGATGTTATATGAAAATTCTCCCTCTCTCTCTCTCTCTTTTTTTTTTTTTTTTTTTTTATGAATGAAAGTATTATATGAGGTAATCTACGATACAGTAAAGCTATAACACTAAGATTCTAATTAGTTTTGACGATATGACACATTACTTTTTAATATTTAATAATTTAAACAATTTTAATAATTTTTAATATTTAACAATTAAATGTTAATATGTTGTATATATATTTTTTTTGTGACATTTTAATATCTCCCTGTTAACATTTTAAACATATGCTACCGAAATAAATAAATAAATGAATAAAATTTACAACTAAACACTTCAATTTTTTTTTATTTATTTAATTTATGTTACATAACATCTCTTTTTCTACTCAAGTCGGAGTGGACGGAGAATGTTTTTATATGTAAAAAGAACAAAAATTACAGTCATTATTACTGAAATTCTTTTGAATCAAATAGTTTATTACAGCCATTATTATTGAAATGCTTTTTAATCGAATAGTTTATTACAGCCATTATTACTGAACTGATTTCGAATCGAATAGTTTATTACAGCCATTATTATTGAAATGCGTTTGAATCGAATAGTTTATTCCAGCCATTATTACTGAACTGATTTCGAATCGAATTGTTTATTACAGCCATTATTATTGAAATGCTTTTGAATCAAATAGTTTATTACAACCATTATTATTGAAGCGATTTCAAATCGAATACTAGTTTATTACATCCATTTCCATTGAAATGCTTTTGAATCGAATAGTTTTAATGTTTTTTAATAGATACCGCAAAACTTTAGTTATGATCGGATGCTCTCGAAGCATAACTTTTATAGACTCTCTTGTCTTTTAAATCGGCATCAATAGCAAACATTCACACCATTTTTTGATAGATCTTTTGCATTTATTATAAAAAGAGAGACGCTATTCGATTTCTTGTATCTGAATAAGAATGCTTGCTAATATTGTGCATTTAAGGGGAAAAAAACATCACATGTCAAAAAATTGCGCAGTTGGTTTTGGCAAATGGAAACAACCATGTTAGGCTTTGGAGTGATTAATTATTTTCGAGAAAGATTAGGCTGGTTCACAACAATCCACTCATTCCACCCCACCTCTTTTGTTTTAAACTAGGTGAAGAAACTGACTTGCAGCTTGGCTTAAAAATTCTGAACCACTTCGAGAAAGCACGTATTTTTTGCATCTAACAAGATTTAAAATATTAATTGTTGTGCTATTAGGGGGCTCTACCTCCTACGAGCTACGCTCGCCAACAGCCGTCTAGACCCCGCAGGCTCTAAAAACACGCTAATTTGCTTTGTTTTAATAATATTACTCGATTACGGATGATTGAATGATATTATCACGACCAGTGGCTATCTTCTGTAATCGGGTTGACATTAATTTCCCTTTGACTGATTGATTGATTATGCAAGATCAACTGTACACATTTGAACGAAAAGACCTGTTCACTAACGTTAATACTATGGAGCATTATTTTTCTAATATCTCGCTTGCATTTCAATATTTTTAGACAATATATATATATATATATAAAGGGGGTATTTTGATTTACACACACGTTTGATATTACACATTTTATAATGGACTGTGATGTGATATTTTTATATGTATATTAATTTAGTTATAGTAATTTAAATGAATTTATATTCATTAATATTAAGAATGTTTTTGATCTAATGCATTTGGATTAATGCCTACGGTGGACAATATCATATTAATTTCTAATATAATGTATACTTTTCTAAAGTGTTAATATAATACATGTTTTAATTTTTATTAAACGTTCTACCCTTACCACTTATATCAAGTGTATTTAATTTTTAACTTTGTATGAAGAAACATTATGTGTTACTAATTAATTTCAATATTTAATTAACATTAATTTTAAGTCCTTTGTATCTTAATTCAAATATTTAGTATTTTAATTTAATTTAATTTATGTGATGTTGCATTTTTGGCACAGCTATTTAATAGTTCCTATGTCATTTCATGGTACATATATTTTTATGTTGCTTTAATTATTAATTTTTCCATTACATCTTATTTTTAACATAGAATTATTCATTAATACATGCATTACTTTAATGTAATTGGATATTCTATTTATTCATTAATTTTCATTTATTTATTATTTAACTAATTGCTATCCTCTTTAAATAGTACATGGTTTAATTTTTAAATATTAATTTTCATCCAATGCTATTTTTATTCAGCGTATATTCACTTTTTACCCTTATATATGGCAGCACCAATGTTTCTGTTGCTTTACAATAACATTCATATTATTCTAAAATCTATTCTGGCAACATAGTAAATCATTTTCTAAATCTAAATTTGGCAACATGTAATGATTTTTTGCAATTCATTCCCTCTGTTTGATTGTGTTCATGTGTGGTTCATGGGGTGCACAGTTATCTTTTTTAATCCAAATGGATTATGCACTTTATGACTCTATTTCATGTTTTATCTGTATATTATAGGTATGGTTTCTTTCCTTTTTAATATTGTATTTATTTTTTATTTTTTCACAGGTTTGATTCATTGTTTATGAGTAGGTAGTCCCAAAATCATATTCTTTAGCAATATTATGGCTAATATGATGATGAAACCACTCATTTTATTTGTGGTATTTAGGCATTTGAGACTTGAAAATTCTGTCTAAATTCCACAAATTTCATTTCATTCATTCAATTTCATTTCATTCATTCAATTCCATTTATTCAATTTTTAATTTAATTTCTTCTTCTTTTAAATAAGTTTTTGGTATCCGTATTCAGTGTGTTGGGGAATACTTTCATTGTCAACTAATTATTACATACTTAATCATTATTTCATAGTTTAAGATATATATATATATATATATATATATATATATATATATATATATATATATTTTTTTTGTATTGGATAACTGAGATCAATCTCTATTTCCGCCGTTGATTATTTTTTCAATTTTCTTTGCAGATAATGTTTACGAAGATATTTTTACTTTTGGAACCGGTTTCGAAATTGAAAGTAACTTCGTAAAAAAAAAAAAAAATCCGCAAAGAAAATCGAAAAAGTAATCGACGGCGGAAATAGAGATTAATCTCAACTATCCAAAGCAAAAAAGAAAAAAAATATTAAAATGCAAACGAGATATTAGTTACGATAATCAACGGCGAAAATTGAGATTGATCTCAGCTATTCAATGAAAAAAAAAAAAAAAAAGAAAGAAAGAAAAAATTGTTTAAAAATATTGAAATGCAAACGAGATAATGCCCCATAGGATTAACATTAGCAAGCGGGTCTTTTCGTGTGAGGGGAGAGGACCCTTAAAACAAACTTAATAACAGCTTCTTTTGCGCCACGTCATCCCCACTGTGAGGTCACATGAATATTGGCCACAAGAAAATTGTTTTAAATGTATTGTTTTAAAACATGACATATTTTGACCATTAACTGCTTTTTGCACTTAATATCTTAGTTATTTAAAAGTTTTCTTTCTTTTTTTAAAATTTACGTGTAAATATAGTTTTTAATTTAGAAACGTTTGCAAATATTAATATTTGGACTTTTTTCAATCTGGCAATAGTAGTTAAAAACTGGTTATTTTAAACTATGAATTAAATCCTTATTCAGATAGTGAAATTTTAAATTAAAAAAATTGAAAAAAAAAACCTTAAAAAATAGACAAATTTAAAAAAGTGTTTCCAAACTGCACACCACAGTCTAGCCAAGAATATATATGCCTGCAAAAGACGGTTAGTTGCTATGCATAATTTTTGATCGTATAAAACATTTTTAACTGAACCGATTTTAACAATAAATAGATCTTAAAATAATTCTTCATTTTAAAATCTGTGTCTGTGTGTTTATCAAACATTTCTCTTTAAAACTACCAGTTTTCATGTTTTATTATGCAATAGTTTATTATTATTATTATTATTATTATAAGCCGAGAAACGGTAAAGGTCACAATAAATTCATTTATGGCAGCGGCGGCTGCAGCATCAGTTACTTATTTTTAGAATAGAAAGAAACAAAAAATAATACAGCATTGCAAAGATAGTTTTATTGAGAATTTTTAAAAGACTGTGGAAATATTACTAGATAGTACATTTAGATTGAAGCTTGCTTAGTATAAAATACATTCTTACTCAAAGACATTACGCAACGAAAAATTGTGTTAAATAAAAGGGAATTTAAGAATGGATTGGAAAAGATAAAGTAGCTGATCTATACTTAGATGAAAGACTATATACTTAGATCTACTTAGATAAGTTTGAACACCCTCCAGAATTTTTCATCAATATTTTAAATATCCTTTCTTTTGATGGCATCATAAATCAGGGGAAAGAAACTCCCCGCATTATTAAACTCCCCGCAAATTATAAAACAACCCGCATTATTAAACTATTGACCCTTCAAGTGGTGATTTAATTTGACTGATGAATTGATTAAATATTTTCGCAAGTTTACTTTACATAACTGGCTGGCTCACAAATTTCCCCCTCACGTCGTTCGTTCAAAACTGAATTATGATCTTGATTTGTAGTTTGATGTAAAAAAATCTGCCACACTTAATTAAAGCATGCATTTATTGGATCTAACATTTTGTTTTCAATTTAATTTTTATACTAAAGAATAATAATATTCGTGTGAAGATAGATTAATGCGGCATAATATGCACACACACACACACACACACATATATATTTATACAATATAAGACAGCACAGATACATCATAAACAAATTGGGGGGGGGGCGGGGGGGGGTTAAAAATAAAAAATTGTGTCATGATTTGACGGTAAGCAAATCAATAGTTTTGTTGAAAAAAATGTTTGAATTTTTAATTAGTTGCATTTTAATTAATTAAATGATGAAAATTTGATGGATTGCTATATTGTATTCATTATCAGCAATTTCTATAGATATAAGGTGGTAGATGGTGCTGCCTACCTACTCAAATAATCAAGGGAAAGACTTTTAAGCTTGTAATTAAAAACATATTATTCTTTCTTTTTACCGGGAGTTTACATAAAAGTATTAACTGAATGGGTAGAGCATTTGTTTTTACTTACTTTAGTCTCAATTTTTAAAAAAAATAATACTATTAATATTTTCTAAAAATTTTAAATTATGCGACCTTTAAAATAATTCATTAATTTTATTTTTATCCGCCTGACTCTAAAACCCTGAATTTAAAATTTGCTGTTTGTAGCTAACGATAATATATATTTTTAAATTACTTTAAGTTTATTTTACATTTTCATACATTATGTAATTCTTAAACCACGGATATCAGGGTAATTTCTTTTATAATTCTTTAAAGAATATTTTTCCTTCTTTCTGTTTTCTTTCTTTTCTCTTTCTTTTTTTACGGAAATTAATCACATGCTTTTCATAGTATAGATATACATCTTCTTGATAATGGTGATACAAAATGTAACAAAAATTGTAGATCAAATCAATTTATTAAATCGATAATTACATACAAAATCTTTTAATTTAAATAGTTTTAATGTAAAATTAGTTTATTTTTTTAGGTATTATTGAGAGTTAAATTTTACTTATTAATAATTATCAAGCATTTAGATGAAAAAGTACAAATCCTATAACTTCTGACCTGAAATAAAATATGACATTTTAGAAATTTTGTAAGCCAGTTTTGTACTTTTTTTTTTAAATAACTGTCAATCGAAATAAAATTTGGCTACATAAAATTTTTAAGAAAAACAAGTTATAAAATGAAAAAAATCCATAAAATATTTTGAAAAATGGAGCATATAGCTTTATAAGCTATTTTTTTTTATTAAGCATTTAATAGCTTTATAAAGATTCAATTTCCCTTAAATTGATTTCTTTTCTAAAAATATTTATTACTTGTTTGTGAAATTTCTTGTTGGAATAATTTAAAAAATGAAAAATAATTTTTATAAGTCCGCCGTCTCCTTAAGATTTAAAAGAACAACTTTTATATATTTAAAACGAAAAGCGGATCATGTAAGAGGGGTTTTGGCTGATCTGATCACCGCAATAAGCACTTTAACATACTTTTCTTTTGCTAAACGGAGTGGAAAACTAGTTTCGAACTGGTTTCATTGGGACACTGAGCGAAGACGAGATGGCCGAGTGCTCTAAAGTGCCAGAAAGAGGAATTCTGGTTCTCTAAAGGGAGCGTGTGTTCGATCCTAGCTCCTGGCATAAGATGTTACTCAGATATTGTTAGTGTTCTGATAACTCAGTTCAATTATGTTAATTATATTTTATTTCAGGAGGGAAAGTTATAGAACGCGGTTATTACTTCGTTATTATTAAGGCTGCTCATCAGTAAACTTCCCGATTCCCCTCGCTAATGCTAATCCTATGGGCGTAGGACGCACTCGTATTTTTAAAATATCTCCTCAGGAAATTAATATTTTTAACTTCTGTTTCTGTGTACTGTTCTTAAAGCATGTCTCTCTTTTTCTGAGTTGTCAAAATATTTCTAAAATATGTGCTTAATTTATAATTTTATGTGTTAAAATCTTAGCAAAACAGAATAAGATTTTAACACTTCACATAAAATTAAGTATATATTTTATAAAAAAATTTGGCAACTAAGAGAAAAAGAAACATTTTTTAAGAAGTGTACATATAGAAAACAGAAATAAAAAATATTAATTTCCCGAAGAGATATTTTAAATATACGAATATTCTACGCTCATAGAATTAACATTAGCGAGAGGTATCGGGAAGTTCACTGACGAACAGCCAGGAAAATTTACAATCCCTAATATATATTGTATATATTTAATTAAAGATTTCGTATTTAAAATTTATAATTAAGAGCATGTAATTATCGATTGTATACATTGAAATGCGCTATAATATTTGGTATATATTTTTTTAAATTACAGTTGATGAGGCACATATAATAAGAAAAGTAATTGAATATTTTCTGCAAGGGAAAAAAACAGAAAAAAGGAAAAATATTTATACAAAAAACTGTGGTGCTATCTATGGGTAATTGAAATGCAGTTAAATGTTTTCATTTGAGAAAACTAATACAATTTTAACTTCAAAAATTTCTTTATTTGTAAAATTTATAAGGAAAAAAAAACTTGAAACTGCTCTTTTTGGTATGTGAAAACTGAATTCTATAAGAAATAAATTCTGTTGTCTTTATCCGTATAAAGAGAGTTAACACGCAGTCGATCCCTGAACCGATTATAAAAGGAGAGGTTTTTATTTCCTTTAACTATTGCTAACAAATATTCTGTAAAAATGTCTGACATTTTAATGATGTTATGAATCTTTTTTCTGTTGAACCTTTAAGTTGTTTACCGTCAAGTTTTGACTGGCACTGTGAAGTTATTGTAAATGTTATACCTGAGAAAATGGAAAAAAAAAAAGCTGTAGAGTTATTGAAAAAAAAATCTTGTAAACTGCAAATAATGTTCAAATTCAAACAAAAATAATAAAGTAAAATTGCAAAGTAACAAGCATTTTGCATTAATCAATGAATTCAACTCACGAATCAATTATAATTTTTTTATTGGTCGATATTTTTATTCAATTTTTTTTCATAACTTTTTAAATAGTGCCGTTATATTAAAGCGGTGAAAAATTTGAATTCGGTATAGAATTATGTTTAAATTAATACCTATTTGATTAAATTTGGAATTGAAGTTAATTTTGAGAATATGATTGTATTCAAAAATATGCGTCTCGGTATGGTTCTGAATAATTTTAAAACCAATTTATATATTTTAATCTCCAGTCAAGCCCCTTTATAACGAAATCTGTTACATACACATTATAATGATATCTCTCATTCATATCGAACGTAAGAAAACATAGCATACTATTGTCTATAATACACTGTAAAAAAAAATTGCAGTAAAATTACGGGCAGAGGCCGACAGCAGAGATTCCAGTCATACCCCGTAAGGAAAAAAAAATCCATGCCCATCATTTTGTGCAGCCCGTAATTTTACGGGGCAAAGTAATATAGCATTATGATGCACAGAATAAAATGCACTTTAAAACACAATAACACTTTGCTTACTGTTCCGTAGCACGTAGCACGTTAGATAATCATCACAGAATGGCTGTTTTGGCGGGTTAAAATTTTTGAAACACAAGTAAAATGAAGGGTTACACCCTAGCGGAGGACAATAATTTTCTAAGTATATCTAAGGGATAAGGCCGCTTATTTAGTGGATCAGACCGTTTTTCATCAAATAAGGCTGTTGCCCGTGAAAATTGAAGGGCAAACGCTCATAAATTTACTGTTTTTTCTGAGAGTGTACTATGATTGACGAATAATAAATCCATTTTGACAGTCCTGGTGTTATTTCAACCCATTGATTGCGTTGCTGATGAAACCCACATAGCAGGGTTTGTACGGTTTTTAACTTTAGAGTATCACTTTTTCTGAATAATAATCTTTGCCTTATTTAATTTCGGAATTTCTGTCATTCAATAGATAGGATAATACTATTCAGAAGTAGAGATAGTCAATTTCAAGACCATTACGAACCCTGATTAGTTCGACTATAAGAATCGTACGTAGGCACAGACAAAGAGTTAAATACATTTTTAGTAAACGACGCAATATCATATTTTAAAAGATTTTTTGTCTATAAAATATGTTTAACCTTTAATTTTAGAAAGCGGCAATTTGACAAAGGATTTCGGAACTTCCTTTTTATACAGAAATAAAACAAAATATTTCCTATTCTGTATCGTTTTTGCATTTTTACATTTTCTGCTCAAAATTTTTTTTTCTTAAATATTGAGAAAATCTTTTAATAATTCATGATATTAAGAATGGCCAATGTAAGACTTTTTTTTCTTTTAGTCATGGGGGAAATAACGTTTTGACGTTCAAGTTTTTGTGATGTGGGCCATGCCTTCATTGCAAATGAGCTTTCTGCCAATTAAATGTAATTGCATCATAATTCATCGAGTATTTTTTGACACATTTGATGCATTTGGAATTAAGTCTTACTTTATAAGTGATAAACTCCTTCTTAGTTTCAAACGAGGCCTTGAAGAATAAACAGCCGACAGATGTACTCTAATTATATTATGTGCAGCTGTTTACGAAAAAATAATTAAATATGTAACGAATTTTTATTATTATTTTTAATAAATATTTTGACGTAGATGTCCTTAACAAGGAGATAACTATTAAGGACAAGAAAATGACGACCCACACCTCTTCTTCTTTTACAGTTCAATTTATGGAATGAGTTTGAGAAATTGAGACTGTTAACAAAAAATGGAAATAAAAACTTCGGTATAAAATAGTTTTCCTTCCTTGTTTTAAAAAAATAAATAAATAAATTGCATTTCTGCATTATTAACGTATTACTGACGCATTAAGACCTGCCTCCTCAGCACTGGTTATCCACCTGCTTTTCTAGTGGTTAGATCAGTGGCTATAAGTCAAGAGATGTCAACTTTGAATGCCGGTTCAGGTATGGATGTCCGCAATGTGTCAGATTCCGCTCTAAACAGTCTAATTAGTCCTTGTTTGCCAAAAATAACTGCAGCCACTTTTGGTTCAACATCTTACCTGTTCTCAGTTCAACCTATACACATGTTTATGGCTAAACGAGGGCACCAAATGTCGGAACAAGGTTCGCCAACTTTTTTTTGACATGTTTTGTGAAATGTTGAACCAAATTTTTAACAGTGTATTCAAACTAAAACATACGGGAGTAAAATACAAATAAAAACATTGATTTATTTATCTTGTTTTATTCAAACTCCCCCCCCCCGCCCCCTCTTAAAAGTATCTTATATTTGGCATCAGAGAATTAGAAATGTTTTTAATAACACTGAACTATTTTTTAAACGACATAATATTAAAATTTAAAGCTTAATTATAAACTTAATTTTCCTGCATATTAACCTTGTCAGCAAAAATATCTGACGTTCCGAGAAGTAGATATTTTTATTAGACAGTTTGATGATGATGGTAAAATCCTTTATGTGAAATGTATGCAAATCCGAAGTTACATATTAAATTTTACTATTTGTTTCTTTTTCTAATATATGTATAATTGCTTGCAATGACAAGATTTTTCCAGTTGAAAATATCGATTTTTCGATGTGGGTGAGATACCCACATGTGTGAAAAAAAAAAAAAAAAAAACTTTTCTTGCAAGCGAGGTTTTTCTCTTACGTTGCAGCATTTATTTACTAATTTTAAATCTGCAGGAATTAAACTAATTCAGTAACCGATGAAAACATGTACAAATCACAAATGAATGTTTCCCCCCCAAAATATCGGTTTTAGTGAAAAATATCTTTCTAGATTGGCAAAGGAATCAAAGCAAAAATGAATGCATAAATTGTAATGCAAAAACTGCCGCAGCCTAATCAACAACAACTTATGTCAACGTCTAACAGAATCTGAAGTTTGATGAAAATCCGTGCATTAGTTCTTGCGATATAATTATCATGATAATAATTAAAAAAGTAGCACAGCAGCGCCACCTGTCGGCTATTTACACCGAAATGTAATCAGCATCTATTTATGTCAAGGTCAACAGAATCTGAAGTTTGATGAAATTCCATGCATTAGTTCTTGAGATATAGCTATCGTAAAAATCGGGGGGAAAAAGTGATATAGCAGCGCCACCTGTTACGATATCTACGCCAAAACGTAATCAATGTCTATTTATGTCATAGTCTAACTGAATCTGGAGTTTTATGAAAATAACTGCATTAGTTCTGAGTTATAGCTATTGCAAAAATCGCGAAAAATGCAGCATAGCAGTGCCACCTATTGGGCGATTTTCACCAAAAACTAATCAGCACCAATTTATATCAGGAACTAACTGAATATAAAGTTTTATTAAATTTCATACATTAGTTCTTTAAATAGAGCGCCCACAAAATTTTTGTCACATACATACAGACAGACAGAATCACAGAGACGCAGACTCACAGACAGACATTTTTTAAAAACAGTCAAATCAGGTTCAGGACCTTCTAAAACGTATAAATCCGTCGAAAACTGGAAGTAGAAAATTTTCATGAATCCAGTACTTTCTACTTGTAAAGATAGAAAAAACAAAAACAAAAAAAACAACTGAGAGCAATTATTGAAGAATTTTTAGAAGTTCACATTGTTGAATGTCTCTGGGGATATGTTATCAGTTTGGAAAACTAATTAATGGCATAAAAAGGAATAACTAATGGATATTACATAATAAATTAATATGGCCTTACACTGCAAAAAATAATTGTTGATTTTACAGTATAAAACTGGCACCCAGCTGCTAGTATTATACCGTAAAATTAACAGTATTAAACAGTAAAATAAGCAGTAATACGCTGCCGTGCAAGCAGTAATACGCTGCCGCGCATGCGCGGTAGCGTATTACTGCTTGCACGGCAGCGTATTACTGCTTATTTTACTGTTTAATACTGTTAATTTTACGGTATAATACTGGCAGCTGGGTGCCAGTTTTATACTGTAAAATCAACAATTATTTTTTGCAGTGTATATTCCTTTAAGTTAATCTTTATATTTTAGTGGCTCAAAGTGCACATCAGACAATTAATAAATTTTCGAATACAGCAAAGAATACATCTTTTTTTTCGCCGTTATTAATCCTTAACTAATACAAACTAACAAAATTAACATTCCTTTTCAATGAGTTAGTTACTTTTTCACCTTGTTAATTATTATAAATGCTTTCCACGTTCCTAAATCAGGGTTAGATTGACATAGATAATAGTTTCAGCTCGTGTCAGAAGATGGATTTTCTGTCACGTCGTGCGTCGTCAGGTAAGGAAGTGAAAAAAGAAAAAAAAAACTTATTTACCCGAAATTTATCTTGCAGACTCTCCAAAACAGCTGCTAATTTGCATAATATACCTTTTAAGAGAGTTGTTATAGAAAAGAAAAAAAAATACAAATCCTTCCGGCTGAGTAAAAAGACTAGTTTGATTTATTTGGGGTTATGTTTTTAATTTTATTTTAAGTTATACACTGCAAATAAAAATTGTTGTTTTTACGGTATAATACTGTCATCCCAGCTGCCAGTATTATACCGTAAAATTAACAGTAATAAACAGTAAAATAAGCAGTAATACACTGCAGCGTAAGCAAATTAGTTTTACTCCTTCTACGTTTCCTATTTCGGCGAGAAAGGCAAATTGTAGGGAAATTTTTAATTTGGCTATCTAATGTAATTGAATGGATAATGAGGTAATTATGTCAAAAGTGTTTAAAATTTGTTGAAATTGTGTTTTAAAAATCGCCATCCCCATAGGGTATAATATATTTCCGACGCTCGAACGAGATTCGAATCTAAACCATTCAATGAATGTCTTTGAAAACTTTAAATGTGTCACACCTAAAAAAGTAAACAACTTCTAAAACTTTTATTAAAATCGAAGAAATTCAAGATGTGTTAATAATGAACTTAAAATATAGCTACATTGATCATGTTATTAGGATTTTCAAAGAACCGTAATTTTCGATCAAATTACCAAATCTTTTTGATTAAAACTCAACGAAGATATTTTAACTTAAAAAAAAAATAATAATAAAAACTATCCTTGGCCGCAAGGACTTTTAAAATGTAACATCATTAAAATGCACAGCAGACGATTTTTAACCACAGACCAAAATGTTGCGGAATTCTTTTGTGTGCTTTTTTAAAATAAATATAAAGCTACATGCACTACTACACTGGATTAAAGAATTTACTCATGATATTTGCAATACCAGTGTACTGTCAAAATTAGATTCGAATTGGTTCAGTATTTCGGACGTTATATCGCGATGATATGTTATAAATTATATATACAGTGTCTCACAAAAGTGATGGGACACTTGTGCTTTATAAAAAGAAACTGCAATAAAATAAATAAACAAACATGTGCAAAAATTTTTTGGGTGTGTTTCATATTTAAAGTTAGTAACAATTATTACATAACATACATTTTGTCAAAATATTAAAATATTAATTTAGTAAAAATACAATTGTTCAGAACGGAGCAAAAAATGGCTCACATAAGTGATGGGACACTTACTTTTCCATCAAATATTTATCCACAAATTTTACTTTTTAAAAGGTTTTAATATTTTGTTGGATTTCCTTTTACTTTTAAAACATGATTTAATCTTTTTGGGATGGATTCGACTATTTTTTTTGTGATTTCTGGAGTGATTTTACCCCATTCTTCTTGAAGCACCGATTTTAGTTGTTGTTTTGAAGAAATGGTGTGTTTGCGAATTCTTGATTCCAATTCTTGCCAAATATTCTCTATGGGATTTAAGTCTGGAGATTGTGGTGGTGTTTTTATTATTTCAGGACAGTTATATAGCAGCCAGAGTCTAACGTTCAGAGCAGTGTGCTTGGGGTCATTGTCCTGGTAGAATTTAAAATCGTTATGAAGGTTCAATTTTCGTGCTGAAGATTTCAAATTTTGCTTTAAAATATCAATATACTTGTACTGATCCATTATACTGTCAATAAAAACAAAATTACCAACTCCAGCGGACGACATACACCCCCATACCATAACTCCTCCTCCACCATGTTTTACTGTTGGTACCAAGTTCTGTTTGCGAAGTTCTTCCCTGGGTTTTCTCCACACCAAGATTCTACCGTCAGAACCAAATATATTAAATTTACTCTCATCAGCAAATATAACTTTATTCCAGTAATCAGAATTCTTATTTATGTTGGATTTTGCGAAAGCTAGTCTGAGTTTTCTATTCTTTTCACTTACGAAGAATTTTTTCCTGGCTACTCTACCGTGATATCCAGCAGATCGAATTACCCTTCTAATAGTTTCAGGATTAACAATTATTCCATATAATGCTTGTAAATCAGCAGCAACTTTTGAAGCACTAATTCTTGGATTTTTTTTAATATTTCGAACGATAATTCGCTTTATTCCATTGGATAGCTTTGATGGTCAGCCAGGTCTTCTTTTATCCTGAATCATATGATTCTTTTTATATCGTTTAATGATATTGAAAACTGTTGAACGACTCAAGTTAACTGTTTCAGCAGTTTTTCTAATAGATTTTCCACGTTCAATATGCAAATTAATAACTAATTTTCGAATTTCAGGCGAAGTTTCTTTTCGTTTAGCATTCATGACTACACAGAGCTAAAAAACACAAAAATTCCAAAACAAACTGGAGAGAAATACTGCAGACGATTTTATAAATTATTGCCAATTGCTTTTAAGTAAAAATAAAACCCCAAAAAATATTTTTATTGCTTATTTCAGGCGATTTTTGTTGCATATATAATGGTGTCCCATCACTTATGTGAGCTATTTTTTGCTCCGTTCTAAACATTTGTATTTTTATTAAATTAATATTTTAATATTTTGACAAAATGTATGTTATGTAATAATCTTTACTAAATTTAAGTATGAAACACACCCACAAAAAAAATGTGTACATGTTTTTTTAATTTATTTGATTAGTTTCCTTTTGTAAAGCACAAGTGTCCCATCACTTATGTGAGACACTGTATATCCCAACTCACTTTCTGACATGACGATTCAATTTCCTTGACTCAGTTTCTCAGAAAATGCCAACATTTCTTTACCAACATTATCCTACAATAAAAGTTCTAAAGAATATTGCATAGGTATTTACGAAAAAATTTAAACAAGCAATTTTAGGTTATATATCCATAAGGTATATATGCAAAACTTTTAAAAATATTTAGACACATTCTCTCTGTATAAAAAAAATCTCTATAACTTGTACAAGTTTTTAGAATTTTAGACAATATTTTCAAATAATGGAATACGAAATAACAATATTAATATCACTTAGATCAGTGGTTCCGATGTGGGGCGTGGGACAGTTTAATTTTTTAGAGGGCCATTCCAGATTTGTTATGGTCCCATTCCCTATTATTTATTTTGAAAAGGTACTGTTGTAGATTAAAAATAAATGTTAGACATTCAAATTAAAAAAAAAAATGAAAAAAAAAATATATTTTTTAATTTTTAAAAAGTTTTCATCAAAAGTTCAAAATACAAAAACTACAAAAATAATTATATGCAAAACTTTTAAAAATATTTAGACACATTCTCTCTGTATAAAAAAAAATTCTATAACTTGTACAAGTTTTTAGAATTTTAGACAATATTTTCGACTGTTTATGGAATGAGTCTTGTATTTCTTTTCGTTCTGCAGCATATCAGACGAATAAACTTTTACATATGAAACTAATCAAGTGCAAATTTAACAACTTTGCAACGAGGTTACTTTAGATAATTTGGGGCTTGTTCAAGTATTACGTAAGCATGTTTTTGGCAATTTTTGACCCCCCCTCCCCCCTTGTCAGCAAAAATAAGCAAATCGTAAACCCCCCTTAATAATTACGTAAGCAAATTGCAACCTCCTCCCCCCCCCACACACACACATTTTATTTTAACAGTAATATATTAATTAAAAAAAATTAAGACCTAAGTCAAATAAAAAAAAACTCTACTCGACTTAAAAATAATAATAATAAATGCTTGTTTTATTTCCTTACAATTCTATTTAAGAAAATTTCTTAGATCACAATTTTAGAAGAACTTAGCCATTTGTAAAATTTAAATTTAAACATGCCCATATCTATTCCGATGCTGACCACGGCTGCTCAAGCCATTTTTCCAAATCTGTTATGATATTGGTTTCCAGTTTTACTTGATTATCTTCATCGCTTTCTTTTCGGATGCAATCTTGATCAACTTCACCTTCATTGATCCACTCAACATCTTCCATATCTTCTACGAATTTTACGACGCACATAAGTTCATTTGCTCGACGAGCAGCAGTTCTCAATGGTCGTATAAGGCAGGCCTTCTCGCTTTTTTCACTGTGTTGAATTTCTTTCGTGTCTGTTTGCTGACTTCTGAGATGCATGATATTGGCCACAACTTCCACAAGTTCTTGCGGATAATTGCGACTTTATGGAAGGGCAAAAATACTCATACGGCATCTTTAAAAATCCCTTTGCTGTAATATTCAGATTTAAGGCCAGACGGAGACTTAAATCTATAAATCTCCCCTCCTCACTTGTAATGATGCCATTTGACGATTGTATCATTTTAATTGGAGGAGGAATGAATCGTCCTTTTAATATACGAAATAATCCACTACGTGCAGGAGAGCAACAATTCTTTTCTTCGCATTTTACAATTTGCAGCAAGTATTGACTTTCTTGTACGTGCTTCGAATACCAATCCAAGTCATAACAAAGAGAGTCTGGTTCGCCTGAATCAACATATGTGGCAGTAACAGGATAACCAACAATGTTTAATGAGTTTCAGATTTCTGCAAGAGTTTTACCAGCATATGCAAAGTTATTTTGTTCAATTTCTTCATCAATAGTGCGACCGTTCTCATCGAGATGGGAACCATAATGGTCATGAGGGAGTATCAGACCAGACAGTTCTCGACTGAGTGGTGCCATTTGCCTTTCTACTCGATTATATGCACTTCTTCCAGGAGCGTTGCACGCTATGAAAATTCCATCTAAATCATGCTTTTTGAAATGGTTAATAGCAAACGATATAACTTTCTGGTAGCAGGGATTCTCGTCTGGACCTCCATCAACCGTAACTATGATTACAGGTTTGATGAAACCCTCTTCTGTTTTCACTAATTTTTCAAAGTCTTTGAGTGTTAATAGTTTCAAAATCCTGAGCATGAGTATTTTCTGTGGAAGAACTGTGTTTCCCACTTCTTATAGCTTGGACCAGATATAAACGTTGGACCAGAATAACCTATGGCTTTACTTTGACCTGCCATTTTGGGAGCAATCACAATACCAGTGTAAACAGATGGGATAAGTTTGTGGCGTTCAGCGATGACCCAGTCGTGGTCGGGTAAGGATACACGATACTCCATATGCATCAGTATCGGAGCCTGTTTATTGGCTGGCACACGTGCTTTGTCAAAAAGGTACACGTGCTTTGTCATCCTGTGAAAGAAAAAATACTTGCATGAGTCCAAGAACTGATGTTAAAGTTTCTAAATAGCGGATGGATGTTACTGCAAATTGGGTATCAATGTGAGATCGGTGATAGTCAGCCTGAGCCCGAGAAAGTTTTACCAGCACTGTGGTGACATGTCTTCGACCCTCGATGGTTGAGAAAATTTTTGGAAGCAAACGAAGATATGTTCCACTCCTGTTTATTGCAAAACCAACCTTTTTCGGTTCTGCAGTCAAGTCATCGAGAGTTTTGACACTTCGTATTGACTCGCTTCTTCTTTTTGCATCTGCAGCGCTTCCATTCAATTCTATTCTATTCTATTCTCACAACTGGAAATAGTAGTAAGTTCTCAGAGATAATAAGTCCTCATGCATCAAACATGAACAGTCACCTCTAGATAAAAAAGATCGTTTATGTTTTCCTTGTGCGGTCAAAATAGCTGACATCAGAACTTCAAGTTTAATATTTTTTTGCTATTTCTTTTTTTCAATTTAAATTTTAATAGTTTTTTTTTCTTTTTTTTACAAGTTAAGAGATTTTGAAAATGTCTTACGTAAGCATCATTCAACCCCCCTCCCCCCTTGTCAGCAAAAATAAGCAAATCGCTAACCCCCTCCCCCCCTAGGTGCTTACGTAATACTTGAACGGCCCCTTTTTAATATTTTACCGTGTGCAATTTCGATTCGAAATTTTTACCTTAAGTAATTGCAGAAATTCTTTGATTAAGTAAGGCAAAATTTTTCTGTTCAAAATTATTGATATGAATAACCAAAGATTCTGAGCTCTCTATATACGTAACTTATACGTGAATTGTTAAAACTGGCTGTATTAACCCTTTATGTTCCGTCAATACTTTAAAGTAACCAGTAGAATCATAATGTTAAAAAAATATATTTGATTCAGCCGTTACCTACGGTACGTTTTAGGATCAATGTTAAATCTTTTAATGTATCATTGATAGAAAGCATTAGTAGTTCTGTGAAATAAAAAAGATGATTTCTTGCAAATGTAATCTCATTCGAGATTCTATTTTGTTGGCTGATGTGCGATATTAAGTTTCTGCGGTGAAACATCTTAACATTTGTAGATAACACCATTGTATAATTTTTTACCCTTTTTAAGGTCTGGAGAATAATATTATTTGTTTGATTAAAATATATATATATAAGTTATTTTACTTTATTTTTAAAGTGTTTTTTGAAATTTTATTTATAAGTACCGGAATTAAGAAGCAAGAAACAAGATATATTTACTTGTAGCTAGAGTATAACAGAATAACACAGCCTGGGGTGAAATTTTTTTCTTTCAAATGAAGGAGCTTTTCTTACGTATATTTTATGCTCATCTCATGAAAAATACTCACAAATTTTTATTATAGTTAAATTTTGAAACAGATCGATATTTTCTGTCTGATTGGTAAATTATAAATTTAGTCTTTGAAACATCAGGATTTTCAATTGAAAAGTTATAAATTAAGTTTACACCACACACTAATAAACGTAATAGCAGGCTATTACGGGTTACTGCATAGGAAATAATTGCAAACAGCGCTCAAAACAAAAAGTTGCAGGCGGGCTAGATATTTTCCGTGCAGTGAAGAAAATGCATTATAATAATATTTCATTTTAGAACAACTATTACAGATATAGCTTATAAATAAAATACAAGTTACAGCTCAACGTTTATTCGATATATTTTTTATTTTATTCTGCTACAACTTCTTTGTTGTTTCCCTGGATATTTCCCCCCCTCTTAAAAAGCCTTGACATGATATCTTGTCATATTTTAACTCAGTGCATCGAAAAATGTTAGAAACACCTAGAGAGGTTGAGAAAATAATTATTCAGAGAGAAATCTCGGTATCCGAAAGAATTCCACCTGTTTTAAATGAAGTACTAAGTTTAATCACCAAATATATTAACGCTATCATATTTAGCGCTAAATGTAAGCGTCTCTTCCAGAATTTTAGCCAAGAAAAAAAATACATACAATAAACTACAAACAATAAAATACTTTTGTTTCACACCGAAGTAAAGGGATAAGAAATAACAAAACTATTCTAGATAAAAATGCGACGATGAACGGCTTCATTTCAATTATAAAATTAAGCTAAAAACATATTTCTGGCAAGAATATTATTTGTTTTCAAATATAAAACAATGTGAAATGACTTGTTCTTTGTGAATGCCTTTTTAGTCTTCCTCAATGTGTATAAAAAGTAAATTTCATAAGAATTATATGTTAATACAAAGGAAGGTGGCATCATCATTTTATAGATACTTTATGGGGCGTGACCAAAACAAGTTTGGGTAACACCGACTTAGACTAAAGTTTCTTCAAGTAGGGTACGCGTTCCCTTTGGTGTATACGTGAAACGTGAAGAGGTTCTAGAGCAGGCACGGTGAACCTATGGCACGCGTGCCATACGCGGCACGC
This sequence comes from Maratus michaelseni, assembly GCA_963931845.1. NCBI lineage: Eukaryota > Metazoa > Arthropoda > Arachnida > Araneae > Salticidae > Maratus > Maratus michaelseni. The sequence goes on from OZ007594.1 coordinate 265,766,895, forward strand.
AGCAGAATACTTTGCATGAATTTGGACTAGCTAAGTTTGACTTCGATCGGGCAAGGTTGAATAGCTTAATATTTATTCAATTTCTTAGACCTTCATTTTTTCTTTTACTGGATCTTTCACCTAATTCAATGGAAGCCTTTTCAGTCGATTAACATTTCTTGGAGTTTCAACATTTCCTTAATTCCAAGTATTATTCTTCTTCATTCATATATTTGCCTTTCATGGTTTTAAAATCCTATGCTCCTCACTTCGTATTTTATGTAAGAGAAATAGCGTTTGAAATTTTTATTTCATCCTCATAAAAAAACATCATTATGAAAAAAAGTAATTTTCAAGAAAGTGTAATTTTTATGTATGTTTGGTAATATTTGACGCTGTGTGATGTTATATAGCTGCCTCCAAATCATTATTTTGATATTCGATGGCCTTAGAAAAAAAAATAACTCAAAATAAAAGTAAAAATTAATGTAGAATAAGTAAGTGTACATTAGATCGCTAAAGTTTATGTAGCTATTACTTCAAAAATCTGTAATTTTGCAGCTATTTTTAAACATTTTTCAGTAAATTTAACTCAGCTAAATAGTAGTAACAGTTTGGTTCCATAAAATGCAATAAATTACTTTGATTTTTTGAAAAATGCTAATTAAAATACATAATAAAATACATATGTCGGTTCTAAATAGTTGTTACAACAATTTATAATGCTTGTATTCCAATCCAAATATCTGTAAAATACACACACGTGACCGCTTTGTTATTATCCATAACAATTTGCTTCCAATTTCAGCTCATATTATAAATATAAATTAAAAGGTAAGACTTAGTAATTTGGTTGCTTTGTTGGTTGTATAGGGTTTAATGGCACAAAGTCCACATTTGGACATGCTGCGCCAAACAATAGTTTAAAAAATAAATAAGTAAAGATGTACAGCAAAGAAAAAGCAATTAGCATATATACATATGAGGTAACAAACATAGAAATAAGATATTTAAAAACCATCATAAACTTATCTGGATAGGGTACCCATCCATATTAACGATTACAGAAATACGTGATATTAAAAGGTAAGTAAGAACAATACAAAAAGAATAATGGTAAAAATGAGATGAGAAAAATGCTAAATATGTTGATAAAATCCTGCCTCTTTTAAAAACATGAAAATACTTTCATTGGGATTTTCTCCAAAGTCTTTGTAGTTTAAATCCGTACAGACTTTAAAATAAAGAGTAAAAACAAAGTATACAATGTCGAAATAATGCAACATAAAAACAGGTTTATTTGAAATACAGATTATTTTTTTAAAAAATTGTAAAATCACATAGGCTCAAACTCTTCAAAAACAGTATTTCCTTCATCTGCATCCGAGTCATAACTGTATGAATCGGATTCTATAGCCTCTTCTACATAGTGACTCAGCTGTTTGGAATCCTCCATATTAACTAGAGATGGGCTAAGACTTCATTTTTTGTTTTTCTTCTTCACAATTTTCTACTGTGAAGAGGCTTCAGTTGAGGTTTTTCTTTTTTCTTTCTAAACACATTTTTTTCTGTATTGGGGGAACATCAGGTTTTTGCAATTTCATTGCGAAAGGAACATAAGTTTGCTTTGACTGATGTTCAGTTGGCATTTTAGATTGACTTGAAGGTCTTTGTGACCGACGATTAGGATATTCTATTTTAACAGGTTCTGATGAAAGTGGCCAAAGTTCTAATGCAGGCGTAGCTCTCCAAGTTGTGGCACATTTCACATCATGAGTTTTTTTCTTTATAGCGCTTGATGGTAATGTCCCAGGGGAATCGTTTGGTGGAAAAGAGAAATCAGTTTGGGTGCTTATCTTCTTTGCGGATTTTGATTGATGCTTGAGTAAACTAAAGTAAGAAATTCCGACAGATGGAGTTCTGGATTCAACTATTTTTCGAGCTTGAGAATTAGAAAGATTCTGAGTGATTTTAACAGCAAGAATTTCTTTTTCACTGATCCACCTTGTACAAGAATGGGAGTATGCTACATGGTCAACTTTATAGTTTGCACATCATTCAACTTTATTCCAAGAATTACTTTCATGGCTAACTTCTGAACATCGTGCACATGTAACAGAACCATGGCATGTAGTTTTACTGTGGCCATACCGTTGGCATTTAAAACAACGAAGAGGGTCAGGTATATAAGGCCGGACAGGCAGCTCAGGTATCCAGCTTTAATTTTACTTGGTAGAGTAGGGCTATTGAAAATCAGAATAATGTGCTTCGTAGGAAAAACTTGCTCATTCCGACGTATAGTGATACGGCGTACATCTATAACACTTTGATCTTTTAAATTTTGTAAGAGTTCTTCTTTAGTAGAGAATAAAAGAACTGGTTCTAATATCACCCCACGGCTTGTGTTGAGAGTCTGGTGGAACTGAACAGATACAGAAAAAGAACCTGTTGTTGTGCAATTTGAGAGAAACTGCGAATGGCTGGCTGAAGAAACTTCCAGCAGCAAATCCCTAAATTGCATTTTTTTAATTGAATGACCATCTCCAAAAACAGACTGAAATATTTTTGTAATAAGAAATGATAAAGTTATTTTAAAAGTACTATCAGAAAACTATATCTGCGCTTAATTGCAAAAAAAGAGTGAATGAAGTGTTCTGTACAGCTTGTTGCTCTCCACATAGGAGAGAAATTGAAGAAAGTGAAGTACTTCCATATTATAAAGAAAAACCAATTCAGACACCGGCCGCACCACCCACAATCGATCCCAACAAGGGTATGCACAATCGTGTTCCAGTGCTAACCAGGGCGTTCACAAGACATATTTATGTCAGTCTCCGAGTTAACGAGATGACTAGTATGTGACCGCTCACTTGATCCCCAACCAGTGACAAGTCAGCGGACCAGCCGGTTGATGCATACCAGACCAATATGCACCTCCCGTCTACCTGAAGCAGAGGCCAAAGTGTGTTGGTTTCCCTCAACTGATAGGATCTCCCACTGATAGGATCGCCACGTACGGCAAACACGTGGGTTATTTACAATTCTCCATAAGTCGATATAGACAGGATGATATTGGTCTATGCAGAATCGCCCTCACCCCAGAAGAGGAAACTACAATGAGAGTGAAACAAAGAGGAAAGATTAGACAAGAGAATGGAGAGGAAAAATAAAAGAGAAAGATCGCTCAGGTGTCCGGGATAGCGAAGCCCGTGAATATCTAAATGATGTATCTTCCTGGGGAGCTTAGTAATTTGGAATGTTTTAGTGACAATTTGGAATAGCAGCATTTGTATAGTCTTAATTTTAAAAAACTGACATATCCGGAGCTATTTTCAACAAAAAATATAAACATAAATGTCTGGATTTATTATTACAAAAAGAAACGTTGCTTGGAAATGTTTCGAAATATAACTAAAAGCTTTGAGTTTTTGAAATATAAAATGAAAATAATGGAAAAAATGTATTTTTTAAAACCTTTTTTACGATTACTAAAACTGACTATGTCTCAATCAGGATATTAACAAAAACTATGCTGACTTGCCTTCTTCCTCTCCACAATTTCTAACAGTTTGATATCATGTACTTTCCAAAATAAACATATTGACTTTCAAAACACAAACCCTCACTTTCCAAAATGATTCAAAGCCCATGCATTGAATACAACGTTCTTTTTTCGACTAATAGAAAAAGATCATTGTTTTTGTTTGGATAAATATATATATATATATATATATATATATAGAGAGAGAGAGAGAGAGAGAGAGAGAGATAGATATATCACATGGATTTCCCAATGATTCATCTTTATCATGTATTTGATATTTTGTAATTTTCGAAAGCGACTTTTGGACAGCCAGATTCCAGAAATATCCTACAGTGTGTAGGACGATCGTATGTATAGAAATGAGTTTATCTCAAGCTGATGCTGCTGGAAGATTTAAAGCGTTTTGCAATGTAACCCAAAGACTCCGAAAATCCAGCATGAATAAGACCTGTTACAGTTTGGCCACGGGTTTACAATTCAATGTGGAATAATTTCCAGATTTTTCGGCCAGAAAAGGGAAAAATATTACTACACCTCAGCTCTGTTCAGATCATTTTGTCATAACAAGAATGAGAATATCTGCTACTAAATTGTGAAGACTTTTACACAATCAAAGATTATACGCAAGAAGACCACTTATGTATGTATCCCTTAATAAAAGAAAGAGAAGTTCCCGTTTACATTTTGGAGAAGAGAAGATACCAGAGCTTGATCAACTTCATGTGAGACCTGGAGCACGCATACTATTAGAAGGCCCTTTCTCAAAATAATCTCGAGTAACACAATTAATACATTACAACTTTACATTGGAGTTTAAATGTTGCACCATTGTTTTGTGCAAAAAAGAAGTTATTTTATTTTTGTGTTACTATTTAGAGTTCTAATGCCTCAAGGTTTAATTTATTTGCTAAATCATGATTGAGGTAACATTCGATTTTCTCTACGAGATTTTTTTAAAGCTGTTTGCAAGCTATATTGGCAAATACCGATATAGTTCAATGATGACAAACAGGTAAAATGCCTTTTTTATGCCACTTGTAAACAGAAATTTTTTTTAATGTATTTTCCAGAATACACAAAATGTAATTTGAGGACCACTATATCTGGGAGCTCGGGATATATGCTCTACGTCATGTCACCTAGTCCAGACAGGAATGGGCTTCTGCAGTTTTCACAGAGAAGTTCAAATTTACTTTGGAGAGTGAGTCAGGTTGTGCACTGCACTAAGAGAGAACAAAGTACTAGATATTATCAATATGACATAGTTGAAAGATACAATTATAAATGAGATCGGACAAAATCTGTCAATACAAAATCTGTCTGGATGGTCACACTGATATGCATGTGCTCCATGTAGGAACTGCGAGACATCAAGTCAGGATCCTTAATCTAATCTGTCAGACCATATACTGGTATTATTGGTGATAAATTCATTCTGATGGATGGTAATGTTCAACCTGGTAATACTTATACTTGTTATTTTTTCTGCATTATTCTCTACCACAAATCCAATTACAGTGATCAAATGTTAGTTAATTCGATCAATATAAAAAACTAATATTCGACAGACTATTAATGATCTTTTCTGTTCTTTTTTATCCAAAATGTTCTAAAGATATTGATATTGAATTTTTGATTTGTTCGATTATTATGAAAATCCTGATATCGATCAAGTTAAAAATGTTTTCTTTTTTTTTTTTACATTTTTCTCTTTTCCATATAAAATAATCTAAAGATATCAATTAGAACTTCAATAGGTTTTGACTTTATTCAATCATTATGAAAATCCTAATAATGGACTGGTTAAAACGCCCTTTTTTCTGTTCATACCAAATATTCTAAAGGTATTAAGCGTAAATACAATACGTTTTGACTTGTTCTATAATTACGAAAATTCTAATATTTCACAGCCTGTTCTTCTGCTCTTTTCTATGTCGAATAATCTAAAGATTTGAGTGCAAATCCATTAACTTGTCTTGGACTTGTTAGACCATTATGAGAATCCTTATACCGAACAGGTTAGAGCAGTATTTTTTCTGCTTTCTACATCAAATAATCAAAAGATACTGTATGAAAATCCAAAATATTTTTTTAATTCACCAATATGAAAACAGAACATCAGACAAGTTAACAAACGATCCATTATATATCTTCAAAAGTAGCATTATTTATATCATCACAAACAAAGATAAATGCAATCGATGATAGTATAATGATTTCCTTATGTTACTTAATATTACTTAATATTACCAATGTGTATCCAGTCAAAATCATTCGCACGTCATCAGCCTTTAACTTGTGCCCTTAGCCAATGGAGTATTATAGATAGTCAATGTAATGCGAGGAACGTGCTTTCTTTTATAAGTGAATGACTGATTCACTTTCGAACTAAGGTTGTTCGAAAACCATTCATTTTCTTTCATCCAAAAAGACATTTTTTAAATGAGCTTCTGTGACAACCTAGAGATAATTTTCGTATCTGAATGCAGAACTACACTGCAATAAAAAATTGTTGATTTTACAGTATAATACTGGCAGATGGAGTGCCAGTATTATACTGTAAAATCAACATTTTTTTTTTCAATGTAAATTCTCTCCCCACGATAGGCACCGGCAGAATGATATCCAGGAAAGGCAAGATTTTGAAACAGATGTATCTACAGTCCACAGCCTAGGCCATGATTTTTGTTTAAATGGAGAATATAAATATGAAGTAAAATAAACTAAGAATTTTTAACAAAACCCCCCTTTCAAGAAACTTTTTATACATAGCAACACATAAATTTAACAATTAAAAATATTAAATATTCAAATATGGGCTTCAATCAGCTTTTTTCCAAAATGGTGAAATTAAACAGTTATTTCTGTTTTTCGTCCAGGGGGAAAGGAGAATGCTCTCCAGTAGCTCCATTTAAGATAATTTTTAAACACATGAACTTAAAAAGAAACTAAAAATTGTCTTGCACAGGGGTTTCAAGGGAGCTCTGCCTTCCCCTGTTTCTTTTTCTCTCGGTGTGTAATTATTTTAAATCAGATTGGTAGAATAAATTTTACTCTTTTTTTTTTTTTTTATCTTCAGAAGATAAAGAAAATTTAGTGCATTAACTTCAAAATAAAGGGAGGAACAATGTGCTTCGCCTGCCTTTTGTAGTTAGTGCCCATACTTCCCACTTACCACTGTGATAGGTATTTCAAGTATAGTTGAGCAGTTATATAATTATTTGAAGAAAAACTTTTCGAGATTTTAGAACTATGAATATTGCTTTGAAATGTTTTTTAAAAGATGAATGTTCTATAAAAAATCTTACTTTTTTGGTTTATGATAGATGACAGTACTCAAAAAAAAAAAAAAAAAAAAAAAAAAAATTCACCATTTTAGGATCACCATGAATACGTAGCAAACAGGCTTGTATCAACCATCCAGACAACTTCTGTTACATCTGTGGACGATTTACACCTCGTGATCAACGTAAAAACCTTGCTTCAAAGGTGAAAACTGCTTGCTCTCGTTACTTTGGTGTGGAAGCTGGAGATCAGGATAAATGGTGGGCACCACATATATGCTGTACTGTGTGCAATACAGGACTAACACAATGGTTACACTGAAAAAAAAAAGATTTTACAGTATAATACTGTCACCCCAGCTACCAGTATTATACCGTAAAATTAACAGTAATAAACAGTAAAATAAGCAGTAATATACTACCGCGCATGCGCGGTAGTGTGTTATGCATGCTTACTAATAATACTATATAAACAATACTAATATAAATTTACCAAACTTGAAGTAACATTTTAAATCTAGTTTAAACTACATTTTTAAGATGTACTATGGTTGTGGATAAGGGCCGCAAAAAATTATTCACCCAGTCTTATGAGAAATCGCGCTTTGGATAACAACGGTGTTGGTTAACAACGGTAATCCTAGAACGGATTACTAACGTTAACTAAGGTACTGCTGTTCATTGACATTAAAACATCACAAGATTCATACCTTGAAAACAAAAATCGTGATCATTGCGTCTCAAAAATTTGAAGAGATAGTAGAAGATTAATTACTTACAATAAACAAAAAAAAAAAGAGAGCGGTCATATTTAATTATTCACAAGACATGTTTTACCAAAAGTGGAATGCCGTTAGATATAAAATCTTTTTTGGAAATATCAGGATTTATCGTTAACATGCAAATAAATTCGGCAATGTTTGGCAATCATTCCGTTCTGGCCAGCTCAGATTTGAATCAGAGGTACCAAAGGTAGCTGAGTTATTCATACTAAGTAGAAAAAAAAGAAATGGAATATGCAGATAAAAGTATTTAATTTTCATATCGATTTTGGAGCAATACAAGAAAAATTTTAATTGACTAACATTTTTAAAAAATTTGATATTCAGCATGTTCGGGTGGGGTGGGGTGGGGCACGGGGGGCACCCCCCTCCCCCCCCCCCCCCGAGGCTACGCCTATGTTTGTGGTTTGTCATTAATTTTTAACTAAACTAGTCGGATGTACCAATCCCAAAACTTTCTTCTATCTCAGGCATGTTAATACAGGGTTGTTATAATTAAAGTTCGCCTATTCAAAAGGCTCTAGAGACAGTTTTATGGCTCCAAACGAAACAAAATTTCACTAGTACATAGTTAAAGAGATGCGCTCTGCGAAAATCGAAAAAATAATTAGCTACATTTTTCGTCAGTAGGTGGCGCTGCGCCAATATTTAAGGCGATGTTTGCAGATTCATTATTATCAATTTCCGTCATTCCAGACGAAGCACACAAATTTAAAAGTTTCAACAAACTTCGACAAATTGCGAATTGTTATAATTAAAGTTCACCTAATCAGACAGCTATAGAGCCTGACCTATGACTCCAAACAATACAGAAAAATGAATATAATTTCATGTGGTGTAACCTGCATCAACAAAAATAAAACATGTCGCTCGGCAGCGAAGAAATAACGAAGAATAACATTACGCATGCTCAATGAATCCTCCACCATTTTCAATAACGCATTCCATTCTCAGAATTGTGCTTTCTACAGCATTGCGTAAACTGTCCAGTGAGATTGAGCTAATAGGAAGTCTAATATTGTCTTTCAGATCAGAGATTGTCTGACATCTGTCTTTAGATACAGAATCTTTCAAAAATCCCCACAACCAAAAATCGCATGGTGTTAGATCAGGCGATCGTGGTGGCCAGACTGTTTGAAAATAACGACTTATGATGCAGTCTTCTGTAAAATGGCTTGTTAAGAAAGTCCGAACTTCTCTAGTAATGTGCGGTGGTGCACCGTCTTGCATAAACACTATATTTTGAAGGCAGCCTCGCTGTTGCAGCTCGGGAATCAGAAAATTTGACAACATATTGAGATACCTTCTCCCATTTACGGAACATGTAATGGGTCCTGTGGATGTTAGTTCCTAAAAAAATATGGCCCTATCATAAACGTGGCTGTGAAACCGCACCACACCGTCACTTTAGCTGCATGCAACATTAGGATTCTCTTTCGCCCAAATTCGACAGTTGCGTGTGTTCACTTGTCCGTTTAAATAAAAATGCGCTTCAGCACTCCATAGAATATTCCAAGGCCAAGAATTGTCCATATTCATTCGTGCAAGAAACTGTAGTGAAAATGATAGCCGACTTTCGGTATCACCCTGTATTAGTTGTTGCACCCTCTGAATCTTGTATAGATAGTAGCGCAAAATTTGACGCATCACTTTTCTCACAGTGGAAATCGGTATATCGACTTCATTCGCAATAGCTGGCACACTTCCATTACCAAATGATGACTGGCTTGCTAAATCCACGGCAGCAGTAGCAATATCTTCAATGCTAGAAATGTCTACCTTTTTTCGTCCTCTGCTAGGAAGAATGTCGAGTTTTCCTGTTTCCTCGAACTTTTTAATCATTTTGTGAACTCCACGATCCGACATTAGTCCACGTAACTAAAAGAAACTAACATCTTTTAGTTTCCGGAATTCTCAAAGAGCTGCAGCTGCGTTGCTGTTATTTTGATATTATAACTTTACAAGAAGTGCCTTTTCTTTCAAAGTTACCATTCTCCACAAAGCGTAGATTCAAATGCTTTTCAGAAACAATCAACTGTTCCAGTGTCAAAGAAATCACAGACACACTTTATCAGCAAGTTTTAAATCGTCAGGTGGTTAGAAGGGTATTTCAAGTTTTCGAAGTTGCGACGTCACTTTGACGTCGTTCGTCGAAAATTTGAATAAAATGTGATTTTTTTCAAGCGTTGGGTGAAATTTTGTGATTTTGTGTGTTTCATCTGGATTGACCGAAATTGATATAACGAATCTGAAAAAGTTTACTTTTACCAACTGTGAAATAAAATTTCCTGTATTTTGTTTTTTACAAAATAAAGGAATCTGCAAATATCGGCTTAAATATTGGCGCAGCGCCACCTATTGACAAAAATTTTAACTAATTTTTTTCGATTTTCGCAGAGCGCATCTTTTCAACTACGTACTAGTGAAATTTTGTTTCGTTTGAAGCCATAGAACCGGCTCTAGAGCCTTCTAAATAGGCGAACTTTAATTATAACAACCCTGTACTTCAAAATTCGCTATCACATCGTCAACAAAATCAATATTTTTCGTCATTCTGTTGTACGTCAGCTCCTTGCGAATCGTCGAGTTACCGGGATGCGATCAACTGATGTATACTAAACTACGAAAAGTCCTTCTGGCATGTACCGACAGGAACAGATAGCCTCCCTATTCCTTGGTTTTACGATTTTAGCGAATTTTACTGGAAAACACGAAGGTAAAATGCGTGGAACCCAATTAAAGAAGATTCATTCCCAATTCTCGTCAACATTGAATTTGAATGTTAATATCGCCAAATTAGTCCTCTACAGCCCAGTTGGCTTCATTTATGGCAACCTATTTTTGTCTCCAAATTTGGCGATATTTCACCAATTGTCGCCAAGCTTGGCGAGAATTTGACGTTGACGAATATAAATATATAGTGTTAAGCATATAAGAATAGGAACAATGGTTACAATAATGAAAGAAAATATGCCGAAACCATGTTAACTAAAACTCATAAGTTAAACCCGTTTATGTATGAATTCTGCTGTCTTGTTTGAAAATGTCAGCTACCCTAAAATTTCAAACCGCTATATCTCAGCCATTTTTTAAGATAAAGGCAAAACAAAAATTGCTCCGGATTCTCCGGATCAAGACCGAACATTTAACGAAAAAAACTTTTAGGATTTCTAATTTTTTTGTACCTCTTTTTGAATTTGAATCTTTAAATGGCTATCACAACGCCCCCTTCCGGCGGAATATCCCCAAATTCAAGTAGGACCTGCTGGCCATAGCCAAAAACATAGAAAAAAATTTGGTTTAATTATCTGCATAATATCATACACTTTTCGATGATACAATAGTGAAAATAGAACAAAAATCGCGGTCGCAGCGCCCACTTTAGTCGAAATATCCCCAAATTCAACTGGGACATGCAGGCTATAATCAAAAACATAGAAAAAAAAATTGGTTCAATTTGAAGCATAACTTCATACACTTTTCGGTGATACAATGAGGGCAGACAGACGGAAATTTTTAAAAACATGTTTTTCGGAATATCTGATACCTAAAACGTGTAAATCCGTCAGAAACCGGAAGTCGAAAAAAATTTCGATTACAATAATTTCTTCTATTATAGATAGAAGAAAGTAAAAAGATCATGAACTTTAAACGTCCTCCATTTTTTATTTAAAAAAGTAAGCATTATTTATTTGACAAATATAAGTTTTAAATTCATATAAGTAAAGCTTTTTATAAAATATCATATCCTACCCTAAAAATCACAACATTACGAAACAAAACATTGTGTATCCTTCGTTATAATATTATTAACACTCAAAAAGTAAGATTTTACTTTGAATAACCCAATGTAATAAGGTGAATGAACTAATGGTGACCAGTGTCACTAAGGTAGCCAACCCCTCAAAAGTAGAATTAATTTAATTTTTAACCACAAAATGGTGCTACTGCATTGTCAATCATGTGTCTGTAGTGCACGTAAGTAGTACACGACTGTAGTGCAGTAGTAGTGCAGTTAAAGAGATCACGTTGATCCTCTGATATCGATGCAGCGATTTGAATTTTGAAGAATAGTCGTTCTAATTTCTAGATAAGAAAATATTTTAATTTACACGTATTTAAATTCTTAGAACTTTGAGGTCTGATATGTTTTCTGAAAGCTTATTTCTTTCTCTTTAACTACATTTACTTCAATTCTAAGAAATATGTCATATTAATACTTTTACGTCGTGCAAATGTTCGACCATACGCATGTTCCCAAGGTGGTCCCCTTAGAAAAAAATGTGGAAATCAGTGTAGTAAGGGTGATTTTCAATATTTCTACATAAATATCTGAAAAAACTTATTACCATTTATTGTTAGCACCAGAAATCACTCAAAAAAAGTCAGTAACTCCCAGAAGAAATTCCCTGAACTATCGTGCACAAAAAGTGCTTCAAGGTCTTTTCGTGTCATAAGGTAAGAAGATTCAGAAAAAAAAAAAAACTCGAAAGATATCAAAAGAAAGAAAGGATCATCAGAGCATAATAGTAAGCAAAATAGTTTGTTGGACGAATAGTTGTTTGGAACACTATGCGCCAAAGACATATTTGACATATCTTTCTCAAAAATATTCCACAGGCAAGTGTATTATAAATGTAATTAAATTTTATTTTACAAAGAAAAGTATACTTGATATGTGTTAAAGATAAACGTAAAATTTTGCAAGCAAAAATTCAGCCACACACACCCAACCAGAAAATTGTAAAATAATCCTCAAAGCTTAACTATGGCCACTTTTGGGTCACCTACCTTATAAGTGAATAAAAAAATTGCGTCAGTAATTCGAAATTTGAATTAGTAATTCTGGAAATTTCAGGCATGCGTAGATGAAAGAGATATCGCAATTATGGATGCAATAAAATGCTTTGATTTTCAAACAGTTAGTAAAAGAGTAAGTTATATATCTGCTTCAGAAACATGCAGCGTATACTCTTTAAAACATATCTAATTTAAAAGACACCACGAAATAGTCCGAATGCATCTTCCAATAATATCTGACAAAACGCATAAAATCTATCAAAATCTGCTTGATTTTGAAACGTTATTGCGTTTCGGCGTATTTTCGAGCACTAACATGTCAGCAACCAAGACTTTTATGCATTAAGATTTGACCATTATCTGCTTCTAATCGTTTGAGATTACCACCCATTAAAAAATTAAATAAATTTCTTCTTTCATAAAGAATTGCTAATATTAAAAATACCGCCCACTTATATATGTGAACTAGACTTCAGGCTAAAACATATATTTCTTGACAAATGCTAAGGAACATCGAATTTTTGCGAAATTGCGTTTTATTAAACCACGCAATCACAAAAAAACAACGGTAGATGACGTTGTATAGCAAGGTCTCTTGTCTCTATCATCAATCTGATTTCCCTCTTTGAAATTACAAGTAGTAACATTTGAAGGGGAAGCCACGCTGTCGGTTTCTGAAGATAGAACTGAAAATTTCCTTTTTAGACGACAGATATTGACTGTTAAATGTCTGTAAGACATCATTTGATTGCCTACGATCAGGTTTGAGCAGTTAGATGTCTCAAGGTAGAGTAAAGTGTCATTCAAGTTACCAAGGTAAGAGACATGTCGAAGAATGTAATCTTGTGGTTTAAAAAGATTCTGCATGTAGAAGTACTACAAGAAGGCCATTCTAGAGGCAGTGGTAGGATCATATCACACCTCAAGAACATCGCTATGCCAACCTAGTAGCCAAGAGCAACATAAATTATACTCCATGTCAGATAACCCCAGACCTTGTCAACGCTACTGATACTTGATTATTTACGAGAACCATTTTTCGGTGATTAAATAATGTTGGTTTAGATACATAGAAGCTTGCTACATGCATTCCACTATGAGCCCATCATCGTAAGAAAATTTATTTTGGTGTAAGGAACATATTCCTTGGGATCAAAAACAGTGATCCAAAATTATATCCTCTAATGATTCCTCTTCACCATAAACAGTTATTCTGGGCACCAGCTAGTGTGGTAAGAGAGGGGAATTCATTCCCATCACCAGATAACTGTTCCATCACCAGATAACTGTTCCATAACTCACCATCACTAAGTGATAGCTATAGCCGAGAAGTGATTGTGTGAGCGCGTCAGGCATAATGACATAATTCTGCTTCACATATTTTTAAAAGGTATAGTGACATTGCACTGGTATTGCACAGGCGTTCTCCTCCAAGGTTATACCCATATTTCTGGTGATGCAGTAAGTCCAGGATTTCTGTTCATGGATTGTTATTTATGTGTTAGTCTCTCACACTAGCAGGAGGCGATATTCAGCGTATGGCATGCCTTTTTTAATCTCCGAACATAAATCCTATAGCGTACACCTGGGATGCACTTGGTAGACGTATTGCTCAGAGATAAAATTCTTCTCGAACAGTGCAGGAACTTAAAATTGCCCTGTGAAATGAATGGGACATAATTTTCCAATCTCTCCTCAACTGTTTAGTGAACAGCATGCACAAATGAGGCAAAATGTCCATCAATGTCTCATACTCCATACTCACCGACTCATATGTGTTCTTTTATTTGTCAGAACAAAAAAATTTCGTAATGGTTGAGATATGCTGTAAGAAGCATATTTTATTCTTTTTCGCATCTTGCTTCGCCATGGGATAATATCTGTATTGTTTTACATAATAAAGATACATTAAGACCTCATACTAAGTCTCATTCCTTTAAACGTTGTTTATCACTAGTTATGACGAAAAAAACGCCCACTTTTATATGTGAACTAGACTTTAGGCTAAAACATACGCTTCTTGACAAATGCTAAGGAACATCGAATTTTTGCAAAATTGCGTTTCATTAAACAGCGTAATCACAGAAAAAACAACGGTAGATGACGTCGTATTGCAAGGTATCTTATCTGTACCATCCATCTGGTTACCCTCTTTGAAATTACAAGCAGCAACATTTGAGGGGAAAGTCTCGTTGTCGGTTTCTGTAGATAGAACTGAAAATTTACTTTTTAGACGACAGGTATTGACTGTTAAGACATCATTGTAACACATCATTTCGTTGCCTACAATCAGGTTTGAGCAGTTAGATGTATCAAGGTAAAGTGTCATTCAAGTTACCAAGATAAGAGACGTGTCGAAGAATGTAGTCTTGTGATTTAAAAATATTCTGGATATGGAAGTGCTACAAGAAGGCATTCTAGAGGCAGTAGTATGATCATCACACCTCAAGAACATCGCTATGTCTGCCTAGTGGCCAAGAGCAACATAAATGATACTCCATGTCAGATAACCCCAGACCTTGTCAACGCTACTTGGTACCTTAGCAATTGTCAAGCAGTGTATAAAATCTACATTTGAGTTTCATCTGAAGCTGAGCTTGATGTCAAACTTTAACCTCAATGAAAGTGAAAAATAATACAGTGACCTCTCACTTATACGCGATGTTCAGTAATTACTTTTTCGTACAACAGTAGAAGAGAAATGGGGGTTCTGCATCAGCAGGAGGTTCGAGGTTCAAGATGGCGCCCATGACCGAAAGGTGATGGATAGGTGACAGGTGAGTGATGGACAGGTGACAAGGTTAATGAGAAGGTTAATGAGAAGGTTAATGGGAAAGTGAAGAAGATAAAAGCGGCGAGATCGTTGAAAAAAAGGTTACTTACGGAGAGTGTCGCAGAAACCACCTACTGTCTTGGAATCCTGTGAGCGACTGACGGGGTTTCCGATATATGCACGGGCGATGTCATCATCATCCTAGAGGGCACTGCGATCGGCGCTGTGATAGGTCGAGACGAATGCTGCTTTCTGATTGGCTGTTTCTATTTCACCGGAGGGGAGGGCAGTACCGTTCCTCCTGAGAGGGGTTCGATGACGTCATGTTCTAGAACACTCTGACATCATTATCCCAGGGGGCGCTACGATTGGCGTTGTGATAGGTCGAGATGAATGCTGCTTTCTGATTGGCTGTTTCTATTTCACCGGAGGGGAGGGCAGTACCGTTCCTCCTGAGAGGGGTTCGATGACGTCATGTTCTAGAACATTCTGACATCATTATGCTAGGGGGCACTACGATCGGCGTTCTGATTGGACGAGATCTTTTCCCCTGAGGGGTTGACAATACCACGTTGCTGCGAGCGGGATGCAAAGATTTTGCACGTGTCATCCAGATTTAGTGTTGCTCATGAAGAAATTTTAATTAATTTTTAATTAATTAATTAAGTTTTTTAATTAAGTTTTTTTAATGATTTTTAAATAACGTGAAATAAATTACTGTAATGATCATAATTTAAGTGAAATAAAGTCATGAAAGTGCTAAACAAGATTTGAAAACAATTTGTTTTTTAATTTTTAATGAATTAAGTGAAGGTTTATTTTTTAAATGAAAATTTTTGTTGAAAAGAAACAATTAGTTAAAACATTTTTTTAATTATCAGTTACAAATAAATTTACAAAACATGTTTTGTACCACTGGGTAAAATAATTAAATTTTTGAAATAATTTTTTTTTCTGAAAGTCATAGAAAATGTTTCACCATTCAAATAAGTTATATATGTGTTGATACATTCTGTCTATGTATGTGAACTTGTCGAGATTTCTGTAACAAAGACATCACCAACACTATATATATATATATTATATATATATATATATATATATATATATATATATATATATATATATATATATATATATATATATATATATATATATATATATATATATATATATATATATGATGAAAGTATGTTCTCATTGTAACTGCTACCTCACGCATTAGCCCTTATTTCACTTCCATTGAGTGCTATTGTTAGAAAAAACTAAACTAGTTCCAACTTTAAAAGAAAATAATATTATATGAATTTTGTAAACGAGTACTTTGAGAAATAACTTCATGTTTTTTTAAATACACTTTCTTAAAAAACATTACAGAATCACTTTAATTGTTATTTTAAAATGTTTAGAAACAATTATGTAACTAATTCATAAAAAAGTATTTAGAACAACAGTTTAAAACCAAAAAATTACTCTTTTTATATGTAACAGATAAAAAACATTAAGTATCTGTTGTTCAAACATTAAACCTGCATATTGTTTTAAGCATGTAACATAAAAACTAAAGAAATGTATGCTTAAACATGAATAATATTTTAAGAAAGGTTTCTTGTTTGTTGAAAATAGTAAATGACATTAACTTTTTAATGTTCTAAATTATATTACACATAGTTACAAAAAACACTTACCTTCAACTTTCTTGAACACATCTATTTAACCTATCATCATTTTTCTTTTTCCTAAACTTTAACATCAACTTGTTGCAACAAACCCTTACTTTGAACTGAGAGAAATAAGTAATTTAGATGTAGATGGAGCACTTGTTGTATGATGTCACTTTTTCCTGCCTATAAGAATATGAAAAACCGTTTTGATTGGTTATCTACTTCGAGGGGAGTGATGTCATGACCAGTTTTGCACACGGTACTCCACATGATAAGAATCCCTAATAAAAGCAGCATACCTAATATTCTAATCAGTATGCTCGAGTAAGTTGTCTTGAATGCTGATCCTTGTTGCTGCTCTAACCTTGCCGGTTTTCCTGTCTGAACCTGTCTAACCTTGCTTGTTTACCTGTCCGAACTTGTCTAATCTTGTACAAAGCTGTCCGAACCTGTCTAATCTTGTACAAAGCTGTCTAACCTTGCCTGACCTTGCTTGTTTACCTGTCCAAACCTGCCTAATCTTGTACAAAACTGTCTGATCCTGTTTGTCTGAAAAAAAAGACTGTTACCATCTTCAACGAAAATGAACAGGATGTACTTCTGATTTCCGATTTTATTCAAAAAGACCTAGCGGACGATTATTTTAGCGAACTGCAAGCTTTGCCCATTTATACACCTACTTTGAAACTACGAGGAAAAGAAATAAAACCTAAGAGAAAGGTTTTAGCTTACGGTGAATCTGGACTGTCTTATTCTTTCAGTGGAACCACCATTTCTGCATTAGAATGGACACCGTTTATGTTAGAATTAAAAGACCAAGTGGAAAACCAATCTGGGAGAAAATATAACTTTGTGCTGCTGCTGATGAATCTGTACCCGAATGGAAGAAGTTATTTATCACAACATAAGGATAATGAGAGTGATATAGATGAGAATGTCCCCATAACTGTACTGAGTTTTGGAGCAAAACGGATTCTAGAGTTTCAAAGACTTAAGTGCCAAGAGGTTCGAATAAGCTTAGAACATGGCTCTTTGTATTACATGTTTAATCCTACGAATGAACTGTTTACTCATGGAATTTTGCCAGAACCTGATATTAAACAACCATCAATTAGCTTAACCTTCTATTATATTAATTCAAACCCTGTTCCTTTAAAAATACAAAGACTTAGTTTTTTTCCTTTTCATCAGATAAAGCATTTTCAGCTAAAAACGAACATTTACAAACAATAAAAGTGTCTTCTGAGTCCTATGAAAACATTACTGCTATGCAAGAACAAGCTTTTTCAGCTATATATGATAGTGATATACTTCTTGCAGAATTTTCTATATGTTCAGGTACATTTCTTCAAATTCGATTAAAAAATCACGTTTCCTTAAGAATTCATATCAGAAATTTCAAGGAAACGAAAAATGGAGATAAATACCCTACAAAACAAGGGATTATTAAGACTGCCCCAACATGGGAAAATTTTAGTAAAAAATTATCAGATTTTCATTTTTACTCGAAAGATGATTCTTTTATCGCAAATAATCAACTTATTGTAATGTGTCTTGATGAAGATACTTGTTTTCTTCAACAGCTCTTTAATTTGAAAAACTTTGGTTTTTATTTAAAAAATACTGGAATTCGTATGAGTAAGGATCAGATACTTAATTTGATAAAATTAGTTCCACAAATTACTGAAACGGTGATTGACATACTTCTAACTCATGTTCTACCGAATTCTGTTTTTAATAAGTTACCTGTATGCTATAATCATATGGATTTCAACACTGCTAAGTCACATTTCTTATTTTGTTTAAAACAAGAGTTCGTATCTACTGCTTGTAAAATGTTTAAATGTGATGGGTGTAAACATAGATCCAACTCACAATTCGACCACTCTTGCATGTTAACTGAGACTCAGGAAAAATTTTATATGTGTAAAGATTCAACTTTGCTAAATATGAATACATTTGAGTTATCTAAGAACATTTGTCAAAATTGCACATGTCAATTTACAAATACATTTTTTAAATGTTTTGATAGTCAATTCTATAAGGTATATTTTGAAAGTAACATGTTCAGCTAAAAATTGTATAAACCTTTGAAATGTTATTTCAATAAACATATTTTTTTGTTAACTGGAAATTAATCTCTCTTTATTTCTAACTGCAAGCAGAAAAAAAAACTTATGATTGTCTAAGATATGAAAGTAACAGCATATACTTAATGTTTTTTTTTAAACATATAAAAGAGTTTGATATTTTTTCTAAAGACTTGTTAACATACATATATAATTTTTAAAAAGTTATCTAGTAATTTTTTGAATATGTTTCTAAACGTTTAAAAAATAATTCTGTTGATCTTTTTTAATGAAAATAAAAAAAGTTTATACTGATAATTTTTTTTTTGACAAAATATTTCTTTAACACTTGCTAAAAATCTGTTACATACAAAAAGTTTGTTATTTCTTTATTACTTTTTAAAAGAGTTCGATATTTTTTCTGTTACATATAAAAAAGTTTGATATGTATATAACATAAATTATATATAACATATCTAACATATGTATAAAACATATGTAACATATCTAACATATGTATAAAACATATATAACATATTTAACATGTGTATAAAACATATTTAACATATCTAACATATGTATAAAACATATGTAACATATGTGTGTAACATATCTAACATATGTAACATATGTATGTAACCTATCTAACATATGTAACATATCTAACATATGTATAAAACATATGTAACATATGTATCTCACCTATCTAACATATCTAACATATGTATCTAACATATATGTATAAAACATATGTAACCTATCTAACATATGTATAAAACATATCTAACATATGTATAAAACATATGTAACATATGTATGTAACCTATCTAACATATCTAACAGATGTATGTAACCTATCTAACATATGTAACATATGTATAAAACATATGTAGCATATGTATGTAACATATCTAACATATGTATAAAACATATGTAACATATCTGACATATGTAACATATGTATAAAACATATATAACCTATGTATCAATGCTGTATCAATGCTGTGATCTATTACAATACATATGTTTAGTCTATAATGACAAATCAACTGCTCAAAACATGTTTTGAGCAGTCGTTATAATTATTTGAGCGGTCGTTATAACTTTTTGAGCGGTCGTTATAAGCATTGAGCGGTCGTTATAAGCATCTGAGCGGTCGCTATAAGCATTTGAGCGGTCGTTATAAGCATATGCTGTGATCTATTAGAATAGGTTACATACATATGTTACATACAAGATAGGTTACATATGTTTTATACATATGTTAGATATGTTACATATGTTTTATACATATGTTAAATATGTTATATATGTTTTATACATATGTTAGTTATGTTACATATGTTAGATAGGTTACATACATATGTTTCATATGTTTTATACATATGTTAGATATGTTATATATAATATATGTTATATACATATCAAACTTTCTTATATGTAACAGAAAAAATATCAAACTCTTTTAAAATGTTATAAAGAAATAACAAACTTTTTGTATGTAACAGATGTTTAGCAAGTGTTAAAGAAATATTTTGTCAAAAAAAAATTATCAGTATAAACTTTTTTTATTTTCATTAAAAAAGATCAACAGAATTATTTTTTAAACGTTTAGAAACATATTCAAAAAATTACTAGATAACTTTTTTTAAATTATATATGTATGTTAACAAGTCTTTAGAAAAAATATCAAACTTTTTTATATGTTTTAGAAAAAAACATTAAGTATATGCTGTTACTTTCATAGCTTAGACAATCATAAGTTTTTTTTTCTGCTTGCAGTTAGAAATAAAGAGAGATTCATTTCCAGTTAAAAAAAATATGTTTATTGAAATAACATATCAAAGATTTATATAATTTTTAGCTGAACACATTACTTTCAAAATATACTTCATAGAATTGACTATCAAAACATTTAAAAAATGTATTTGTAAATTGACATGTGCAATTTTGACAAATGTTCTTAGATAACTCAAATGTATTCATATATAGCAAAGTTGAATCTTTACACATATAAAATTTTTCCTGAGTCTCAGTAAACATGCAAGCGTGGTCGAATTGTGAGTTGGATCTATGTTTACACCCATCGCATTTAAACATTTTACAAGCAGTAGATCCGAACTCTTGTTTTAAACAAAATAAGAACTGTGACTTAGCAGTGTTCAAATCCATATGATTATAGCATACGGGTAACTTATTAAAAACAGAATTCGGTAGAACATGAGTTAAAATTATGTCAATCACCGTTTCAGTAATTAGTGGAACTAATTCTATCGAATTAAGTATCTGAACCTTATTCATACGAATTCCAGTATTTTTTAAATAAAAAACAAAGTTTTTCAAATTAAAGAGCTGTTGAAGAAAACAAGTATCTTCATCGAGACACGTTACAATAAGTTGATTATTTGCGATAAAAGAATCATCTTTCGAGTAAAAATGGAAATCTGATAATTTTTTACTAAAATTTTCCCATGTTGTGCAGTCATAATAATCCCTTGTTTTGTAGGGTATTTATCTCCATTTTTCGTTTCCTTGAAATTTCTGATATGAATTCTTAAGGAAACATGATTTTTTAATCGAATCTGAAGAAATGTACCTGAACATATAGAAAATTCTGCAGGAAGTATATCACTATCATATATAGCTGAAAAAGCTTGTTCTTGCATAGCAGTAATGTTTTCATAGGACTCAAAAGACACTTTCATTGTTTGTAAATGTTCGTTTTTAGATGAAGATGCTTCATCTGATGAAATAGGAAAAAAACTAAGTCTTTGTATTTTTAAAGGAACAGGGTTTGAAATAATATAATAGAAGGTTAAGCTAATTGATGGTTGTTTAATATCAGGTTCTGGCAAAATTTCATGAGTAAACAGTTCATTAGTAGGATTAAACATGTAATACAAAGAGCTATGTTCTAAGCTTATTCGAACCTCTTGGCACTTAAGTCTTTGAAACTCTAGAATCCGTTTTGCTCCAAAACTCAGTACAGTTATGGGGACATTCTCATCTATATCGCTCTCATTATCCTTATGTTGTGATAAATAACTTCTTCCATTCGGGTACAGATTCATCAGCACAAAGTTATATTTTCTCCCAGATTGGTTTTCCACTTGGTCTTTTAATTCTAACATAAACGGTGTCCATTCTAATGCAGAAATGGTGGTTCCACTGAAAGAATAAGACAGTCCAGATTCACCGTAAGCTAAAACCTTTCTCTTAGGTTTTATTTCTTTTACTCGTAGTTTCAAAGTAGGTGTATAAAAGGGCAAAGCTTGCAGTTCACTAAAATAATCGTCCGCTAGGTCTTTTTGAATAAAATCGGAAATCAGAAGTACATCCAGTTCATTTTCGTTGAAAATGGTAACAGTCATTTTTTTTTTCAGACAAACAGGATCAGGCAGCTTTGTACAAGATTAGGCAGGTTCGGACAGGTAAACAAGCAAGGTTAGACAGGTTCAGACAGGAAAACCGGCAAGGTTAGAGCAGCAACAAGGATCAGCATTCAAGACAAATTACTCGAACATAGTGATTAGAATATTGGGTATGCTGCTTTTATAGGGGATACTTATCATGTAGAGTATCGTGTGCAAAACTGGTCATGACATCACTCCCCTCGAAGTAGATAACCAATCAAAACGGTTTTTCATATTCTTATAGGCAGGAAAAAGTGACATCATACAACAAGTGCGCCATCTACATCTAAATTACTTATTTCTCTCAGTTCAAAGTAAGGGTTTGTTGCAACAAGTTGATGTTAAAGTTTAGGAAAAAGAAAAATGATGATAGGTTAAATAGATGTGTTCAAGAAAGTTGAAGGTAAGTGTTTTTTGTAACTATGTGTAATATAATTTAGAACATTAAAAAGTTAATGTCATTTACTATTTTCAACAAACAAGAAACCTTTCTTAAAATTTTATTCATGTTTAAGCATACATTTCCTTAGTTTTTATGTTACATGCTTAAAACAATATGCAGGTTTAATGTTTGAACAACAGATACTTAATGTTTTTTATCTGTTACATATAAAAAGAGTAATTTTTTGGTTTTAATCTGTTGTTCTAAAAACTTTTTTATGAATTAGTTACAGAATTGTTTCTAAACATTTTAAAATAACAATTAAAGTGATTCTGTAATGTTTTTTAAGAAAGTGTATTTAAAAAAACATGAAGTTATTTCTCAAAGTACTCGTTTACAAAATTCATATAATATTATTTTCTTTTAAAGTTGGAACTAGTTTAGTTTTTTCTAACAATAGCACTCAATGGAAGTGAAATAAGGGCTAATGCGTGAGGTAGCAGTTACAATGAGAACATACTTTCATCATATATATATATATATATATATATATATATATATAGTGTTGGTGATGTCTTTGTTACAGAAATCTCGACAAGTTCACATACATTTAGACAGAATGTATCAACACATATATAACTTATTTGAATGGTGAAACCTTTTCTATGACTTTGAGAAAAAAAAATTATTTCAAAAATTTAATTATTTTACCCAGTGGTACAAAACATGATTTGTAAATTTATTTGTAACTGATAATTAAAAAAATGTTTTAACTAATTGTTTCTTTTCAACAAAAACATTTCATTTAAAAAATAAACCTTCACTTAATTCATTAAAAATTAAAAAACGAATTGTTTTCAAAACTTGTTTAACACTCTCATGACTTTATTTCACTTAAATTATGATCATTACAGTAATTTATTTCAAGTTATTTAAAAATCATTAAAAAAAATTAATTAAAAAAATTAATTAATTAATTAAAAATTAATTAAAAATTCTTCATGAGCAACACTAAATCTGGATGACACGTGCAAAATATTTGCATCCCACTCGCAGCAACGTGGTATTGTCATCCCCTCAGGGGAAAAGCTCTCGTCCAATCAGAACGCCGATCGTAGCGCCCCCTAGGATAATGATGTCAGAGTGTTCTAGAACATGACGTCATCGAACCCCTCTCAGGAGGAACGGTACTGCCCTCCCCTCCGGTGAAATAGAAACAGCCAATCAGAAAGCAGCATTCGTCTCGACCTATCACAGCGCCGATCGCAGCGCCCTCTAGGATGATGATGACATCGCCCGTGCATATATCGGAAACCCCGTCAGTCGGTCACAGGATTCCAAGACAGTAGGTGGTTTCTGCGACACTCTCCGTAAGTATACCTTTTTTCCAACGATCTCGCCGCTTTCATCTTCTTCACTTTCCCAGTAACCTTCTCATTAACCTTCTCATTAACCTTGTCACCTGTCTATCATTCACCTGTCACCTATCCATCACCTTTCGGTCGTGGCCGCCATCTTGAACCTCGAACCTCCTGCTGATGCAGAACCCCCATTTCTCTTCTACTTACAACTATTTTAAAATAGTAAAATTCGATTTATAATTTCTTAGATTTAACAAGGGGACAATTATTAAAAAAAAAAAAACTGGTACTGAAAAATAATTTCCGTGTACCGCGTATAAATGAGAATTCACTGTATTAAAAAAAAAATAATAATTTTATTTATGTGTCAGAGTGACTGAGATTTAGTAATCTTGCTTTTCAATTTTTATTTGAAAAGGTAAAACATATCTAAACACATAACTTATATCAGGGCTGTTTGACGCAGCGGCTATGGGCGCCATGACTCTCTTTGAATTTTTTCTTTGACTAGCTAACTTTATTTAAAAAATATTTTTTAAAAAAAAATCTAAATGTACTATGTGTTATGCTTTTCCTGACATTTATTTTTACACGGAGTTCCTGAATCATAGGGGGTTTACGGCAACCACTGTGAGACCTATGTGCATCCTGTAAGGCAGACTGCACACTGAGCAGTCAAGTATGACTTCACAGTGTATCACAAGCAACATGAAGCGCGTCTTAGGAGAAAAAACAGTTGTTGCTGCGCATGACATGCTTCTTGAATCGCCTCAATATGCGGCCTGCCTTAGACGTGCGTGTATCGCTATCACTATCGCCGTGCGATAATATTGTTGAATATTGTAAATCATGTGAATAATGGCGCTCTACATTGTTTGCCACGAGCTGAGGTGCGTTCATGATTACTGAAAGGCCTGACTTATGATGATAATGTCTACATGATAATGTCATATACTTAAATGTAAATACCTTTATACTGCTAGATATTCTGAATATTTGCACTATTCTTCCACATCTATATCCACAACTAATACACTTACATCTACATCGACATATTTCCATCTATAGTTACACATCTATATCGGCACATCTGCATATTTACACCTACACTTATACATCAATATCCTAGCTTATCTATAGCTTCTATAACCAGAGTGCCCAATAATTTTTCGTACCAAATAGTTTTAACAAATGTAAGTAATAACAACCACTCTGTCGCTAAATAGAATTCTTATCCCTACCCCCTCCATCAGGATGTAGGTTTTTGACACCTAACCTTTCCTATGTTCGGTAAAAAAAAAAATGTAAGTCCCCAATAAGCATCCCTTTAAAATATTCAACGACTCATGTATTTTAAGGGAATATTTTGAAAAACAGGAATAAAAAAAAATAAGAAAGGCAAATTTAATGGATAGTTTTAGTTGACACATCACTTTCTACGAATGCTCCTGTGACCAGCACAATAGCATGTAAAATATATCGTTAAAAAAAAAAAAAAAAGAAAATAAAAAGAAAACTTATTATGTAATTGCAATAAGATGTGATGTATCTCAATGAAAAGTATATTTTATTTAAAATTTGATATCATTGTCCGTGAATTAGCTTATATGTTAAAAATTCCCAATTCAGTTAATACATAATACATATACATTAAAAGTAACATATCTCAAATAACCAAAGTCTTCTATAATTTTATATACCAATGCTTTTCAACAAACGAAAATAACAGTTACTCTGTAGCTATAATAAAAACACTCCTGCCCGTCGGATTTAGATTTTCGACATTCTCAGCTTTCTTCCATTCGGTAGAAAAGGGATGAATCACCCATCCCAACCAACATCCCTTTAAAATATCCAACGATTCATAGCTTTTAATGGAATAGTTAGAAAAAAGAATACAGAAAACACAAAAGGTGAATTTAGCTTTAATGGATTGTCTTGACCTTCACTTGCATACAAATGCCCGCATGACCAACGCATTTTTTGGCCCTCTTCCTGTTCTACATCATAGATAAGAGTCAGAGAGACACGGATCTATGGCAACTTCTTTATTCGCAAGGAATGGTTTTGTTAAAGCGAGCGGGCTGTCAAGTCTATAGGCGTTAATGAATGCTAGAATATCTAGATTATAAATTACATGGTGTCCCAAAAAGATTGAATCGCTCTTTACTTTTTTTTTACCTGTAGACGATACGTAGTCAACGTAAATTGGAAAAGTGTTCAATTAAGAGGTAGGAATTAAGATAATGTTGACCAAATAGTTTTGCCGAGAATTTTCAAAATTTTGCGCTTTTAAATTTGTATACCGTCCCTTGGTCCCATAAGTTATATTTAGCAAAAATTTCTATTCTCTGACAAGTACAACAGTTAAAATTCCATTCTTTTACGTCTAAAACTTGCCGAGACGCGTGCATTCAATCACGTGCATTTACGTGCATTAAATTATATCATATATTATACTATGAGCAAATGTTGTGTGTGTGGTTATGCAAATTTTATCTAAAAAATGGCTCTAACGATTTTGACTAAATTTTGTATCCTACCATTTTGAATTACGAGAAGACAATTGGGGGAATTTTGATGGCCAGGTCTTGTCTGGAAATTAAAAATAAAAAGAACAATTTACTTCTATTTAGTAAGGTTTTCTTTTCTTTACTATTATGCTATAGTTAATACAACATATAAGAAAAAAAAAACATTGTTTTCTCTGGTCATTTTAGCAAAAGACGCAAGAGGTGAGTTATCACATGTATTTGTTCATAATACTCAATCTACTGTTCATAAAAGTGTAAGATTTTCAATTATTCTATTTTCTATTTAAAAATATTTCCATAATTTTATACTGAAATCTTATGTTTTGCATGTGGTAACTTAAGTGAAATCAAGAGAGGTTGCCTACACAGTAAGAAAAGAGAAAATGTTTCTTAATCTACGACAATATAATATAATCACGAACGAAAGTGCACAATAACTTCTTTCAAGTTTCCCACGATTCCGAAAAGTGTTCTTTATATTTAGAAACCCCAGAAACCAATATATTTTTGCGATTTAAAAAAGCATTTACAAAAAAAGAAAAAAAAATTCTTTCGCTTTTATGGAAGATTAGTACACAGATTGTAGGAAACGTTTCTGAGTAGATTTTATAGTGTATTGATCAGTTTTCTCAAACGGAAATATCGGTTTTTAGGATTCCATTTATTCTCAATTAAACATTTTCAGCTTCTTAATTGAATTTATATATGCAAGGGTAACAAAATAATATTAATTTTAATCTTAATGTTAATTGTAATTAATTTATCATGTTCGTCTGTAAAACATGTTTGTTGAACATGAAAATATTTACTTGAGAATTGGTAGCATTCGAAAAACGTACATTCAGGATTGAGAAAATGGGTTAATACACTATTTAAACCTCTCGGAACCGTTTCCGAAAATCTGTGACAAGTAGAAATTGTTTTTATAAATGCTTCTTTAAAACTCGAAAATAGATTGGTTTCTAAGGTTTCTAAAGATAAAGAACGCTTTTTTGAAATCGTGGGTAACTTGGGAGAGGTTATTGTATATTTTCATTCGTGGTTATATTATATTTTCCTAGATTAAGGCTCTTCATCAGTGAGATTTCAAATTCCCCTCGCTAATGTTAAACCTATGGGCGTGTGATTCTTTCGTATTTTTAAAATATCTCCTTAGGAAATTAATATTTTTCTTTTTTGTGTACTCTTCTTGACGTCTCTTTCTTTCTTAGTTGTCAAAATATTTCTAAAATATGTACTAGATATTTTATGTGTTAATCTTAGTGAAACTGTGTAAGTTTTTAACACTTCACGTAAAATGAAGTACATGTTTTAGAAATATTTTAGCAACTAAAAAAAAAAAAAAATCCTTCAAAAAGAGTACACAGAAAAAAAATAAGTTATACATATTAATTCACTGAGCAGATATTTTATAAACACGATAGCCTTAAGTTTAACATTAGCGAGGGGAATTTGAAATCTCATTGATGAAGAACCTCTTAAGAAACATTTTACATTGTATATCTGTCGGAAATATTCTGTGTATACTCAATATTGGAAAAAATAAGTGCGCTTTCTACACACGCAAATGAGGTATACATTACGATTTTCTTATTTTTATTTTTATTTTTACTTCTTTATGCATCTTTCTCATTTTTGAGACCTGTCTCACAAGGACGTCTTCATAGGGTGAAGACCTCCCCGGCGGCACATTACTCTCTCTCTGTCTCCACCCAGAGAACTCTCAAATAAACGCCGTGAAAAATGGTTGTGGGATGCAACAACGAGGGAAAAAAAAATCTTATGACGCAAGGTTTGACGTCACTTTCTCATAATCGTCCCGTTGGAGCTGCTTTCATCGGCTCCACAGGACTTCCTAGAGGTTGAAGACATTGCTTTTCTTACAAAAATGATAAAATACACAGAGCCACTGGAATCATAGTGAATATCGGGACACGATTGTCAAACGACATGTGTGTGTTTTGGAAAATATTTTGTATAGGTTAGTTTCATAGATATTGGCAAGAAGCACAGGTGTGTGAGGGGAGGGGGGGGGGGGGTTGTCCCTCCCCAGGTTTTGAAATTTAACAAATTAAATTTTCTTTACTTCTGATTAAAAATAAATAGTAAAATTTAATCTTCCCAAGTGACATAAAATAATTAAACATTAACCCTCTGGCTGCCCAGGAAAGGGGGAAAATTGTAATATTGTTTTCTCTATAATTTTTTTTAAATGCTAAAAAAGGATGATTTTTCCAATATCATATAAAAAACTTAATTAAAACTTAATAAAAAGTGAAGTTATTAGTACAAGTAAAATTTTAATCCTGTATAATATTTTCAATCAACTTAATAAAAAAATGTGGTTACCGATTTTTTTTTCGTATATACAGGGTGCGTCATAAATTCGTGCAAATTTTAAAAATTCAAAATGAAAAAAGTGTTGTTCGGAAAAAATTTCGGTTTAAACGAATATGATCAGAGGGACCTTGGATTTGTTTCCCATGTATAAAAAAAAAATATTCCAAAAGTAACCAAAAGTTCCAAAAGTAACTCACATGTCATACTGAGACGTTTTATGCAAATCAGCCTAGCAATAAAACATGTGGCTGGAAATCTATTCGCCATTACATCTTGATAGCGTACTATCCTTACCAGAACAAGTGTTGATGGTTAAACTTTCTACAAGAATGGTGAATCCACAACTATTGTATTGCGTAAGTTTCGCACGGAGAAAAGACTGAAGGCGCAAAAAAGTCTTATTTCATTGAATTGGATACTGAATTTAGTACAATGTTTTGAGGAAACGAGGAGTTTGGAGAATCGTCCACGAAGTGTTTGCCTGACTTGCATAAAACTTCTCAGTATGACATGTGATCGCCCTCTTTCGGTTACTTTTGGAATCATTTTTTATAAATAGAAAAATCCAATGATCATATTCGCGCAAACCGAAATTTTTTCCGAGGATTACTTCTTTTGAATCTTTAATGTTTGCACGAATTTGTGACGCTCCCTATGTATATACACACACACATGCTCCGCCTTCCTAGCCTTTCCTATAATTTGATTGCTCGTTCGTTTTTACTAGTCGTTTAAATAACCTTTTTCTCTTCTCATTTTTATTTTGTCTTCTGTCTCTGTGAACTGAAGACCATTCCTCACATTTTAATCTCTATTTTTTTTTTTTTTTTTTATTGTAGTACATATATTGTGCTACGGTTAGATTATTTTTTCATGGCACCTCTATGATGTCTTACACAAATACTCATATACAGAGTGTGGAGTTGCTGTGCAACTGGGAGTCCCCTTGAAGTCATGAACTGTTTACTGTTTTACGCGCACACACACACACACACACACACACACACACACACACACACACACACACACACACACACACACACACACACACACACACAATTTTATAAGGGCGATATATTTCTGACGATGAAAAAAAGTCGCGCATTTTCAAACAGAAAACTGGCTTATTTTCTCTGATTTGATGTCACAGAGACTGGGATTGAGGTTCTTTCCTAAATTTCAGATTTGACGTGCTTGTCAATTATCATGGGCCATACGAGTCGATTTACACATCTAGCCTAACAATCACGAAAATGTCACAAAACTTTAATGCGTTGTTGAAACAAAGTGCAGCGTTTTCCCCCTTG
Source organism: Maratus michaelseni (assembly GCA_963931845.1). Lineage (NCBI taxonomy): Eukaryota > Metazoa > Arthropoda > Arachnida > Araneae > Salticidae > Maratus > Maratus michaelseni. The sequence continues at coordinate 265,797,127 of OZ007594.1, forward strand.
AAGACATGGAATGCGTATTTTTTCCATATTGCATGGAGTTATATATATATTTAGTTATGTGCGTACATCAAATAATAGAATATAGCTCCTTCCACGGCCACTACACTGCCAAAAATAATTGTTGATTTTACGGTATAAAACTGGCACCCCAGCTGCCAGTATTATACCGTAAAATTAACAGTATTAAACCGTAAAATAAGCAGTAATACGCTGCCGTGCAAGCAGTAATACGCTACCGCGCATGCGCGGTAGCGTATTACTGCTTGCGCGGCAGCGTATTACTGCTTATTTTACTATTTAATACTGTTAATTTTACGGTATAATACTGGCAGCTGGGGTGCCAGTTTTATACTGTAAAATCAACAATTATTTTTTGCAGTGTATCTGAATGCTACAAAATTCGAACATGTTCGGTGGAGCAGAATTTTTTTCTGTTTAATTTCGAATCGTGCTTTTTTTGCTTCTAAAAAAATAAATTTTGTTATTATCTATGGCGGACTATTGCATGAATATTATGAATATAGGTTTGAAATTATTGTGATTATAGACATTACAACTTAACTCTTTCGCGTAATTTGACGATCATGACTCGTAAAGCAATGCAAAAAAGTAAAGTAACTGAAATTGAATTAAAACTGACGTAAATGGATGGTAACGCTAGCTGTCCACAACAACGCATTTGAAATTTCCAATCTTACCCTGAGATTTCTGCTAAATTTGATTTTTGCCTATTGAAATAGAAAATACCGTCGTTTGTGTCAACAAAATATTCTATTTTCACAGCGATTTGAACGTTATTCATAGCTTCCAATCTTACCTCCCCCCCCCCCCCCCATCTCCCAAGTCAGATAAACATATTTTAGCAGGAATTATATTTAATGAATGAAAAGATCTAACTACTAAATAGAGGGGAGTTAACACTTTATTAAAAAGAATTTATGTTTGAAAGTACGCATACTTGATTAAAAAAAAAAAAACGAAGGTTGATAGCTATGGTTATTACAAAAGTTAGAACACACCAGATGGGTTGGCAGATAAAGAATCCGTCGTCAAATTTTAGTAATGTTAAGTAAGTGCATATGATAAATGTATCCTTTAAATTCAAAAAGATATCTATTATAAAGCTCTTCGTGAACATACATTCATATTTCGGACGAATCGAGATCACCTTTTTTTACTGACACTTAAGAAAGGAAATATGGTATATTCTCAATAAAATATCTTTTTGTTGTAAGTCTACGATATGACCCCACCTCTGAACTTCAAATGATGGCGAATTTATAACAGAAAAGGACACGCTTCTGAAAAGGCAGTTGCTTATTCATATTACATAGGCCTGGTCCAGGTCCAGACAGAGTAACTTTTCTTTCTAGAATTATATATCTTTGAAATCAAAAGTTGTAAATCGTGCAATGCATAGATATAAGAACCAGTTATCCTGTGACTGTGACATTCATTTCAGGAATCGAAAGAAAAGTGCTAAAAGTTGACGTTCCATGTTCCCCAACAATTTTTCAACCAGAATGGAGGGAGATGACAGATTGACTTCCTACATGCCAAAGCGCAACAGGAGGTTGCAATTCATACCAACGACAGAGTTTTGAGACATCTCAATTCAGACGTGTGCTTATTGTTGTAGATTGCAGCTCACCAGGTACCGTTTCTATTTGATATTATGAGTATCATTAGCAGGCATCTGTCGCAGTAAAATTATCAAAACAATGTTCGAGAAGTAGTAGTAAGCAACTTGAATTTTCTGCAATAAAAAAAGAGATATTTTTTAATTAAAAATCATTCATTGTAATAGGTTTGACAAGCAAGCTTGAAGCTGATGGGCGACAACCATTTTATGTTTGAGCATTTTCTTTAAAATCATGTTAATATTTGATGTCGGTTAAAATTCTAAAATCAATAAGCACACCAATTAAACAAATGAAAAATATTCGGAACCCTCGGATTTTCCCCACTTAATTTGAATGAACCTTAATTACTCTCATACAAGAAGGACCTGATTATCACAAGGGCACGTGCCCTTTGCCCTCAGTTGCAAGAGACCTGAAAATGCATTTTGTGCACTCTCTGAAAATACCAAATTAAAATAAATTTTCGTTTGTACATCGCAAGAAAATAATAATAATCATCGCATCCTTCTATACTAAACTACTATCTCAGTGTTCGCCAGTAGCGACAATGAATTGTTACTCAATAACTGATTTTTTTTTATAATTTGTGAGTGTTACTTTTTGATGTAGCGAACTAAATGCTGTTACAAGTTTTTGAATGCATCTTTACATGTGTTTAGAACTTTATAATATTTTTTTTTTCATAAAACTATATGACTTAAGTTTTAAACTGCACATAAAGCTGTTTTATGTCATGTTTATAATACATGAATTTTGTAACCGAAGATTAATTTGAAAAAAGGGGATCCGAGATGGATTTTGTGACCTGGGCCTCACATGAAGTTGATCAGGCTCAAGCATAAAAATGCACTTACCCAGGTTCTTTACCCCAGGGGGAGGTTTTTTATTTATTTATTTATTTATGAGAACCGCGTTAAGGTAAAAGTTACAACAAAGCTTTCCAGATAAACAATAGTAATAGTTACATAAATTACAATAGCTACAATTACTACAAGTATACACGAGTTTTACAATTACTATACAAATATATGAGGTTTCACAAATACATGATGAAACACAACCTACAAAATTGCATGATATAGAGACTAGTAAAACAAAAATGCAAATTATAAGAATAATTTCAGTGAAAGTATATTACAAATGTTTGTATAAAACTAGAACTATTACAACATACAAAAAGTTGGTAATTACCTACAATATTGGATCAAACAAACTTAAACTATGTTCGACAAGAATATATTGTACATTCAAGGAACTAGCAGGCATCGGAAAAAAGTTCAACAACAGAAAAACAAAAATACCAAACAATGAAAGATGAAAGGGAGTTAATATTTATTTATTTAATTATTTTAGTGTGAAATTAGATTTTGAAAAACATGTTCATTTAATTCGATAACTTTTATACACTCCGAGATTTTCAAAAAAAGAGATGGGCGATCCAGCATAAGCAAGTATTTAAAACGGTTATAACACAGTAATACGCAACCAGACTTCCACGTGGAAAAGATAATTAAAATATGTATATAAATATAAGTAGATACAAAAGATAGTAGATACAAAATATAAGTAGATCCGTAAGATACAAAAGATATTTTGTAAAATGTGTTTTTAAAGAGCTCGTGATTGCTTTTAAAATTTCATATAATAAAAATTAAGTCAAAAGTTACAATTACTCAGAATATACACTTGGAACTTAGCTGCAGA